>MU006219.1:1283437-1736464 GCA_010093685.1 Ophiobolus disseminans
ATGGAAAGAGGCTGAAGAGCTGGGGGTGCAAGTGATGCAGATGAGGAAGAGAGTACTTGGCGACGAGCATCCTGACACGCTGATAAGCATGGCCAACCTTGCCTATACATTAGAGTCACAGTCTCGTCATAAGGAGGCTCTTGCCTTGATTGATCTATGCTTCCAGTTGCGTCAGAAAGTTCTTGGCAAGCAACACCCTTCTACACAATCGTCGCAAAGAGCATTAAATAGATGGCGAGATAAAGTCGGCGAAGTGTCATCACGATGCTAAAATGCCATAAGTTTATTATACAAACCTAGAAATAAAGGCAATTGATCTGTAAACATAATTAGCTGATACAAACGTATTCTATTACTTTACTTAGTCCTACAAGAAGACTAAATGCACGAAGCAAGTTTGCAGCGCGGCACTTAGCAATAGTGTCAGATCGGAGGGTTAATCAGATTGTGTAAAGATAAATAATGTTGATCAGTATTGATCATGATTAATGGTTGTGTATTGATTGTGTGTCTTTTGTGTTCTCTCGAGGGGTCTCCTCTGCTTATCTTTATCTTCCTTATCCTGAGTCTGCGCTAGCAGTAATCCAGCACATGATCAGTTCTGCCGTCTCTGAGCGCCCTGCTGAAAGGCTGATCACATCTGACAAATAGGATGTAAGGGGTTGAACCTTAAAAAGGAAATAGGCACGACTACATGCACCAACCCCGGCCAAAAGGCAGGCACAAGTTGAATCAACGGTGTTCAACTTGCGTAGTTGATATTTATGCAGCATGAAGACATGTGAGGCGTGACTGCGCCGCTCTCAAACCCACTAGTGGGTCCTGCATGGATCTAGCCCATCACATAGGAGTTGAGCACGACTTAACTTGCTAACATGACCGGGAATAAGATATGTCCGAGGCTGAAATAGTTAGAGGCCGCGGTCCTCAGCCACAGTGCGCACTGTCCTTCGCAGATATTTCAGCACGCTACTGCAAGCTTCCGCGTGCTCAGAGCGACTAACGGCCAGTCCGATGCGTTTTGACGATCTTGCTTTTTGCGCGGCAAAACAGTCGGGATGCATACTTCTTACCTGAGTCTACCCTTTAAGTATGCGGTCTTGCTCTTTGCTATCTTAGCTTTCTTTCTAGCCCACCGAGGTCATCACAGATGCACAGTGTTGCAAACAAACAGGGGGCATCAGAGGAGAGTTGATGGACAGCATGGACAGAACAAGCAACAGCACAGTCAACGTTGCGGGTAATGTCACCGGCGTCTGATCAGGTAGAAGGCTAAGAGTCACATAGTTGATGCACGCTAGAAATTTTAGTATCTAGGCATAATAAGAGCGTCCCAAGCCTCCAAAAGAAAAAGTGTTCCGGCACACCATGCGTCCCGGCACGTAGGGATTGACATTATCCTACTTCTGACTTCAGCTGGTAGACCACCAAATCGCCACCTGGTGCCCACCACGTGTAACAATGACCCAGACGAATCTCCTTTGCTGGTGAGATTTGCGAGGAGCCAAAGTGGCACATCTCTGTCTGCTCGAAGGGAACAGGCTGCAGAAGCGGCGAGATCTTCCGAACAGCTGCAAAAATTCGATGGCAGTACCGACAAGATACGCATCCGAGACTCAGTCAAAGGACCACATAGCGTAGAATTCCATGATAATTGTTCGCAGTCAAAGATAAGAAGACCATAGCTATTTGCGACCCATTCTGGAGTTACTCTGGGGCTCGTTTCTTGATTGCACCTGAAGAAGATAAGAGCCCACCTTACAGACCCAAAACTTCGAGTGGTTGGTGCACCAAGGACAAGGACGGAAACAACTTCAAACCCATGCAGTCCTTTGCTACCGCAGGTACGTTGACTTCTTTACGAACCATCAAGCTTCACATCTCTCATTAATTGTCATATTAAGACATATCGTGCTACACGAGCTAATTCATTTGGATGCACTAGCTGCTCGGGCTGGACTGACGGCAGAGGAAAATGATGATTACACAGATGGTCCACACGGCACACTTGATGACCAAATCGACCCAAACAACCCTAAATCTGGATGCGAACTGAAAGGCGCAAGACAATATCTAGAAAAATACACAAAGGATCTCTCATCTGGCAGTCCCGATTATAATGCTGAAAGCTATGCGGCAGCAGTGACAGGTGGGAGAACACCTAGAGTTCACTTCTAGTCAGCGCTGATAATTCTGCAGAGAAGTATTTCATGGATCTTTGCGGCTTCAAGGAGATTATACCTGTGGTGAAGCCCGATGATAACCCTCAACTAATCGCTCCCAGCCCATCGCCCACCAGAGCTCTCACGATTGTTGCCGAAGCTCCAGCCTCGAAGTCGCAACCTGGAGGTTCACAAACGGCTCTCTGGGATAAAACAAAATGGTTATACTTCGCAACGGACTACGGCAAGCCTATAGGCTGCCGCACAAACAGCATCAAGGAAGAAGAAGTTACGGAGGATCCGACGAAGCAGCTGTATCCACTTGGAGCATTCGATTTCCAGCTGTTTGGTGAAGCCTGTCAATACCGCAATAGTGGTACATATGAGGGACGCCTTCTGTGTGGGGGCGGGGAGATAGCGTGCACAGTCGACCCGGGAGGCCGAACGAATCCTCCCGCCTCGAAGGTAGGCACGAACGGCAACTACTTGTGCGATGGTAGAAGGACCCGGCAGCCAATGTTTACTTGCCCATACTAGCTGGTTGGGTAGCAAGATCTGTTTTGACGTTGGCTGGGTGCGTGTAGATTAGAGCTTGGGAGAATTTGGAATTAAAGTGTTTGTACAAATAGTATTGGCTTTGTTGCTCCTGGTTTCAATACCGACACTGTGAGCGATCTGAACGTTGGTGGGTATTGAGATGAGGGGCAAGGTTTCGTTCGCTGCTGCCTAGTCAGCGGCGCCTGGCGCTTCGCGGCGCTTCGACCATCCACCAGCGACATCGCCCTCAACTTCACGTTCCACGCCATCGACCGTTAATCGACTACATCATATTAGGAAACTGCACTCACATCGTTATTCAAAGTCTTGGACCAGTGTATTCTTTTGTTTCTCTCTACCGGACATATTCACGGCCGCATTGTTCCGACTCCACACGATCACTACTCAATCGTGCGACCAAATCGGGCTGAGATAGATCCAGCTGTTGCAGCCCTTGAGAAGGAGTCTTACATTCAGTGTCAGACTTCACAGCGGAGATTCTGGCTGCTTTTTTTCAAAGATTCCTACTCCGGAGCCTTCAGGGGGACGTCGACATTGAGAGCCGCGCAGCACACGCACGCTGTCCGGGCCTGGGAGTCTCCCGCGCAAACTTGCGCTCCCAGCTACAGATTTGGTTCTACCACTATGATCTCTGCACCCACAAACAAGCGACAATCCCTACCAGGATCCACTTCTGACTTCATTTTGTGATTTTGATGAGACTGTCACTTCTCTCTGTTACACAACTCCCGTGACCCACATTTTCAAGCCCGTGGAGCTGCAGGCTGCCGAGCGATTTCACAAAACAACATGCCATCCAATAGCAACGCTGCGAATGCGCAGGGCATACGATGCAAAAAAAGAGCGAGCTCTAAGTTGGTTGCTACACCGACCATACCAATCGTTCCCCAATCAGCGGCTGGAGAACCAGTACAACACCCTTCACCTAGGATCGTCCGCACTCCGATTTCCGCACCTCAAAACCCAGACCCAGGAAAAAGACCAACAGAGCATCACATGACTACTAGATACAACAAGAATGCGGTCGTTGAGGCATCTCGCACCTCACCTGAGCGCGTCGATTGGGAATACAACGTGTATGCAGCCCCCTTTGTCCCCTCACAGTTGCGAACCATCAACCTTGAAATCCCCGGAAGGGTCGTCAGGACGAGGAGCCAGCATCGAGTCGACGATATGGCGTATATAACAGCCTTTACTGGGACCTCATTCTTGCCTGCAAGACCTATAAGCTTCCAAGAAGTCGAACACAAAGGCATGCATGGAGGCTGTCTGACTGCCCAGTCGTACTTCCACCACTTCACTGCGCTATGGGAGATCGAGTACGCTGCTAAAGAGCAAGAAAATGAGGAGAGTGCCTTATACAAAATATCTCTCGACGGTGTTCAAGAACCAAATAGGAAACCACTTTGGACATTGATCGTTCCTGGCCTGCGCGACGACAACCCTTTCTTAGAAAGAGGTGACGTGCTGCAGCTCCGCCAGCTCTGGGTCGATATCAACAAGGACGTTGTACAGATGCCGATGCAGGTTGAGGATCCTGGGTATGGCCACGTTCGTTTAGACTACAAACGTTGGACTGGTATCCAATACGACTCTTGCATCGTTGGCGTCAACCGGAAAGAAGAGATTGTATACATGGAGGCCGAGGGTCTGGCACCACTCTGGCAAGGCAACGCCATGTTTCCGATGGTAGTCAATGTCTGCTTTCCAATGAAGCATACGTCCTTGGAGCGACAACGGATG
Source organism: Ophiobolus disseminans (assembly GCA_010093685.1). Classification (NCBI taxonomy): domain Eukaryota; kingdom Fungi; phylum Ascomycota; class Dothideomycetes; order Pleosporales; family Phaeosphaeriaceae; genus Ophiobolus; species Ophiobolus disseminans. The sequence goes on from MU006219.1 coordinate 1,287,901, forward strand.
GCCTTGGTGTACATCAGTCTTGAACTGAAAAAGGTAGCAGCCACTCTTCTTTTAGTAATCGTTCACAATGAACGTCAAGCTTCTAACTAAAATTGCTGTCCCGCATATTAGCCCTTACTGACGACTGAAAGATGTTGCGCTCCGAGCTACCAGTGGACGACGACGACGATTTCGACGACTTTATCTCATCGCTCAAACCAAAGCCCGCCATTACAGAACCCGAAAAGCCTCAAGAACCATGCAACAACTGGATACTTCGTATTCTCTTCCCTACCCAAGAGCATGGGATAATACAAACGCGACTCCGTAAAGTACCCCACCGAAAGCTCTTTGATTCAGCCGTCAACTACGAACAAGCGCACGCGGTCAACTCAATATGCATCAACGACTACGGCACTCTACCTTATCTCATCAGTGGCCCACCGGGCACCGGTAAAACGAAGACTTTGGTCGAGACAGCCATGAACATGCTGCAAACTACAGATGTTGCACATATCCTCATCTGCGCCCCGTCTGAAGCAGCTGCCGATACTCTGGCTTTGCGACTGAGACATTACCTGAACGACAAACAACTGCTTCGACTCAATAGACCGGAGCGTGCAGACAATGAAGTACCTGGCGAGCTCTTGCCATACTGCCACATGGAGAACGACATGTTCTATCTCCCACCATTTAGAAATTTGATGGCGTACAACGTTATCGTCACTTCATGTCGAGACGCAGCCCTCCTGGCAGATGTACGTTTGACCAACAACGACCTGTGGGAGATCGAGAAGAACATGATCGCCGCTTTCCGCCCTGAAGAGCAAGAGCCTATGCCACACCTACACTGGGGTGCTCTGCTCATCGATGAAGCGGCCCAAGCTACCGAGATAGATGTTCTACCTGCCATCAGCGTCGTATGCCCGCCATCCGCATACCCTGCGACTCTTCCTCTACCGCGCTTCGTCATGGCCGGAGACGAGAACCAACTCGGTCCACGAACATCATCTCGCGATGCGCAATTCTCCACCTCGCTCTTCGCACGCCTCTTCGACCGACCCCTATACAAGAACCATCCCCTCTCACGCACAAACATCAAACCCTCTACCGGCCCTCCAGTCCTCAAGAAATCAATGCTCCCAATGCCCCACCCGCCCTTCGCAAACCTCATCCGAAACTACCGCTCCCACCCCGCCATCCTGAGTGTCCCCAGCTCCCTCTTCTACAACGACACCCTCATCCCTGAAGCCCCCACCCCATGCACCCCGCTCCAAAACTCCACCCTTTGGCGCGGCCGCAAATGGCCCGTACTCTTCCTGCCCAACACCGCAAACGACGAGATCGAGCGCGACGGCGGCGGCTGGTACAATGTCTCCGAAGCCCGTCTCGCGTGCTCGATCGCCAACACGCTGGTGTACGATTCGAGCGTCGAACAGGCTGATATATGCATCATGTCGCCCTTCGCCGCACAAGTGAAGCTGCTGCGCTCGCTTATACGCTCGAGCGCGTACGGCGGCGGGAGCGGGTTGTGGGACGTGAACATCGGTCCTCTCGAAGCGTTTCAGGGGCTGGAGAAGCGCGTCATTATTATATGTACTACGCGCACCCGTAGCAGGTTCCTGGCTATGGACGAGAAGAAAGGCATGGGCATTGTGAATCAGAAGCGAAAGATGAACGTCGCGCTCACACGCGCCATGGAGGCATTGTTCGTCATCGGGAGTCCGGATGTCTTGGGCCGGGATGAGCATTGGAGGCAGTGGCTTGCTTTTTGCTGGCGGAATGGCTTGGTGCTTGATCCGGCGAAGGTATGGGAGGGGGATAAAGAGGTGTTTGGGGAGAAGAAAGTTGGTGTGCTTGAGCGGGCGTTGGTTGCGAAGGAAGAGAATGGGACTGGGAAGGGGAGGACGTTGGGCGCGGGTGTGGAGAGCTTGGATTTGAATGCGGATTATGAGACGTGGGTTGAAAGTTTGAGGGAGGCTTTGGATGAAGAGGAAGAGGAAGATGATGACGAGGAAGAGGAAGACTTGGATAGTGCCACGAAGGAGTAAGAGGATGATGGGATTGGGACTTGGTTAAGGGCGCAAATGGAGTATATGCCGTATGTGGGATTTTGGAACACGAGCTACACTGGATATATACAATGGGTTGGTTTCGATTTGGAGTTGGGCTACCAGGCAGTAACGGATACACAACTCATTTGGTATTGAAATCTCAAGCATCTTCCTGAGAAATCTTTGGGTGTACTTGCTAATGCTTCCGAGAGTACCCCAACGCCACCTCGCTTTCAAGCATAAAGATAAGAACGCCTTGCGTAATTAGGTTCACATGAGGAGTTAGTCATGATCACAGAGAAAATAATCACTCATTGCACATAGCTAAGCTTGCATCAATATTTGATACGATTCCGCGGTCTAGCTTCCCAGCCAAGTCCAGCGAAAGCCGCGACCAAGCCACCCAGTGCAGAGAAAGCCCTTTACCATCTCCGAGACGCCCATGTCCGCATACCCATATCAGGTTGTAAATGTACAAATACACTGATACAGCGTAAGAATTTTCCAAATATCCCATGTCCAGGACTAACGCCCTATGACTCCATGCCCTCCTATGCTCCGAATTGACCTTTACTAGTGATGAAGATCAGTGACCGAGGAAGCCGCGCAGAGCGTTCTCCATTTCGTGTTCGTTCAGCTGGCCGTGTACCTGCATCTGTAGCATGCGCTGCTGCTCGTCGGGCGTCAACTGCATGCCAGAACGGCCTGGCGCACCATCACTAGGACCCTGGTGCCAATTCGGGGCCCCTTGCTGAGGCGGTCCAATTGGATACTGTGAAGCTAGGGCTCCGAGCGACGTTGGTGGCACGTAAGGAACGTACCTGCCAGATTTATTTAGCACGCGGGACTTTGCTGGCGCGGGCGCTGGAGGGGGTCCACCGTTCAGTGCTGCGACCTTTTCTTGGTGACGCTTCTTCTGCTGGACTAGTGTGCCCTTGACGCCGCGTAGATACTTGACTGCTTGCTCAATGATGCGTGGATCTTCAGGCGAGTTCTTGAGGGCTGCGAGCATGGCGCGGACCTGGGTCTCGGACTTGATATGCGGGCACGTGCGACTGTGGCCAAAGTGCGCAATGCCACAGAGGTTGCAGTGTTCGACATCGGCGGCCTTGAGCTCGCATGCACCCTGAGGATGCTGTTTGTGACAGGCCGGGCAGATTCGGTTGCTGAACGAAGCATATGTTGGTTCCAAAGGGTTGCGCAACGGTAGCTGTGCACGCTTGAAAGGCTTGACTGCAGACGTTGCATTAGTGCGCGGTTTAGGGGACGACAAGTCTATGATTTCTGGTGGCGTGGGTCGAGAGGAGGCCTTGACAGCAGGTGCCTTTGCTGGAGACCCCTTGCTGGGTTGAGGTGGCTGTGGAACCTTTGCTGAAGCCTTTACAGTAACAGTAACCGATGAGGTTTTGGAAGATTTCGACGATATGTTGTTCAACGCACCTGCGCCATTCTGCTTGTTGATTGTCGGTTTGGCAACTGTAGTCGTGCTACGACCTCGATCTGCATTGAGCTCCGCCTCGATGTTGAGCGGCTCAGCGGCTTCTGGCTCTGGTTCACTCTCGTCCTCTGTATCAGCTTGGAAGTCAGTATCGCTCTCAGAGTTTGCCCGGTTCTTCTTGCGGCCGTTAGCCTTCTTTACGGGGGACGGAGGAGCAAGATCGTCCTCGAATGCATCCTCTGCCGCTGCTGAAGCAGTGTCGACGCCATCCTTTTCGGTAACGTAATCAACGTTCTGTCTCTTGTTAGTTGTGCACGTTGTATATTTAGGTATGCTACATACCCCTCTTGCTCTGCGACCTCTACCCATAGCGTCTGCCCGCGCAAGAGCTTCAGCCGCAGCGATCGCTTGGCGTTCTTTTAGGATCTTGTCCCACACACCAGGGTCGGGAGCGACCTCTTCCTCGACAGTTCCAAGGTCGTTCTGAAGAGCCCCCTTATCGTTAGCCCACACGCGAGCAAAACTGAATTGCGCCTCTGCTGAATCATCATCTGCCGCAGCCTTTGTGTTCTCGATCTGACTACGATCAAGAAGCTTCTCGATCGAGTCGTCGTCGTAGCGAATGTCTTGCTCTGCATTGTCGTCCTTGAAAAGCTCTGCAGCACCAAACTTAAGGATGGACTCCACGTCATGTTCCTCAATGTCGTCAGCGTCCAGTTGCTCCACAACAACATGATCGAGAGCCATCTTCTTCCTGCCCATCTGGATGATCTTCTCTTCGACTGATGCTCGAGTCATGAGCTGGAAGCACAAGACCTTTTTCTTTTGCCCAATACGATGAGCTCTGGCAATAGCCTGTAGATCTTGATGCGGGTTCCAATCGGGATCGAGAATGATGACTGTATCGGCGGTAGCGAGATTGATGCCAACACCTCCAGCGCGTGTGGAAAGCAGAAAGGCGAACAGAGGAGAGTCAGGTGCGTTGAACTGATCAATGCGCTTCTGCTTTTCCAGAGAGCCCATTTGACCATCCAAGCGCTGATACGCCATCTGCATACCATCCAAAAAGTCCTCGATGATATTGAGCATGTCAAGGAACTGACTGAAGATCAAGACCCGATGTCCTCGCGCTTTCAACTTCGGCAATAGAAGCTCTAGAAGGCTGAGCTTTGCGCTGGCCTCCACGAGGTTGCGATGAGAGACAGCAGCGACATTCGTGCGCTCTTCAATCTCGCGACTGTAAACGAAGGGATGGCAGAGACATTTTCGCAGTTGCATGAGGATATTGCTCAAATTCGCTCGCTCTTGTTGCTTGAGGGACTTGTCCGATGCGAACAACGCCTTGAGCAACTCTGGACGCTTCGAGAGGATCGACTTGTACAATTGCTTTTGCAAGTGGCTCATCGATATCGGCAGGATGACTTGTCCCAAGGGGGGTAAGAATGTCAACACTTGGGCCTTCGTGCGGCGCAGAATGAATGGACGGATCTGGTCGTGAAGTTCTCTAACGTTTTCCGACGTCATCTCGGCATATTTCTCCTCCAACTGTGCTGCGTCGATCGTCTCGTCAAGGAAGTGCAATAGGTTGAATAGCTCCCTGGCGTTGTTTTGCAGGGGCGTGCCTGTCATCAGCACTCTAAAGGGAGCCTTGACACTACTGAGAGCTGTGTACAACTGGCTTTTATCGTTTTTCAGCCTCTGGCCTTCATCAACGATGAGACCTGCCCAGCTTACGCTGCGAAACATGCGTCTGCAGCTATCGTCTGCTGCCGCTTCGTACGAAGTGACGACAATGTGGCAACGGAGCTCCTTTGCGCCTTCAGGGTACATTTCGTACTTATGCGCCATTTCGCGAGCTTGAGCTGATCCGAAATAGGCAACGACACGTAACGATGGGACCCATTGCTTGATCTCGCGACGCCAGTTGGCAGCCGTGGAGTTGGGGACCACAATCAAGAAGGGGAAGCAGTTGTGCTCCTGCACCATGGTCGCCATGAAAGCGATGACTTGAATCGTCTTCCCGAGACCCATTTCGTCAGCAAGGATGCCGTTCTTCTGGCTATACCATTGATAGTACAGCCAGTTGAGACCCTCGATTTGGTACTTCATCAATTCGCCACCAACAAGGTTGTCGGGTTGCTTCTCTTTCTCTAGTTTGGCAAAAGGGTGATTGCGGACTTTCTCGAGACGGCCTTTGAGGGGACCTTGCTTGGGATACCTGACATAGCGACCGGCGACCCAGTCGTTGTAAGCTGTGACGAAGTCTAACCATCGATCGCCGTCTTCGTGTGTAGGCACCTTCTCCCAGACGGCATCCTCGTAGCCCAGACCCTTGTACTTGATGAGCGCTTTGTCAACCTCCTTGATACGCGCCTTGTCGATTTCCTCACTGCGAACCTCCACGTAGCTGGTATATTTGACACTGAGGACGATGTCAATGCGGAGATACTCCTCGGGTATGGCGTCTTCTGTTCGCATCTTCGGTCCGTCTTCTCGCTTGAAGAAGGCCTTCCGCATGGCAGCGGCAGTGACGCCCCATGTCCATGCTCCAGAAAACCAGGCCGCTTGGAAATAAGACTCATTCTCCCACTTGATGAGGTATTGCTTGTCGTCCTCGCCGATCATGTCGCAGGAGGCGCCTGGGCGATAGGTCTCGACATCAGACGGGCGCCAGGCGATGAGGCCTCCCACTTTCTGCTCGTCTGTATCCTCACAGTCCTTGCACATCCATCTGCTAGAGTACTCCCGGAATCGCTCGTCTGCCGTCTCTTCTTCATCCCGGTTGATGTCCATAGCATACTGGTTCAGAGGTGGCAGGTGATGGAAGTGCCATGCTCGTGAACATTTCGTGCAGCGAAAGAGGACGTTGTGGGCATTGTTGACGCGTTTAGGGTCGACGTCAGTAATAGGATCTTGCCCGTCGTTATCTTCGCGGTCTTTCATTTCCTGGACCGTTGTTTTGCGATGGCGGAAAGGTTTACAGGAGCTACCGTGCTGTGCGCAGTCCTGGCATCGGGCTAGGTCAGGGGCATTTGCGTCCTTCTTCTGATAGAAGTTGATACATCGTTTGCATTGCAGCACGAAAGTCTCGTTGCCAACCTTGGTGACGAGGTGGTCGCGATTAGATCGAGTCCCTATGCAGTTCTTGTGGTAGGCCAGAGAACAACCTTGACAATAGATGAGTGGCGCAACGTTCGGCCCGCTGTAACACACCTCACAACCCTCCGCATGGCGTGCTCGGAAATGGTCACTGCGGGGGAGTGTGGGGAAGATCTCGCGGACCTGGGTCAACTTGGGCGCGGCGGCCTTTGGCGCGGAATCGGAGCGGTAGACGTCGTTCTCGCCAGTCTCTTCCATGTTGTTCGTGGCGCGGGTTGATCGATCAGACTGCCGTACGCCGAATCTCGGGACCTTCTCTGGCTTTTGGGGGAGTTGCGATTGCCGCTTGCGCTTCCGTCCTGGCAGTACGTCGGAACGCAAGATGTTGGAGTCGCTGGAGTCGTCTTCATCTTCACCCTCACTCTCGTCGTCGTCATATCCACTTACTGGCACCTGCTGTCTGGACGAGCGACGAGTGGGTTCCAAGATCTGCTTGCGCGGGCGACCTCTGCGCTTCTTGTTGTCGGCTTCCGAGTCTTCCTCGCTGGACGAAAGGTCTACCAGGTCGCTGTTACGTGAACGAGTCCTCAATGATCGTCCACTATCGTTCTCGCGCTGCACTAGTGTTCGTAGACGGGTTTTGCGGGGCCGGAGAGACGTGGAGACATATTCCTCCTCCTCGTCCTCTTCCGATGAGGTGAGGGCGACAGTGTTGATGTCGACGTAGCCATCGCGCTTAGATTTCGAGGCTCGCTCACGGAGGTGCATATCTCCGTTCTCGCTCGGTGATGCTTGGTCGTCTTCTTCTGGCTGGAACCGTGATAGCGCTTCAGGTCCGCCGGGTAGAACTAGAAGTTCTTTCAAGGTAATCTATCGCGAGATTAGAGGGGCGGGCTAGAAATGGAGCTGAAGATAGGTAGTGTGGTAGGGGGCAAGGAGCCCGGGTCAGCAGTATATATAGTTGAGTCACTGCGGGCGCAGCTGCCATGTTGGTTTTGCCTTCACTGCGCTGGGATGCTACCTTTACCAGATGCACTCACCTGCTTAGTGTTGTCGCCAAACAGCCTAACTTCATATAGCACTTCACGCTTTTTAGAGAACTCTCTCAGAATGCCCTCGACCTCATCTTTGGGCTCATAGAAGACGTACTCGTCCTTCTTATCGACAGGCTCTACGCGCACGCACAGGGCTCGACGCGTCGTGGGCTTCTCGGATCGAGGGGTGTCGACTTCGGCTTCGGAACTATGCTCTGACATCAAGTCTGCCGGAGAGAGTGTGGGCTGCTTTGCTACCTTCGGAGGGGCAGCGTTTCGTCCTCCCCCCTTGAAGGCAGCCATAAGCTGGGAGCCATCCTCGTCAGAGCTCATGATATGTCAAGTCCAGATGCTGCGATCGGTGTAGGCGGCGCGCGACTTGAAATCTACAACAGTTTATTCGGTCGCCAACATGAAGCGCAATGATCGCTCGGACAGATGCACTGCCCCAGTACTGAAAGGCGCGGAAGTCGTGTATCTCGTGCGCGATGGGACTGCGAGGTCCGTGGTGGAGGAAAGAGGCGATGACGGGCTGTCGCGCGCAGGAGCGGTGCTCGGTGGATGGTGGTGCAATGCGGCGGCAGGGAATCGCTAGAAACGTGACTTCGCGACGCGACGGAGCTAAGAAAATAAGCGGTGGTCTGTGCGAGAATTTATGGAGAAGAGAAAATGGATACCTCCAACGCACCCAAATCAATTGCAACAACATCTCTCGTTTGGGATTTTTCTGTTATGGTCTTTCCTTCTCTACTCGGTAGCACGCTACTTCGGACCCAACGAGTGCACCTTCCGCAAATCTTTCGCCGCTACAAATCTCTTACTCAGTCCATCGAACAGGGCAAGTACAGTGGACCCGATCGCCCGTCAAGGCCCCGCGCTCGATCTTCACCCGATGACGCCGGTGATGCAAGCGAGAGGACTCGCCGCGAGCTGAGATTCGAACGCTTCGGTCCAGCCAGAGATGGGGGTGACGCACCTCGGAGGCCCCGCGAGGACCGACCATCCAAAGATCACAACGAGCGGACGACAGCACCTCGGAGTAGCCGATTCGGACGTGTTGGTCCACCAAGACCCCGCGGCGATGCACCCAGTCGCTTCAGTGAAGAGCGGCCGCCGAGAGACGGAGGGGAAAGACCGCAGCGTCGCGATGACAACTTCGGACGCTCATCAGGTGGAATGGCAAGCGGAGGAAGCAGGTTCAGCAATGATTGGAATGATAAGCCACCGTTCAGAGAGCGATTTGGGCAACGAGATGAGCAACCAAGGCGAGAGAGATCGTTCGAGCCCCGCGAAGGGAAGCCCTTTGAACCTCGGGAAAGAAAGTCCTTTGGGTCTCGAGATAGGAAGCCCTTTCAATCGCAAGAAAGGAGGCCATGGGAGAATCGAGACAGGAAACCTTTTGAGTCCCGAGAGAAGAGACCGTGGGAAGACCGGGGCAGGAGGCCCTTTGAGCGGGACGTCAAGGTCACCGGGTATCAGGATCGAAGCGCTGGGAGTGCTTACCGTGGCAAAGAAGCACGATATGACGCACAGGAAGGAAACCCGGAGGGACCAGAACGATCATTCAAAAGGCATGATACAACCCCGTACCAACGAGAGCGCCCTGCAGGAGAGCGATCTGAGCCTATGCCCCCTCGTGAGACTTCTACAAAACAGTCCGATACGCCACCGCGAGTCGCAGCGAAGCCGGATTTTCTTCAGACCTTGTTCCGCGGTCCCGAAACGCTACCATACACCACTGCAGCATCTGAGTTCATCTATGGATACTCGAGTGTTCTCGCTGCGATGAAGGCGAACCGACGAAAACTCTACAAGCTTTATGTTCACTCACGAGGTGCTAGCAGAGACGGTCTCCTCACCCGAATTAGGGCGCTCAAGCTGTTTCCTATTTTGGAAGAAGTAGGAGACGATCACTTGCGTGCCATGGATAGAGCGAGCAGTGGCCGACCTCACAACGGGGTGGTACTAGAATCATCGCCACTACCTGTCTCGCCCATCACTGAGCTCAAGACTCCATCTATGGAGGATGAGAGCTTTAGTGTGACTTTGGACAGCCAAAGCACCGAAGACGCACTTGTGAATGGCAAGCAGGAATTGTACTCGTACAGATCAGCCGGATGGCGGCACCCCTTGATCCTCTTCGTTGACGGTGTGGTAAGCAATTTCATTCTTTCCAAGAGGATACTCTCGCTAATAGGCGCAGCTCGATGAGGGCAATCTCGGAGCCATTGCCCGTTCAGTCTATTTCCTCGGTGTTGATGCTATCGTCACGCCCACTCGCCGTGTCGCACCTTGGAGCCACATTGCCCTCAAAGCGTCTGCTGGCGCTGCAGAAGCCATCCCCATCTTCAAGGTCGGAGAGGCAACCGACTTTCTCGGCAAGAGCTCCAGAGCCGGGTGGAGGATATATGCCAGCGATGCCGTGCCTACTCCTTCTTCCGTTACTCCAGAAGTGCAGGCAGACACACATAGCAACGTCGTCTACAGCTTTGCGCGGAGCACCAAACGACTTCCCGCGGATCACTGCCCAGTTGCTGACCATCCTACGATCCTGATGATGGGCGCAGAGGGTACCGGACTCCGCGGCAGTCTTCTCAATTTGGCGCACTACAACGTCGGCATTACACATGGTCGTGAGGCTGATGAGGTTGGTGTTGACAGTCTGAATGTCAGTGTCGCAGCATCGTTGCTATGCTATGGGATGCTGCAGAAACCGAAGCAGACATCCCAACCCAAAGCAGAAGATGCACTCTTCTAGTGCAGCCATGCTGGGTTGGCAACCCCTGTATCATATGTAGCTGTATAACTCTCTCGAGTGTTATTCGTACATGGAGCTGTTACCCGCCATCCAATGGCACATGACGGGGCGCACTGTGCTCGTTATCGATGCGTCTCGCGTATATGCGCGACATACACCACATAAAGTACGGGCGCGAATCACAGCAGCGGCCAGTATCAGAACTGCAGGATGTTGCAGTCTGGAGTGCATCCCCCGCTTCCTCACGACCCCAACAGTTTCGGTAGAGGTGCCGTGCGCAGCGCCTCCTTATCACACAAGCGGTGAGCATGCAATAATGGCTGCCGATCATTGAAGTTTGAAAGTGAGCACTTCCAAGGTCGTTATCGCAACATTCGTCAGATATCCCACGCCGACGGTCTGCTGATCGCGCGTGTGTGCGCCACTAAGCAGGAAGCTTGGATGCCATTTGAAAGTCGATGGGAAACCTGGAAGGAAAGTCTGCCCCACGTGTTCGTTTGCACATGTCGGCGATCGGTGTGGCTGGGCGTTCTGTAACCCACGCAAAGTGATGTGGGTGGTGTTATCTCAACATTCGCTGACATGGTGAGGGGTCGCAGGGCCTGGCAGCAATAAGGAGGGTATGCTGCAGATTGACAGGCATATCTCGACTACACACCATCAGGGCAGTCCAGCCCTGCCAACTTCCCATTACCCCCTCGCAATTCAAATACAGTCGTGCTTGGTCGAGAAGTGGATCGAAATGAGGTGGCAGCGAGCTGGGAAGATGCCAGCCAGAAAAGCAACATGTCGTGATCAGAATCGATGATGGCTGGATCGATGTCAGGGCAAGGCGCTAAAGCCCGGCATGAGTTGACACCGCTACTTTCACAATGTGCTGGACTTGACAAACCCACACTCCGCACCTCAAACAACAGCAATACTAAACCACCGAGATGATGAATACAACTGCAAACACCACTTCCAGACGTCAGCGAACATCGTGACAGCCCGCTACAGGCGCTATCAATCCCTCAAGTCTGGTAGCGGACGAGATGGTCCGTGGCGAAGTGGGGTCTAGACTATATCTCTTGGCAACATGCTAGCAATCCCTGTCGTCATTGCAAGCGGCGTAAAGAAGGGTGAGACGGGCGACGGTGTGGGTGCAGCGACCCTCGACAAGGCAAAGCTTGCTGCTTGTCTGCCCACCATCACGATAGAGAGCTTGTGCCCAGCAAGTGCAGGCTCTTTCACTGCCTAATTCCGCCCTCAACCACTGAATACCGCTACGAGATTCTTCGCATCTCGTGGGTTATTCGCTCAGCGGTGTCGCCCGTGTCACAATAGCAGCAGCTTCCCGTACCGCACCCGCCGAGAATCCTTCGAGGCTGCCGCTCGTACACCGCACAGCGAAATCACACGCGCCTCGTACCAGAACCTACCACGCCTTTGTGCTCTTACACAAGCCCCGCAGCCTGCTCACTCGCGCCACCTCGCTGAGGCTGCTTCCTGGAGGCCCCTTCCTCATACACACTCTCTGTTAGGAAGTGTATACACCTTCGTCCATCATGACGCGGAAAATCGTATATGGCGTGGGCCTCATCCTCACCGTTGCTTGTAAGGCAGAAGACATACACAACGTGGCATCAAAGACTGACATGTGCAGGCACGGTGATGACGATTGCGAGTATCGCCATGCCGCAATGGGTCAGCTATAGCCCGGTACGCACGATACTACCCTCGATCCTCCACCTTCGAGTCTACGTACTAACAACAACTAGGATGGCAAGCGCGAATGGTCCTACGGCCTCCACAGCCGCTGTTCGGCCGTCGACGGGACCTGCGTGCCCTTCCCCAAGACGTCGGACTGCGAAAAAGATCCTTCCTTCTGCAATATGTGGCGGACGGTTGGCTTCTTGACCTCCTTCGCCGTTGTCATTGAGCTCTGCACACTCGTGTCGTTCATCGTCATTATTGGTGGCGGTGTCCAAAGGCGCGTTGCTGGTTGGCAGGTCGCGTCAGGCGTACTGCTCTTCAGTGCTGTTGTGCAGTGCGCGGGTATGGCTATTGTGGTATGTCATTCACTCCACATACAAGGCGTAGACTAACCCTCCAGGCCTTCCTCTTCGATCACGATTCCCGCTTCTGGGACGGCTGGCACCTCGACACGAGCTTCCACCTCGTGACCGCCTCATGGACCATCCTCGTCCTCACCGCCCTCGGCATAATCGCCAGCGCACTATACCTGCCCTCAGAAGGGGACTACGAGCTCATACCCGATCAGGATCACCTCGAGCCGGATGATCAGTGAGCCCGCCAGGACAGCATACCTACTATAAGGAAAGAGATTTAATGATAATAGGCTACTTTCGCGCATCGCGGCCTGGGACAACGGATGGAAGGGCTCCAATTCCAGCGAGGAATACAGCTACCAGCGCGACCAGGACGGCATGAGCGATATGAGCTCCATAGGCGGCCGCAGAGAAAGCGATATGAGCTCTTTCAAGGACAGGAGAGATAGCTCCGTCGGCGCACACCGCAGTGTCTCGGTCGCACGTAGTCAGCGATAACCCGCGCACACGAACACGAAGAACGATTACGTATACGACGACGGCGGGCGGGACAACTCTCATGGGACGGTAATTTGAGCTGGCGCTGGTGGTTTCTCATCACAAGTTTTGCTGTTATCTTTGCGGCTTGACTTTGGAGCGGCATTCTTACTTTTCTATTTTCCTATGATACCCCTCTACCCTGGTGGTTGGGCTTGTGACTGTTTCATATGGCGATCTTTTATATTCGCTAAGTTGGCTTCAGAACGTGTTTGGCATATTATGCAGAATTAAGCATTTCGACTCTCTCGGCTTCGAATTTTGGCTTTGAGATTGTCATTATGGGACTTGGATGGATTCGCTCTCGTCTCGCTCGACACACGTGTATGGTTCGTATCTTTCACCCTTTTCAGCACTCTTGACTTGACTCAAGCATATGGTTGTGGTGATGGGGGTTAGATACGTGGGTCGTTGTCTTCCTGGAACATCGATCATGACCTCGCGGATCTTTTTCATTTTGACTTGGAAGATTGGCGCAAAACATATAGACGTGCTGTCTCTATTTCCTTTTGGTCCGGCGGCGGAGAGGACATGGCTTCTTTGTGTATCTTTTTTGGACATGGAATTGCACGATTGTGTGCTTGACACAGATCTGTAGTGAGTGACAGGGGGATTTTATACACCTCTGCTCCACATCGACAGTAGGTTTTTCTTTCTTCTGAGCGAGCAGCGCAGAACATAGGTTGTATCGCTGCTTTTCTTGGTCGCGGAGCGCAGAACATTGTTCTGTTGAATCATGCTTTTAGACGTGAAATTGCACAATACTTTTTGAAGAAGAGAATTTTAAAGGAAGTAAGGTTTTTATATCCCCTTCTCTCCCCTCTTCTCTTCATGCACCATATGGCCTTTGTTTTCTGAGCGAACGGCGCAGGACATATCGCAAGGCTTTGGCGCTTTTTCAGTGTAAAGAGTTTCATGTTCACTCTCACCCTCACATTCCGTCGTCCTTCGATCTTCCGCGCGAGCACCGCACAACATAGGTATGACGTCTAAGTTTTTTTGGTGCAGCGGCGGAGAGCACATGTCATCGTGGTGTACAACTTCAAATATGGCAAGCTGGGCAGTTTGCTTGAACCAGAGACAAGCTCGAAAGAAATCGGGCGCTTTGTATCAGGAGAAGACTTGCTCGACACGACATACATGTACAGGAATTTGGCTTTCGAACCCGCTGAACAAACGACGGTCCATGAATGCGTGTCACGCTCCTTCTTAATCTGGTCTCAAAGCGTAAAACATACGAGATTCTTGACTCCGATTTGGAGATATGCACATGGATGTAAATCTTGTAGAGAAGAGAGAGAGAGAGAAGGGAAGAAGAGGCGTGTATATATAGGCCCACTCTTGGTATCCACATACCCCATAAATGCTGCTGCCTTGGGTAGGGAGGCAGATTGCAGGCATGACATAGTTGAGATGCCGGTGTCTTTCAAGCGCATCTCTGGGATCAAGACATGTACCTAGATAGTATTTGCAGTCAATCTTTTGCATCATAATTGAGGACGGTAAATTATTGCATGCGATGGAGAGAAGGGAAGGAAGTGAAAACAAGTGTGTAGTGCACTCCCCAGAAAACCACATCATATCTGCGTTGAGGTGTTTGGACACAAAGACGGAACGCGATCGTATAGCGACAGCCACGAGTTTTTGGGGCGTCCGCAAGGCGTATTTTGACAACATGAAGGCAAGATATAACCCAAGGTGATAATTCTGGTTCTCTATGTGAAAGAAGGACATTATATCCGAGTATGACGGCTTTCAGAGATCGCTGTATTGAGTGAGAGACAATGGAGAGCATGTGTGTGATGATTGTTGATGTGGATTGTCTCGTGGTGAGTACTATGAATATATACAAGAGGTATGCGCAAAAGGATGATGTGGATCGGACCGAAGTCGAATTAAGGCGGATCGTTGGACAGCATTGGGCATAAGCCTGGCGGCTTACATTGAGTTTGGTGTTTATGAGGCGGATTAGCAGAAGATGGTTGAGGGTATTTAAGGGACAAGCATGTTTGGAATTGAGTTTGTAAGACTAGGAGCGGTGGCAGATTCAGGACATGGAGCAGAAGGCTGAGTAGGTTTTGGGATGTTTTGTACTCAATGAGGTTCCTGAAGCATATCATGACCTTCGTTCAGTTTCGAGTAAGTCGGTGGGAATGACGTGGCTTGATCAAACCATCTATTTGAAGCGAGTGGAATGTCTATCTAGACTTCTGCAATACATGTGATGCGGTAAAAATACAGTATGGTGGGGTAGTATAGTGCGAGTCTTGCTGATGACCGACAAAATGAAAGTCAGAAATGAAACTGTGGGAGCACCTATGGGGCTGTGTGATCTCCCCACATGAATATGCCACGTGCGTGTGAGTCGCTTGATGTGGAAGGCGTGCGAAAGTCGGTCGTGTGGCTTATGCGGCGCAGGAAATGTCGAAGATCTGGGCAAAGATCGGGCCCACCGCGGGGACTGCGCTTAAAGCATCCTTCAAGTTGCCAGAGATGACTTTCGGGCAATCGAAACCACCATCCTTCTCGCATTCTACGCTGAGATGGTAGGAAAGCTCGCCCTTGTTCGCGCCACCGTTCAGGTTCAAAACTACTTGTTGGAAGTTGACAGCACTGCTGATCGGGATCTTCTTCTCCTGGCAAGAAGGCTGTCCTTGGTGCGTGCAAAGCGGGTTATCCTCGATGCTGACTGTAATGTCCTTCACCTCCGCTGTGCTTGAAACAGACGCGGTGAGCAGGTTGATCATGTAACTAGGTGAAGGAGAGCAATGTCAATGAATGTTTCGTATGCTCGTCATGTAGGGGCATTACTCACTCCCGCTCATTCGTATTGTCGTAATTGCCTGATGCCGTTACAGTCCACTTGCAACCTTTGTGATCTCCATATGATTCGAATTGAGCAACGTACTCCTGGGTAGTCTCAGGAGTTCCCGAATCGCAGCCAGTGTTCGAGCACAACTTTCTGAGGGCGTCGCCGACAATCTTTTGCCCGTCCAGTCCGCTCATTGGGGTCCTTGAGCTTCCCACCGTGAGCTGGGCAGTCACGTCTCTCTTCTGAAGACCGGGGATGACGAATGCGTTAGCCAGAGCAGAGGCTCCTAGTAGCAATGAAAGGTGGGATGCACTGAGGAGCATGGTGAACGATGTTGATTGAGTATTTTGTGCAGATTAAATCCTGAGTAGGGAGCCTGTGGGAAAGAGCTGAGAAGAAGTAGTCTGATGTGTTTGCGTCGCTGTTAATAAGGGCGATATTTAAAAGAGGTCTACACGCGCACCTTTATAGTCATCTAAACCGCCTTGTGAACGCCGATTCTGGACGTTGATTATTTTGAAAAATTGAGGTCGCCGTCCATGATGTGACGATCATCGAATACGATATGAACGGAGACCGAATGCTCAGCACCTGGGCAGCAGTGACATGCTTCACGAGTAACTTCGAAATAGTAAGTGGGCGAATGGAGATAGACAGCTGGTGCCTTGCCACTTCTGTCAAGTAGATAGCATAATCAGATTCCCAAATGCGGTTAATGTAGGGTCTGAGCCAAGATATAAAAGAGACTGCGGAATTTAGCGAATCGTAGCGTACCGATCGACTCCACACTGGTTGGGGGCCATCAGCGATCTGCAACCAACATGCTCGGAAGACGGCGTACGGCTGTGACCTTGGCCTTCGCACCATCACGTTCATCGCCAAGGTATCGGCTGGCTCATATCATCTGGGTGTTGGTGGGTTGCGAAGCGTCTTGATGGTCGGTCCGACATTGGACGCCTTGACATCACCGACCACCCTTCCTGGGATCATTGAGTAGCGATACGACGCTGAAACCTTTGGAAGGTGTGATGTTCTCCTCTGATTCCGTGTATGACGTAGTCTGTTATAGCTCTGAGCTCGCGATCTCTGTGTACGCGCATGGTGTTCTTGCGCAGTTGTATTCCGCTCCCAAGGTAAACGGAGAATGACCTATCGATGGCTGAAGTGCCTCTGTGATCTACAGGCGAAGAACCAGCAGAGAAGCGAAACCAACGGTTTACCAATACATAAATGAAATGAGATGTATTCCCTTATTTCATTTTATAGTTCGCTGCCTACTTAAGTAACGGAGGGAAATGCCGTTGCGAGATACGGCATGCCTGGCTGATCTAAAGGATAGCATGCTCACATCGTGAGATCAGATAAGGATGGAGTAAACCCAGCAGCAGCAACAGCAGCATTTACAGGTGCAGTTCCCCGCGTCCCGCTCCATGGCATCATTGTTGTTGGTCTTCAGGTTTTGGTCTCCGAACGTGTCAGAAAGTTCACCGAACAGATCTTGACCAGTCTGGCCAGAATCTGAGTACTGCTTGGTCCAGTTCAGATACCATTCATTGAGGTTCGTTGCACAAACCTTCGCGTTCTCGCTGTACGCTGGCCTTGACTCAGCTTCCCGGGATAGTCTCGCTTCCATAGCTGCGGCAAACTTGGGGACGTTGATATGTCTCAGCTTGTCGACGTTCTCGTAATTTTTGACGATCTCCCGAAGCTCTTTTCGCAGTGCCTTTCGATGTCGCTTCCGTTCGGGAAGGTAGACGGGAGGCTCTGGTGCTGTCTCACGAACCTTGGCCGCAGCGTCCTTGCACGCTTTCTTAGAATCCGGGACGATGTATGGCGTAGGTAGCCACTTGGACAGATCAATATTCGGCTGGCCCTTGCGAAGTGGTAGTGGCTTAGGGTGACGTTCAACATCGCTCTGCGAAGGCTCTGATGTGACAGCAATATGTTCCTGTAGACCACGCTTCGGGCGCTAGACGGACTCGTCCTGATGTGACTCGGTCGCGGCGGTCTCGTAATCTAATGCTCGCAGTACCTCGGCTCTGTATGCTTCGGAGGCAGTGACCCCGTCTCCGACCAAGTAGTGGTCCAGCCTGTCCAGCCTGTCCAGCCTGTCCAGCCTCGCTCGCAGTTTGTGTTCATAGTCTCGCACGTCATCATCTTTTCCCAAAACGCTGCGCACCTCCTGCTCCATGACGTGAGCCAGACGTTCTCGTTCAGTTTTTCGAATGTCGTCGTCGCTTGGAAGTGCGTCGATGAAGTCATTGTTCTTGTTGAACAAGTCTTTATAACCTTTCATGCGCGCGATGATGAGTTTCGGGCCGTGAAATGGTTCTACATAGTTCGGCTCGAACTTGTTGCGCTTGAGATCGATGTTGTTTGGGTTCCGAACGCCCTTTGCGGCTTTCACCCGTCGGACTGGTGGCAGACCTCCGTTCATGTTGGTAGAATCTCGCTTGTTTGTGTGTCGCGTTGTGATGATGGGAATTGTTTGTGAGGGGTCGCGGGTGGGGTTGCGCAATAGCTCTGGAGAAGGGGACGTCGGCGCTTGCTTGAAGCAGAGGAGTAGCAAAGTGTATGCACGACGGGGTCGGTAGAGGGGGTCGAGAGTGACCTATACAAATTTGTCGGGTCGCGCAAATAACACACTCCGAAAGCAATCACTGGTGGTGACAGATGCGCGGTGTTGTGTGTGCGGGTGAGTTGAGAGGACTCAATGTTTGCCAGAGTTTGGTGCAATTGATAGCGGGGTTTACCGCTACTGTGGTTGAAGGTTGAGGCTGAGTATGAGCGAAAAGTTTAGAAAGGAAGGTTTGTGCCGCGAGGCTGCTTGCGTGGGGCAGAAAAAGTTCTGCCAAGCCCACGCTGCGGGCGCCGGTGGGGAAGTGAAAGGGAGAGAATGACGCAACCCGACTGCTACTCGGTGGATGAGGAGATGTAGACACAATATCACAGTGTTCGAATATATAATGGAGACTAATAGCGAAGACGACCAATGATTGAGTATAGGAAACATGTTTGATGACGATACAAGCACTCTGCGGACTACCTACTCAATGATAGTGGCTAATGGATCTAATGTAGTCATCTTGAAGTTGACTCCTTGAATGCGTAACAAGATTTGATTGTCGCACACTGCTCCATGGCGTGTTCCCCTATCCTTCACACCGACTGTTCAACATTATCAACTGGTAACACCTCGGGGCTGCGGTGACGACTGTATCCCTCACAAATGCGGATCCAGACGGTGTATCCAAGCTCCATGGCCCCATCTATGAGCCACGCGGTGAGCTGTCGCGTTGGCCGGAGGAACAACAAAATTTGTAGGACGTGGCCGCACCAGCCGGACGGAAACAATCATTTCCAGTATTCAAAACTCTTGCCTGACATATGCCCCGGGACGTCACCGAATGTTCTCAGACACCAGACAATGGATCCTCCGATGTGTAAGGCCAGAGTCACACGAGCCAAAGTAAGGCCCAAAAACACGCCCAAACCTTTGATACTGAACGATATCGGCTGATATCCCTCTGGTCGATAGTCGCGCTTGATAGGATGGACACTGTCTTGCACAAATATCGCCACCACTCAGCCTCGGTAATGATGAAGTAGGTAAGGCCCCAATGCAGTAGCAGTACTTGTCGGTACTTGTGCTGTTTGATTGAGAGCATGTCGAGTACTGGCCCTATGAAAGTCGCCGCTGTAGCCGTGACGCTGTAGATTGCGAACCAATAGATACAGGTTCGGATGTGAGTTTTGTCGAGAACTGGATGTCTACTGCAGAAGACTACCGAAGCTAAGACAGCTAGGCTTGGGTACAGATTTCGTGCGGAAAGATCGATATGGTAAACGGCAACGAAGATGACCGACACAAGCCAAAACAGCATCTGTAGTTTGATTGGTATAACGTCATTGTCCTTGTCTGGTACGTGAAGTGCGGCTTTGAAGATGGGATCACTGGCCGCCTTCCACAAGAGCTCTTTTCGCAAATTTGAAGCTTTGTTATGAGCCGCATGTTCATCGAGCAATCGTCTATCGCCCTGCAAGTCTGACTCTTGGATATCGAGGTGGATGGAGTAGGCATCCCGGTATTTGGACAAGACCATCAGCTCGACTCCGCGACGCTCCTTCGCTGTGGTGGACGGGCTGTCGTAGGCCACCTGCCCTTCGCAGAGAGCCGCCTCAAGCTCATCTAGAGCCAGCAGAAAGGCAGACTTCTTGGGTAGGTCGGGTGCTTCAAGAAGCATTAGCGCGGTCGATTTGCACAAGCTGGTCAAGCTGAGGATCGTAATACTGAATGCGGGTAGTGTAATTGTGACAGAACTAGAGTGATGCAGTTGGTGATACGTGTAGATGTCGTCCACAGTCATACGAGCGAGCGTAGTTGTGGCAGAATCGAAGTCCATAGCAAGGGCCGAGTCAAAAGTGCAACTAAGTTTGGGTGCAAACGCCCAAATCGGAGGTAGGTAAGTGTAAAGGCCGATAGTGTGGCAGGTATGATCGTAAGGGCATCGTGTACAGCAGGATCGAACCGCTCCCAAAATTCTACGTCTTGCGCAAAATCTTGATGTGCACTAAAGTCGCGACTTTATTCTTGTCGATTTTTTTGATTGCGTTGCAAACATCCCATGCAGCGATTAAACGTATGCTTGACCCTGAATAGGTTGCTTCGCTAGCCTCGCGGTGAATGATATGTGCTTCACATTGTGGGCAACATAGCCCTCTTCGCTTGCAATGTCTTCACTCACGTCTCCCCATTGTACCTCTTGTAGCCACGGCTCAGACTCATACCTCCCTGGATGGCATGCTGCGCTGATCACAGCGCTCATACTTGTCTCATGCAGCCCGGTTCCCAGCCGTCGGAATGAGCCTATGCAGACAGTAGCTACAAGCATAGCGATCGAGACGCCAATCAACGACACCACGCCGGTGGCGCTGTACCCCAGTCGAACAAGTTGGTCGTCTGTGTCGATCACACCGCGAGAGTTTACGCCGTCAATGCGTACCATGAAAAAACTTTGAGAGCAAAGCCAATGCAGTGCCGCACTACATCCCATGAGCGGTAACGCGTATCGAGCAGGCAATGTGAAGAAGTGGCTACGGCGTTGCATGCCTTTTGGTCGCTCGCTGACTCGCAAACCTTTCCTGGCTTGTGTCAAGCGATCAAATTCATGCGCAACCATTAGCTTGCCCCAGATATTGGTGTACACAACGTATAGAAGTGAAAAGCCGAGTTGCGGAACGTTGGCAATCAGTAGTGTAGGTACAATCCCAGAAGATCCAGTATCGTCTGGCTTGAAGGATGCCATGGACTGGATGTCCGGAGTGCCGAGGCTGTTGTCAAAGGCGAAGCCATGCGCACCATCGATAGCGAAGAACAACGCAATTGATAGCACGACGATATACAATGCCGAGACACCAATCGTGGAATAAAATTCCGTTGTGTTGGCGGAGCTGAACCACCTCGGGCGGATGCCAGTGAAGGTTTGTGGCTCAAAAGGTTCTTTGAAACCATGTTTGCGGATCTGCTTTGAGGACACAAGGCACATGTCGTTAGTTGTCGTATCTTCTCTTTCCAGGAAGGAGGATATGGCATCGCCCAGAGTGCGCAAAAATTGGCCTTTCGGTCGCCAGATGAGCAGATAAGCGATAACAATCGTCTTGACACCGCCACACAGAACGACGCCCAACATGAGCCATTGATTAAACTGCAGCTCACAAGTATCTGGAACCACCCGGGCGAGGCAGTAGCTTACCGGCTGGCTGTAGACCGTCCAATTCTTCCCCGCGTCGGTTCGATCTATAGCCATGTCGACGCTGCATCGGCCGTCTTTACCATCGCCAAAGTCGTTGGACGTAATGATGTCGCGACAAATCCAATGATAAGGATCCTGATTGGTGTCCTCCTTGTCGGTGGTGACGGAGCTCTGTGGGAAACGGCTATATAGGACTGGAGATTCGGAGCCTACACGTGAAGACACGACGACGACGTCCCCGTACCCTCGCATAAAGCCGGAGGTATAATTCTGAATACATGCAAGCGGTTCCATGCGCTCAAACCCCGCCATGTTCGAGCTGTTTGTGATATCCTGCAGAAGTTCGATGACCGTGGAGTTGTCGTGCAGATCAAAAGTACACACGTCGCCGTCGCAGTCTTCCTTCGACGTTAACCACTGTTCGAAAAGATCGGGCGACGAGTTGTCAATCGTAGGTCGAAATGGGGTATTGCTGAGAATGCTTTCTTCGACTACCGCGACCGCGTACTGGTTTGCTTGGGTGGTCGTGAAAAACACCGCATTGAAACTAGACATCGTCAAGGTAGCACCTCACGTCGACGAACAGCACTCACAATAAATGAAAAGGCATGCTCGTGATAGCTAGCAGCAGCCACACCCACGTATTCCTTCTTCGAACGTAGAGTAAGTTTCTCAAACTTGGCGTCCCAATTTCAACCCATTTGCCCTTGGCGTGAGCAGCATCTACCTCTTTCCGAGTTGGCGCTGTAATGCCTTGCATCGCATAAGTTGAGGCACCTAAGATTAATGTCGAGACCACGTTAAGGGCCGCATGGATCCCCGTGTTCGCGTTTCGTATGATACCACAATGTCCACGCCGCAAAGTTGCCGTTCCCGTGGTGGCATCATAGGTGCGGAACAGCCAGGTATAGACTGAGATGTTGACAATCAAAGCGACTAGGCTGAGAAGAAACGAGCGAACAAGACCTGCTCGCCAACCACCCACAAAGGTGTCGTAAAATGTGCCAAATGCTTTTGTGCCGAAACGACGAAGCTCGTATTCCTCCACACGTTCTACCAATGTCTTTCGATGGGAGATGATGTATCCGGTGGTGTTGTATCTTGCTGCACTGTACTCCGTGTCCGAGTGCTTTGGTCGAGCATCATTTAAGAAGCTAGCAGTGGAACTTTCATTGACATCGAGTTTGGGTTTGGAGGGATACGTCGACATTGTAATGCCTTCTTGTTGTTGTGGATCTTCGCCGGGCAGTCGTTTGAATCGCTGAGGAAGGCGCATCGCACTCAAAGGATGTGAGTAATGTCCACCATATATTGCGGTATCGTCTTGAGAAACAGCGCCAACATTAATCGCAGAAGTTGGAAGGAAAGAAGGAGTGTTCGAGTATGCAGTAATACGTCGGTCGGTCGTGATTTTGAGGTCCAAGTTGCTGACATGGGGCGATCATTTTAGCCCCATGTAGCATGCTCCAAGCTTGCCACTGATATGCGCATCTCATCAGTAACGGCCGCATAGCGCGAAGAATCGTTCTACTCCATAAGAGTCTCGTAAGTGTGTCGTCCCACCATGCAATAGTCCTTAAATACCATTGAAGCGAAAGAGCTTGCTCCCGCAGTATTCAGTTTCAAACAAGTCACCGATCCGTCGAAGCGGGTCGCAAACAGAGGGGCATCTGTGCAGCCTCACCTCTAAGCCGATCTTACGCCCGACGTCAAGATGCATCGTGGCGCTGCGCCGTGAGCCGGAGGGAAGATCGCTTCGTGGACACACCATCACCGAAAATAGACGAAGTACCCATCAATGAAATGAAGGAGATGAGACTTGGCGGCGTGGCGGCCTCAAACGACGAAATTGGTGGAGTTGGAGTGCGATGAAGTAGGCTAAAGCGAAGGGATCGAAGCGCGAAATTCGGCTGGACACGCGAACTTCGCAATCTGTCATTCAGCCCCCAAACACTCCACCCTCAGGCTTTTCGACTCTCTCCAACGCTTCGAGGGTTCCAAAAGTTCAGTCGAGAGGTAGATGCTAGTAGCTTATAGGGTAAGCTTCAGAATTTAATTTCAACAATTGGTCCTGAGATTCGGAAGAAGCAGACACCCCGGGCCATCTCGTTGCACGTGATGACGCGTCATGCCGATCAGAGCGACTCTCCTCAACCACAACACCTGCATCTTAGGCAGGGTATCAAGAGGGGCCATGGTCAACTAACGAGTTTTATAACATTGATCATATTGAGATTATTTCAAGATATAGACCATATACAGAAGCCTCCCAAGGTCGCAACATGTTGTCCATCCCGACCAGCAATCATAGCTTTCTAGGCATCGAAGAGTCGATTATGAGTCGCGCTAGGGAGTTCGAAGTGTGCTCTTAAGACTTAACTTAGGCAGTTTTTGTCACTTTTGGATTGTTTTCACACAACACTGTCACCGTTTGCAAATGACCCCACCACGCGATTACGTCCGTGCATGGTTACCTTTTATGCGCTCATACACTCACTCGCCATCCTCTCAACCCTCTTAACCTTTTCCTTTAACCGGAACTTTCACTTCAACCATGCTTCTACTAGAGCTTCCTCCAGAGCTCTTTGAGTAAGTAACCGATGCGTGCGCCCAGCCTGACCTTTGCACAGCTCTTCCACACTCGATTTGTGTGTCGTAAGTATAATGTCCCACACGCAAGACGTATTACTGACGGAATGAAGGCACGTTCAATGCAGCACTCACTCGTCGGCTTCTTGCAAAAACATCTCTGCAGACTCATTTCGACAACGAAATTTCGACTCTGCAAGAATATGGTAGGCCGATGCATCCAAGCCCGATAAGGTCATTTCTTCGGTTTTATTTCGCCGAGTACCTCCGCAATCACACTGTATCCAAGGGGCGCCAACCGTTTACTTATCACAATCATTCGAAAAGCTACCAAGCGCTTAATGCGCTTTGTCTCGCCGAGGCCATCAGTCGAACTTGAAGCTATACGCGGTTCGTATATTCGAGATCTTGCCATGAATTTTGTACCGGACAATAGCGAGCTACTTACCGAGAATCGCAGAAACTTGGCATATGTAAAGATGAGTTACCGCCCAATGCTTTCGCCCATCGAAGAGAAAAAGACCATCAATGACCACCTAGCAGCAGCCGCAGCTGTAGGAAGCGTGACGGCTGTTGAGTACTACTTATTACATAGGGCTTCACTTTTTCCCATGTATGAGGCGAGCTTTGGCTGCGCCTTTCGTGCAGCAGCCCGTACGGGTCAGGTTACCATGATTCGGCGACTGCTAGAACGGCTCGACTACGAGATCAATGAGATATACCAGAACTCTGACGCCAGGTCTGTAAGCTCAGGCTTTCGTTACACGCAGATGAAACTTGGATCGGCAATCAATGCAAGCATCGAAACCGGTCAAGTAAAGTCGGCACTGCTCTTGATCAAGTTTAATCCAGCGTGCCTCGGAGATTCAAATTCCAATTTGTGGGAGAGCAGGTCTTGGATTATGCCGATGATTCTATCAGGCTGCCTCGATACCGTTGTGGTACTCCTCCAACTAGATCAGCGATCCAAGGACGACTCGGCACTCAAGGATGAACTACATAATAGCTTTCGAATTGCACTGATGGAAAACCACACACATATCATGTGATACCTGAGGAACAACGACTCGATCGACAAGTTTTGGCTCGACAGCTCGGATATCATAGAGGCTGCTGCAGAGCGAAAATGGCCTTACGACCCTACTAGTACTAACACCATGAAGCTTTTGCTTGAGATGGGTCAAACCCTCGAGTCAAACCACCTATGCAGAGCTCTCGATGCCGCAGCGCCCTCTAGGTTCCGGGCTGTGCATCTTATAATCGAGCATGGCGTACCCATAGACTCTGCGGTTGTTTCAATGTGCGAGGATGTTTCCCGCCAATTGCTCGCATCACCATTCGAACCCCATGGCGATCTACCGCTTCCGGGTTCAGTCAAACTAGTTACCGACAAAACTATGTCTGTAATCTTCCTGGCTTCAGAGACCAAGAAACACCTGTCGATTCACGAGATTCGCACCGAAAAGTACTCTCGCCCAGGATATAACTGGGGCCCAAGGTGTCTCGCAAATCTAATGCAGGAGGTAGCGTCGGGTAAGAGACGTGTCCCAAACGAGCCTTTGCCGTTCCGTCAGCTGGCATAAAAGGTTCATGAATGGCTCGACATGTACAACGACGAGGACGAAATTCTGTAGCACTATCGGCGAAGCACACGAACGGAGCCCTCACGCTGGCAATCATGGACGATACAAATATGCACTGAGAACGCCCTGGAGGAAACGGTGTCTAAGGTAATGACGATGGCTGGAACCACTTGCGAAAAGGTATTGATGCTATCAGGTGCATTGATCGAAGGCTGTGGCATGGCAGGAAGTTTCGAGCAAATACGAAAGTAATGCATTGCTGGGAATCGACATTTGCAAATTTGGGACAGAAGTATATACAGGAAACGGGTTTCGACCCATAGACCCAAGCAGCCATGTCTTCGCTATGCAACCGCTCAACTAATACAGCTTTCCAGTGATTGCTAAAACCACACGCTTACGAGCATTTAGTAACGCTAGGAACGTTGCTGCAGCTAGCATAAGTCTTCCCGCCAGTCACTGCGACATTGGACCAGGTCCAGCCAGTACAAGAAGTGCTGCTACCACATGTAACAACAACATCGTAACCACTGCTCGCGACAGCACCGGTACCAGTAACATTCTCGATTGTGAGGCCCGTGATTGGGACGCCGGTGTCCGCAGTACCGTGGAGGTCGCCGCCATCGTAGTTCTGCTCGATGAGAACACCGTACTTGGAGATAGAAGAGAGCGTGATCTTGTTGTAGGTCACCTTGTTGATCTTACCGGTAGTGCCGACGGAGGCTTTGACTCGAATACCTGCCACGAGCATTTAGTTGATGCGATGTAGCAGGAGATTGGTTCATGACTTACCGTTGGTGGATTTTGTGACCTGGCTGTTGTAGAAAGTCACTGTATCCACAGTGTTGTCGGTGCGACCGCCAACGGACCCAATCGAAAGACCGTGTCCTCCTGAGCAGAGTCCATTCTGGAAGGTAATGTTCTAGTGCAATCGTCAGTCACCGACCAATGCTTCGGATCATTTCGGGCTTACCGTTCCGGAGTTGATAGCAACGCAATCGTCCTGGTTGTAGACTTTCGCGCCATCGATCATCACGTTCGAGCTGCTTCCAATATCGAAGCCATCGGTGTTGTGACCAAGGGCTCCAGTATCGCCAGCGGAGTCGTCAATCGTCATTCCCGTAATGGTAAGACCAGTGCAGCCATTGATGCTAACAGCTTGAACCGGCGTGTTCTTGATGCTCAGATTGGTGATGGTTGACGATGTGAGCGAGTGTGCAGAGAAGAACTTTGGCTTTGTCTTTCCACCATTTCCGCCCTGTCCATCCCACCAACGTGCGCCATCGGCGTTCAAAACAGATCCAGCTGCGCCCTGAACGGTGATCTTGTTACCGCCAATGTTGAGCAGCGGACCAGCCCACTCTTTGTAACCCCAAGTTGTCGTGCCCTGGAAGATAACAGTCGTACCATCGGCGAGCTTAGAGAGATCTAGCGTCGTGCCAGATGGCACAGCAACATTGCTGAGAACGATAGTGGCGCATGCTTTTGCTGAGGCGGAGGCTGATGCAGCACCAGTAGAACCAGAAAAGGTACAACTGGTGGCCCTTCTGGCAATAACTGGATTGGGTGCTGGAGTGACCTGCGGTTCTGCAGCGGGAGCGGCAACTGCAGAAGCCGCTAGTGCGGCGAGGATGAGACTAAGCTTTGGGAAAACCATTGTGAAGACGACTTGAAATCGAGGAAAGGATGCTTGATTGTGTGAAAGAATTGCTTGGCTGCTTGGCTGCTTGGCCTAAATGCTTGGTATATCACGCCTTTATAGAGGTCTAGGGAAAGATTTTTCCGTTCTCACGCTGGCTCACACCTTGGACGCTTGCTCATTTCTCCGGAAGCCAAAATACACACTTCGATATGAAGGGGCGTTTCGAAAACCCTCCAATTGAGTCAGGACCATGATCGCGAAATGAGGGGACCAACAAGGGTCAAAAGAGCACTTGTGCAATTCGCGTTGTCACGCGATTGAGCTGTGGCACCCATCTGGATGTTGTCGGCAGGACTATAGCAAAGAGATCAGATCCCACCAATGGACAAAGAAAATTAGCTGTTGATGTTTGCGGAGAGAATCCGGGGTGCTGCTTCCCGTGGCGGAAGAAATACCTATGGAACTACCGGCATCCACCGGTCGACGAACCGCATGAGGCTAGACAGGCGTCGCATCCATGACACTCTCCCCACGCTCGAAACCACCGTCTATCCTCGACTCGCTGGTCGCAATTTATAACACGTTCCGTGGCTTACGTGTATGGAGTTTTAGAATGGCTTCTAAGGAAGGAAAGAGTTGCTATTTACATAGCTCGGTACGCGCGCCTGCGAGAACGCGACGCC
Organism: Ophiobolus disseminans; assembly: GCA_010093685.1. Taxonomy (NCBI): domain Eukaryota; kingdom Fungi; phylum Ascomycota; class Dothideomycetes; order Pleosporales; family Phaeosphaeriaceae; genus Ophiobolus; species Ophiobolus disseminans. The sequence continues at coordinate 1,315,913 of MU006219.1, forward strand.
TTCAACACATTCTTCCTACCGCACAAGGGCATGACTAGCTATGAGGCAAGGATCGAAGCCATATGTAAGGAATTTGCAGACGACGCAATCGCGTGGGATGAGGACGTTGATAAGTCTAAATTGTCATTCCTCGATCGTATTCGACCCTGCATCCGCGAGCCGGCCGAATTTGAGGCCCTACTGAACGATCATTCTCGCCCAGGGTGCCTAAGGAATGACGAGTTGGTGCGATGGGATCAACGTAAGACTATCCGTGACGCTCTGTATGGTCTCATCTCTAAGCACAGCGGAAGTTCTAAACTCTTTGAAGTCGACGTGACCGAGCTTGCTTCATGCTGGGAGCAAAAAGAGTGGGATAAAGACTCCGAGTGGGACTCGTACTACGGGTCTGGGCAGACTCTCATTCGTAGATTTGAAACCTGGGACGCTAAGTGGGACGATACTGAAAATGGTGAGGCTGGCCGTAGCGCCTTCTTTACCTGGTTCGAAGGATTTGGAGAGAGAGTTCTCCTCCAACCTCTCAGTGCAGCAGATGCGAAACTATTTGATCTCAGTTTCGACCCCGAATTTGATGAGTCGGACACGGATGCCGTTGATAGCAACGACTACGATCTGGACTATGTCAATTCTATGGATGGCGCGGGCACGTCCGATGCCCCTGTGCTTCAGTCGCCAGTATCGCCACCGCTGTCTGAACAAGGCTTTGCCGGAACACCAGAAGATGTCGCCGACGATTCCGACAATAATTCTGGCCAAACTTCCAACATCGAATTTACTAACACTGCACAATTGCCACAACCTGACGGATGTACTGTTGGCACTAGCACTGAGAGCACTAGCGTGGACTACCATGGACACGCGGACAAGTCTGGAGCGACTACATCCAATGCTTTCCATGATCAGATCTTATCCTCCCAGCCTGTCACTGCTGAGGTCGACTGCGACAATATGGATGCTGAGCTTGACGGACCTACAGACGCTGACGGTGTCTCATCCAACGCTCCGCAAGCTGGCGACAGTGGGCAACAGATGTCCGAAACTGTGCCTGTTCCTGGAAGTACTACAAGCTCTACCGTAAAAGACCTTGACATGAACGACTCTACTCCAGAAGAAGATGCTTTCGAGTTGTGCACCAACAATACCAACGCGGAAGTTGGCACACGTAATTTCTTTGGACTGCCACATCAATCCACGTCCCAACACAGCTTCACCACCTCGCACGTCCCTCCAAGCTACAGCAATTGCGCCGCTGTCTCTACCCCCGAGTATTAGGTCGCTGGATTGGACCCGATGACGTCTAACCTGCTACCCGTCGTTGCTGGTTACAATCCAAACCTCTTCAAGTCTCTCGACGTGTCACACTTGAGACTAGAGAAGCCAGCCCCGAACCTTTTCACCAGCTTTGGGAACCAATCGACCACTCCGCAGCCCACGCCAGCTCAATTTGGTCTAGTCTTTGGAGCTGCGGCTCCACCAAAGCAAGCGAGCTTCGATTCCAACACCTCTGGGATCTCTTTCAGCTCTCAAGAACAGCACCTGCACTTCAATTTCAATCCTGCGTCGAGGATTGACATAGATGCTATAGCAGAGATCCTCAAGAGTGTGAACAGTGAGCCAAGCGTGGCTCAAGGCTTTCCACAGGCTCCATTGCCTACCCCTCAAGCTGATGAAGGGAATCAGGCAGAGCTATCATGTGAATCTCCTGCGTCCGAATGTGAGGGTATGGATGTCACAGTCCCGCATGATGTTTCAGAAGAGGCGTTGCTAACTGTGTCTGATGAGCCGCGCGCAGAGTAAGCTGCAGTGGTGATTCAACCAAAGGTGGAGGCTTCGTCGACCTTCAGCTTTGAACATACGGGACAGATGAAAGCAGATATGGCCAAGTTCGGAACTGGAGGTTTTGACGCTTCCAGCTTCTCTACTAGCTCATTCGTCTTCGCACCCATAGCGCCTGAGCAAGCCTCTGTGGCCCCTCCGCTACCTTCTCTAGCTCCGGCAATGGAAGCCCAAAGGGAAGTTGCTGCTGCCCTGGTGCAAGATAGAGCTGCTGCAGATGTTAGACACACTGCCTCTCCAACCGCCGAAGTCGACTCTCCAGTTTCGGAGGCAACGGATAAATCGGAGGCCGACAGCTCAGGCCTTGATTCACCACCCAGCCCAGAACCTTACAGTGCGGAAGTCGGCACCACGCCTGCGACTTCCGAAGACACTGAGACTAGCCAGGAGCCTGCTTCATCTCCAGATTCGAGCGCCGTTGGAGACAACGTAGTCGTTAAGGAGGACGACATTCCTCGTCGTACCGTGCAAGATACATTGAGATCTGCACAGGTGGACTTGATCATGCAGGATCACTCTGCCAAGTACAACGACATCGTGGCTCGTATCGAAGAGTTGAAGGCGATGATTGCCAGCAAGCAGCTGGCAAATGTCCAAACTCAGCAAACTGAGTTGACAAACATCGCACCAGAGCTCGTTGTTAAAGTAGAAGACTTCAGCAATATCTCTGGGCAGGCAGTGATGGAGAGACTGGCAAATACCTCCTGCATGATCACTGGGCCCGAGAAAGAAGGCCAGACTCCCACCAGCAGTGGAGAGCTGGCCGAGACTACAGAAGTCGGAGAGAATGCGGAGCCGCAGGACGAGCCCGCATTAACACCTTCGCAAATACCGGAGAGCGTGGCAGATCAGGCCACAGATCAAGTCACTGCTGCTCTGATCGTACTCTCCGATCTCGACGCCTCTAACGAGGAGATCATAGCCCAACCAGCGATTGAGGCTCAAGACATCAACAGCCTTTCTACAAAGAAGACTGAACGAGCGAAGGCGAGAGCGAGGGAGGCAAAGCTGGCCCGAATCGCCGCCAAATATGCCGCCAAATTCGAAGAACGTTCAGCTCCTATTCTCGAGTTCCACCAGCGATGGGATGAAGAAGATCTGCCCGGGCCGCTCCAGGAAAGCATCGAGTTACTCAAGAAAAGCTACCTCGAACTGGACAAGACAGATCGTGGCTCGCTTAAGAAGCTCCCTCAGCTTTGCAAGCAATATGAGGCGTTCAAGGAGGTGCTTGATGCACATCTCAAGCTCAAGAACAGCACCGGTCCGGACTTCACCCGGATGCTCGACAAGCATTCCGACATCCTCCGGTACGCCGACCAGCGCTTGGGCGCCTACGCTAAGCTGTTGCATGAGGGCATGACTCGACAGACTCTCAAGTACAAGTCAATCACACTTGGGGAGATCCAGGACCTTCTCAATGGTGTGGCCGCCAAGTGTGGAGTGTATTTCAATGCACTCCGACAGCTACAAGGGCTTGCCTTCGACCTTTGTTACACTGGGCTTTTGGCCGGCTTCGTCAAAGACGACATTGCTCAGTGCAACAATGGCCTGGAGGTGCTGCGTAGGCACTACGGTCTCCCTTCTGAGAAGTTACCGTTCGACGTCGACGATTGCGACGAATACTAGACTGCACATTCTGTATTTGAGTCGCGTGATACCTAGATGGACTCGGAGAGACGTCTAGGTTGGTTATTGCAAGCTGTGGAAGGATTTGGAATTATTTGAAATTATTTGGAATTATGAGGTAGAGAAAGAAAGTGTACGCTCGCTTCGTAGCTACACATGGTCTCTGGCTTCTTATTGGTATGCGAGGGAGGACATCGTTCTCGGAGCGACATGATTAGGACTAAACTACAAAATCAAGAAAAACACTTGGAAAATGCGTTTTGCGACGCTACGCAGTTCGGATCCCATGTTGCGTTGAGTTCGGCACGCTAGTAATGCGCCATTTCCCCTTGCAACTCCACGTCCTTCCTCTCTTCCGAACCTCCATGCACCACGTACTGTCGTTGCACAAACACGCCAGATTCTAACTGGATAGCAAAGACTTACGCCACGCATTGAATCTCTACTCCCATTCGTGCCTTCGCGCCCCGCCGAGTCGCACCGCGTTGCAAGGGCAAGCTTGCCGACTTTTCCGGAAGCATGGGCCCCGCGACGTGGCTGAATAACACCGATTGGACTGAGTAAGCCCAAGCGGAGGTAGCTAATGAACTCCACTCCACAATGTCGTCGTTGCAGATTGTGGCGGTGTACGTTCCTGTGACAAGGTGTCGTGAGCAGACGTCACGCGTCAGCCTCAACATGACCCACCCTGGGCTTTCTATAGCAGCAACGTAGAGTATAAAACGGTAGGCTCTTGAAAGTGTGTTGACATCACATATTCATTCTCAGCAGATCTCTCATAGTGACAACACGACATCATGTCTAACTACAGCAACAACAATTATCAGCAGAGCGGCTTCCAGCAGCAGGGGCATAATCAAGGCAATGGCTACAATCAGGGCTACGAACAGCCTCCTCGCGAACAACACGGAAACCGTGGTGAGGCCAGTCAATACTATTCCCAAAGATCGCAATCTCAAGGATACGGACAACAAAACGATGGTGGACAAGGAGGCTTTGGTCAAGAACCTCCCCAATACCAGCAATATCCTTCAGCGGCAGCGCATAGCTCAAACTCAGGCCGCAACTCCATGAACCAAGGGCATCAGAACCAGTACGAGGGCCATGGCGACCCTGAAGGGGACCGTGGCATCATGGGTGGTTTAGCTGGTGGTGCAGCAGGAGCCTATGGAGGACATGTGCTCGGCGGCAAGGCTGGCCATGGAAAGACAGGCACACTTGTTGGTGCGCTTGCCGGCGCCTTTGCCGGCCACAAGACACAAGACGCGACGTCGGACTGGAAAGACGAGCGCGACGAGAAGAAGAAGCGGGAAAAGGAGCAAGAAGAGCAGCAAAATTACCAAAACCAACAGCAGAATCACGGCTCACCCCCAGCCCACCGACAGTCTGACCAACGAACCCGCGGCAACTTCGGCGGCAACTTCACAGAGTCTTCGCGCGACGTACGTCTCGATGCTCACGGCGACTACACGCTGCACGCCGCATGCCGCACACCCGACGGCTCATACCAGTCAAGTTCCATGTCCCTCAACCGCATCCTCGCCAACGACGGGGGCAGTTTCCGCTGGTCCGGTGGTGACTCAGGCGGCGCAAACACATACACAGTACAGCAAGGCGACACATTGCGTGCCATCGCTGCGCGTTTTGCTCACTGCTCGTTCGACGAGCTCGCCCGCCATAACAACATCACCAACCCAGATATGATCTACCCTGGTCAGAACTTGCAGATTCCGGGTGGAGGCAGTCGTGGCGGAGGGAACTTTGCCGCTTCGGCGAGGAACATGCGGCTTGCGGATGGCGGGCAGAAACTTGAGGGTGAGCTGGAGAATGGGGGGCAGTGGCATTTGAGGTCTGTTAATTTGGATGAGAGAATTGCGAATAGGAATGGGTGTTTGGAGTTTGTGTAAGAGATGGGGTGTACGTGCATTATCAGTTAGGTATGGATGGGTAGCAACGACTGTTTCATTCAAAATTATCAATGTCTGAATTGTTTCAAGGTGCACCTCTAGACTATTGCGAAGGTACATGCGTTGTGAATATTATTCTACTATCCCATAGCCGCATCTAACGCCGTGATTTAGATGACATCTCCATCGCCTCGGTGGCCGCATTACCGAACGTTATCGTAGGGACATCGAGCCTAACGTCCATCGCATCAACTTCACTAGGCGTAGAGGCAACAATCGGAGGGATCTGTGACTTCCCAGCCGCAAACGCAAACGGCGCAGCTGTATCCACTTTCCACACGTCCGATTCGCGAACTTCTTCCAAACCTTTACGCAGATACTTATGCTGCTCATCTCCAAAAGGGCGAAAGAAACGCTCGCGGAACATGTCGTACCCATCGAGCTCAGTGTCAAAGTGCGTTTCCCAGAGTTCAAGATCAGTAATCTCCATCTCTACCTCCTCCACATAGCTATCGAAGTCATGCCGCTCTTCATACGCGCGTTGCCAAATTCGCGTCTCCCATGCTCGCGCAGGTAGCGATGCATTGAGGTGGACGAGTTTGTCGTCCACGAAGGGCTTCGGTATGTCGTCGGAAATGTGCTTAGCTTTGAGCTTCGCAAGGTAAGCCCGCTTTTCGTCCTCGTTCTTTCGCTGTATCATGGACACAATGTTGCGCAACGTTGCAGTCAACTCCTCGATATGCTTCGCGCGACGAACTTCTTCCCATGAACGAGATGACCCTACGCTCTCTTGAAGAGCTTCGACCATGGCTCGTGCGGCCTCGTCGAAGGCGCCAGCCATATCAGCATTCTCTTGCATCTGATCAGCCTGTACTTTGTTCTCGTTGGCCGCCAGCTCGACAAGATGCGGTCGATCGACCTTTTCGAATGGGCGAGCCAATTTGCGCGGTTCGAGGTCCACAACAATGGCATGTCGGAGGTCAGTGGAAACGGACTTCTTCACGGGTTGAGCGATCTCGCGCGGTCCGAGCGACTTCATGATGGCGGCGCGCTGAGCAGGATTGATGTTTTTCTTCACGGGCGTGGCGATCTTACGATTTGCAGGGGTCAGAGGAGAAGCTTTGAAGATAAGGTTGTCCATGTTGTGAGTTGGGAAGTTATGATTATAGGGTGTTGAAGTTGGGGGAGAACTGACTGCAGTATAGGTAGTGCCAATGTAGAAGGGCGTTACTGCGCATGGGGAATCCAATGGACCACTGTGAAAGCACATCAATGTGCCGCTTTCACTTTCGGGTAGGGGCCTTGGCAAAGCCTCCGCTCCATTACCGCCCTCCCGACAGTACATCCTTCGATCCTGCTCCGTACCAAGCCTCCGCCCCTCACACAATCAACCACAACCGTCACCTGAATAGAGTTTCGTCCTTAATCCTTCTACAACTAACGCTTTAGGGTTCTGCATTACAAGTCATTCAACTACAGCGCCATTGACCAACTGTATCATGGATTATACTTACGCAACGGAGGTACGCAAGATCTTGCCACTCCCGCGGATGCGCACAAAACTCAGCACGCTCATCAAACGCCAACAAAATATCGATCGCTTCACCATGCGACTGACTCGGCTCTCCAACACATGCAGTATTGGTAATCCGGTGCGCGAATACATCCAACACACGCCTGGACGACAAGAAAAGATTGCTGTCTGGTGGGAGAAACCACAGTGGGAGACGTACGTCCAGAATGGTGTCGTAGAATATGCGTACCAGGACGCAATGAACTAATGGGAGTTGTCGCTGGATGCTTGGGCTGAGGATCCTGTGGCAGGACTGGAGTGGTGTTATCAATGGCTTGCTGGGTGCAGTGTACCACTTTCTGCTACTTCTCAGCATTGATATGCCTACCAATGTGGTAAATATGAACAGTACGTTAGAAGTGCTCGACAACAGCAGCTAGAATATGCCTGAGTTAATTTAACCTTACGATGATACTGTCCATCGCCTCTCAGGTCTCAAAGGACGTGTTAGCCTCGAAAGCGAAGCTAGTAACGACCGCTCACAAGACCCACGATCAACACGATCGCGTCCACAGCTCGTCCCATGGATCCCACTGTATACACTGAATGATATGAAAATCTTACAGCATAGTTTCACTGCTCTCAACAAGAACTCGAGGTCTAGTGGAGTCAATGCAAAGAATAACCAGTCCATGCTCGCTACACACTCGCTCATTACATATTGCACTTAATCAAGATAAAGTCCGTTTCCGCTGAACATGCTTCATTTGCTGTAACTAGGTACTGTCGTGGCACGTTACGGAAGTTACTTTGTGTCTACGGAAGATTGATAACCTCAGGACGATTCACCCTATGCAACTCCCTCGCTGGCTGACTCCCAACCCGAATCTGCCGCTCCATTCGAAGCCTCCGCGTCAACGGCAGCGTATCATCATCATGCTCGCGGATATAGTAAGCCGTATCGCTCGTCGGGCGAAACTCAGCTAGTGAAATCCCATTACCCAGGAACGAGAATCGGTTCCCAGTGTGACGAATGTCCCAGTCTTCTCCGCGGACCTCTTGCAATGCTTGCAAGTAATGCAAGGTGCTTCCGGGCCAGAGAGTTGGTATGCGGCCAGCGCTCGTGTGGCCTTTGTGGCCAGAGCGGCAGTGCTGGGTTAGTACTGACTTCTTCATGAATTGTCCGACGTGGGCGACGAAGTCGGATTGGGCGGAAGCTGATGGCTGGAACGAGTGTATTGGCTCTGTTTGATATCGGTCGATCATCTTGCAGATGTAGTCTGCTTGAGCCTCTGTGACGATAAGTTGGATTAGCTCCTACCATGGCACGAGTGAGAGGTCCTTACCTATCGAGGCCATCGTGGGTCCGTTGGCAACTGCTTCTGCGTGAGACTCAAGGACAAGAGCGATTGACTAATGAATGTACCTGCTGAGTAAGGACCTAGGAACCTGGTAAAGGTTAGCATGCTACTTTTAGGAGAGTCTTGCAGAGACAAACATCATGAAGTTTGGCATGCCACTAACGGCAAGCCCCATATAACACTCGGGATCGGTCGAGGTCCAGATGTCTCTTAGATCTCTGCCACCTTGTCCGATGATGGGAAACCTGGGTCTGAATGACGTGTCGAAGCCAGTCGCGCAGATGATGATGTCTGCATCGTACTCTTTGCCGAATTCATCTACACAACCATTCTTTGTCAAGCCGGTTACCGACGCCATTACCAGCTTCACGTTGGGTTTTTTGATGCTCTGCAACCGGTAAGTTTTCGTAATACAATGAGCATAGTCCATTCACCTACTTGAAGATAGCCTACGCAGGATCAGCTATGGTCAGTATGCATGCTGGAAATAATGCAGCACCCACCTGTGTCCGGACACAGTCTTCTACAGCCCACTCCGAAAGTTGGAATCAAGGCCTCTTCGAGCTCTGGATCCTGCAATGCTTGTCGCATACTTTCTGTGAGGTCCCGTCTCAGATCCGCCTGCAGCTGTGATTCTGCAAGGTAAATCGCTGAGCAAAGGTTAATAGTGGCCAGTCAGCTATCAAGGCATGAGAAACGACTTACGGTAGATACTGTTCATGACGGCCTCGTTGTATTTGCGCCGCTTCAACAGTTCACCGGGAACGCTTCGGTATCTTTCGATTTGGTCTTGCGTCGTTGCGTCTGTTCCACTGCCGATGGTAGGGAGCACCCTATGTACATTAATCAATCAACGCAGACTTACATAACAAGAGAGGAATTACCATAGCGGCGAGCGACCGAAGTTCGTGACATGTCGTGCGGACTTTTGTATCTTGGGCAGGATCTGAATTGCCGAGGCACTTTGCAAGATCAATTTTAAAGAATCACTCAAGCAACAATTCGAGGTGCGGCACTTACCCGTTTCCTATGAGTGCAACTGTCTTCCCTTCTAGGTCAACCTCGCTTTGCCAGTTTGCACTGTGTAAGAGGATACCCCTGTATTTGTCAGTTTCTGCTATATCAGGCCATGCCCAATTATTAAGATAACCGGTTGCACCGATCAGGATGTCACAGCGATCGGTGAATCTTTCTCCGCCAAGGTTGCTCAAGCCTTTGACTTCCCACTCTCCTTCGGCTTCGTGCCAGCGCGCATGGTCGACGAGGTGTGAAGTCTTGATAAAGTTGGAAAGGCCGTATCTTTCACAGAAATCCTTGAAATATCCTTTTATCTCCAAAGAACCTGTCGGGGAACATGAAGTTGCGTAGCACCTCTTAGGAGGAGGTTACTCACCTGCATATACGGTAGACCAGTCGTGTTTCGGATCAAACGAGTAGGTATAGTTATGCGCTGGACTGAGCAATCGATTAGGCTTCTGGTGTTTGTGAGATCTGTTTGACCTCGATCAGACGGAGTGAACGCACACGTCACAAGCACATCTGCCACCGTATTAGATTTATCTGGTTTACACAATGGCGGTTCGATGTTGACCGCATCGAATAAACGCACCCCTTGTAAATGGTTAGTATGCGTGCTTAGTCTACAATATTCCTCAACAGCTCACAGGGTATCTATTTTCGTGCCAGGTACCACTGACTTCGGTATTCTTGTCATAGATCTCGTTGCATGTCAGATTCTTTCTTGACCAGAGTGCGAAAGAATAACCCACAGTAAGAGAGACCTGGGCGAAGTGTTTCTGCAATTTGTAGGCCAAGAGCAGACCGGATGCTCCCGCACCGATGCAAATCACCCTCACAGCCCGTGGCGCATATACTGATTCGTTTTCCTTGGGATCCATGCTCGAATCTGTTTGTCTCGTTCTCAAATTTGCGTATTGCGACTCTTTACTTCATCTTTTGACGATTGTCCAAAGTGAGAGTCCTGGAGGCCAAGGCGCTTGGTGGGTCCACGCTAGCCTCTTTTAACGCCTTGCTACTTTCCTCATCTGACATAGCCATTGGCCTCCTTACCACCCCTCGGTACCCGTGGACGTCAGCCCTAATTCGCCTTGGGCAATGTCTAGGACAGCCGACGCAAACTGGACTTCTCAAGGGTCACTCCCGAGGTCGTGCCGGTCACGTGCAACGAGGGCGCCGCACCATCATGTAGGTGGCCTTGGAGATGTTTATCGAATGTGACATCTCCCATACGACAGCAACAAGGATCTACCTCAGCTGCTACCTGGCGCCTCCTTGCGCTGTGCAAGGATTTTGAGCTCGTTCCATTCGTCGACCCGAGGGCGGGGACCACCGACGAGCTGGATCCTACACAGGTGGACCACATCGCTTACAACAGGGCCACGACCCGCCTATCCAGCCTCTCCCTTCCCGCCTTGGCGCAGATAGCTTACGCTCCTTGCAAATGATGCCTGCTAAACTCTACGCCGCCAACCCGCATGACATTTGGGCGTAGATGCGTGTATCACTTCAGACAGATATTAACCGGCGCCACCAGCGCTGTTGCTTGATAGCGAGAGCTACTTGCCACCAGAGTTCTTCTTGGTCACACTACAAGTTGGCTTGTCCATCAGTGCGTGTTCCGTCGATAAAATGATAGCTCAAGGGTTCGCGTTGGTCGCCGGCGCTTTTATGTGCTATGCCATTGCAAAGGCAATACAGCGCATCTACTTCCACCCACTAGCGAAAATTCCAGGGCCCAAGCTTGCAGCCGCGACACAATGTTATGAAATGTACTTTGATCTGATCCAGCAGGCGCGCATGCCCTGGCAACTGGAGGCTCTACACGCAAGATATGGTCAGTTTCACGAGTAGTACTCCATGATCATGAACGTTTTTGAGAACTGTGCAGGGCCCATTGTGCGATTCGCCCCCAACGAAGTTCATATCAATGATCCCTCTTTCACGAGCACGTTTTTCTCGTCTGGGAGCGCGATAAAGATGAACAAGTACGACTATCACGCATTGCAGTTCGGGATGCCAGTATGTAATTTACCCAATAGTCTATCTCGCAGCTCTAAATAATCTACAGGAAAGCACATTCAACACGTGTGACGCAGATGTCCACAAAATCAGGCGCGGGGCGCTCAATCCATTCTTCTCGCGCAAGAGCATCAATGCGTTAGAACCCATGATAGCAGAAAAGGTCGAGAAAGTTTCCAGCCGCCTGCAAGAATTTAAACAGAATCAAACGCCTCTCGACCTTCGTCTGCTGTTTTCATGCTTTACTAGCGATGTCATCAGCGATTACTGCTTTCCCAAATGCTTCGACTACCTATCCACCGATGATCTTGCTCCTTGGTGGCGCAACTCTTTTGCTGAGGGGTTGCGAAATTTCCAATGGCTCAAACATTTTCCTGGTTTATGGATCATAATGCGGGCGATTCCATACGACGTGCTTAACAAGGTATCGCCGAAAGTGTAAGTCTACCTGGATAGTCTTCTGTATTCTGGGCCGATTACTAACATGAATCAGAGCAATTACTCTCAACTGGGACAATTCGAACAAAATCCTGGTACGGGACCTCATAGACAGCTATGACGATCGCAAGGACCAAGAACAAACAGTCACCATTTTCAATGAGCTCCTTACTAGCGACCTACCTCCACACGAGAAGAGCTATGAGCGATTATGGCAAGAGGTGAGTCTCGTGGGCTCAAGATGGAGTATACTCCTCTTGTGCAACTTTGTTCTAACACAACTTGGCAGGGTTCAGCAATGATCGGTGCCGGAGTGGAAACCACAAGCAACACACTGACAACTGCTTTATACTGGTACTCAAGCCATGAAAAGCCTTCCCTCATTCTTTCTCTGCTAACACCACACCAGGCTAACTCAACGTCCAGAAGCGCTAGCGCGTCTGAAAGCCGAACTCGAAACTGCCATGCCTAACCCCGACCTCCTGCTTCCATGGGCCAAGCTGGAAACGCTACCGTACCTAAGCGCAGTGATCAAGGAGGCGCTTCGCTCCGCAGGCGGATTCTCGTCCCGGATGGTGCGCGTACCCCAGAATGCTCCTCTGCGATACAAGAACTACGTGCTGCCGCCAGGTACCGCCATCGGTATGAGCCAGAAACTTCTGTCCCGCCATCCAGATCTGTTTGATACACCGCATGAGTTTGATCCTGAGCGCTGGTTGACCAAGAATGGTCCGGCTGATCTATACAGTTTTGGACGGGGACCCAGGATGTACGTATACGGCTTCCTAGAACCGGCAGCAGTTGTGACACATTGAGGTTCTGACACTATGCCTAGGTGCGTTGCGCAAAATCTCGCTTACGCGGAGCTATATCTGGCGCTCGCGGCGATAGTGAGGAGGTTCAACCTGCAGCTCTTCCAAACAGACTACTCAGACATCGAGTGTATGTACCCCATTTTCTCTCTCGCTACGACTCCATCTCCGTATTCATGTGGCGACCTGAACACTAATGCGAATTGTCACAGGCGTCTGTGATGCATTCTTTCCCATGCCGCGCTCTGATACCAAGGGCGTCCAGGTGCTTGTCACGTAGAGAATTTTTCGGCAGGAGGATTCACATCAGCGCTATGACACATGCCATGCATGATGAAAGATGTAGCATAGCCGTTTTAGGTAGGCGTCATGCTATTAGCAGTAGCGATACGGTCAATGACAATAACACATTTCCAATTCGTTCCCATCTCTGCTTGTATATTCCTTTTTCAGAAAGTAGAAAATGCCTTGTAATTGCCCAGCAGCCCTTTTTGCACGCTGCACGTCGGGAATTGACTATCGCAGCCATTTTCAACGGTCAAAAACATGTCATGTCAAAGTAGTAAATGGTTAGATTGTACTCTGGTGGTCAAAACTCAGTACAAGTTGAACATCACGATCATTTGTGCGAGTCAGCATTGTGTTTCAGTTCATTACGCAACAGCAAAGTTCATCAATTGGATCTATGTACTAATGGTCTGAGTTCGTTCCAAGCGGAACTTCAGGTTCTACTCTCATTCTTTCCTTCTGGTGTTTTATGCCCTTACGCAGGCGTTACCAGGCGGTTCGTATCCCTGTGCTCATTGAGCTCAATGTACGACCCGTCCTTCAAATTCGGTGTTCCTCCGGATGCGAAACGCGAATGATCGTCACCGCTCCTCGTCAACGATCTCGATTTCTTCGAAAGGCTACCAGACAAAGTTGCTCTGACTTTCGGCACATAATGTCTGAAGAAGGCTGGAACGACGGGGAGGCAGGCGCAGAGCAGACCGCTTGTGAGCTCGGCGTTTCTAAATGAGTTGTCAGCGACCGATGGAGTAGAAGCTTAGATCACGGGAGAACTCACGTCCAAAGCGCGATCCCGCTGAGGTCGTGTGTGACGTCTATTGATTTCTTGAACCGCAAGTTGTTCTCTAAGCGTATCATGCTGGAAAGACATGCGCTAGGCTTTGATCAGCTCGGCGGACCGATGAAGACATGAGAAGGAGGGAGAACATACAAGATACCGGTCACAAACACGCTGGAGACGCCAATCTTGTGTTTGGTAGAGAGCTTTAAGCTCCAGACCTTGAACAGAGGAAGTACGAGAATACTGAGATCGCTGACCACTATGCCATGATTAGTATGAGGAGGAGGGTTCAGAGACGATAGGAGAGGGTCTTACCGTTCACACTTGCGCCCGAGATGAAAATCGAAGAAAGATTGATGCATTTGCCTAATATGTGTTGTCAGCGACCCATAACATCAGGAGTGATCCAGTCTTTATATACCTGGCAGATAAGGATGCCAAATCTTCTCAACGGGAGTGCATTCGAAGATCTGTGCGAGCATAATCGCGGTGTAGAACAGGAAGTTGAAAACGACCAAGAACCATATTACGATCCGGGTTTTGCCCGTCTTGTGAGGGCAAAATATCCTGGAAATCATCAGCGCTGCATGTCTTATGTTCAAGTCCAGGCATTCGCACCTTATGAATTGGTACAGAATACCAAATTTGACGAGGAACATGATGGGGTTGTAGAGAACTTCGAGGACGTTGGCATACTGGAGGCAAGATCAGTACAGTCGTGCTGCGAGCCGCGGTTACTCACGCGCAAGAAGTTGAAAAAGTCTGCGTATGAAACATCGTAAAGATGTATACCGTATCCGAAGTCGAGCGCTTTAAATCCGAGCGCAACGTATACAATGTAGCTAATCTGTCCAAGGTCAGCAACGCGGGTCGCAAGATGAATTGATCGCTTACCCATGCAGCAAAAATGGCGTAGTCGTCCGGGGAGCTGACGCGCTGGATGGCGAAACGAGTCCAAAGCCGCAAAAGCACAAGAGTAGAAGAGAATATGATGCATAAGCTCAACGTTGTTAGGATGATTGTTCGAAGGCCACGAGCCTCGAAATTAGGCGTGTAGCCTGGAAAGGGCAGGACTGGTGCTGAGAGATCCATTCAATTGCTCTTCGTTCTCGCGAAGGGATGAAGGTCAGCCGTTTTCCACAGCGATCTCTTTTGAGGCAGTAGAATGGCCAACCCCAATGGCTGCCATTAAAGCAATGCACAGGTGCCGGGGTCGCACCGGAAACCGAAGACCCTACCTACATATACACCTGGGCATTACATTAAGATGACTGGGTAACTGAGGACACGAGCGCCGGCTAGAGAGCAATACAGCAAATAAGACCTCGGGAATTCCAAAGACAAAAAAGTGCGCAGCATTGGTACAACGGCAACTAGAGCCTTGCCACCAACCAACACACATGGATAGGTACCGTCCAGTCAGTGGAGAGGGATTGTCCAACGCAGCCGGGGTGCAACTCATGCCCAGGTGTCATTTCCAAGAGACCTTTTCGTCTTCACAGCTATCAGCAACAACTTGTAGGATTAACCCGCTGTAACACTGAACTACCAACTCCTAAGGATCCTGTCTACCTGTTTCTAGGTGGTCTGTTGGAATTATATCATTTGACGTGAGCACCTGGGCAGTAATTGGTGGTAAAATGCAGGTGCTGCAACGGCAAAGAAGGCGGTCATGATTGGAAGGAGCACTTGCCGCATAATTGCGCATGTTCAGTACACCAGCAGTTACTGTTGTGTTCTGCAGGATCGATCCTGAACATCTTGGAAACGTCATCTTCCACGGAGTCCGATAATCAATTAAGCTGTTGAGATGGCCAACGGCGGGAGGACCAGGATTTAGATCCTGACGGCTCGGCATAAGGTGCATTATTCCCGGAGTCTGATGAAAATCTTCCTATATCCATGAACACTACCACTATGCAGTATGTAAAGGGCAACGTACCGCACACCCTACCTGCCTACCTAGGTAGTTGTGTTTCTTCCCGCGCTTTCAGCTTTCGGTCTCCGAGGCAGAGTAAGCCACAGAACCGAAACTGTCATAGTCAAGTCTTACTGCCTGCATAATGAACAGCCTGCCAAGATATGCGACGTGTAGGAGCGGCATGTGGACCCTTGCGTGGCACTTGGGTCACGACAGCCAATCACAGCTCGCTGTCAGCACTTCGTGCTGGGGTCAGCCGCTTCGTTCAGCCTCCCACCCACGAACATCAACGAACCACAGGATGAACACTGGCGACATGAACCTTAACGTTACTGCGCAAGTCCCTGCAACGGCGGTAATCGCAACATGCAACCTGACGAGGCGACGCCATCGCAGGACTCTCTGTAAGCATTGTGCCGTCTCGAGATTAGAGAGGCGATTGTGATTGCAGTGCAACTGAGATTGCCACTTTAACGAGACACATTTCGTCTGACAGGATGTCTATGTAGTCTGGGAGTGTTGGCTGGGACTAGCAAGGATTCAAGATGTTAAAAGCCCTCGAGCGAAGGTAGCAAATACAAAGATTTGTCCTTCAACATAGTACAGGATGTCGCTTCTTCCCACGCGTCAAAACCGAACTCAATATGAACAGTTCCAGGTAAGTGGAGCCTGCAATTACTTCTGCGGTCGGCCTACTGACTGCGACATCAGAACGTACTAGAGCAACGTGCTCATAATGTCACCGCAGCCACACTATCATCGGGTTTTACATCTGCCCAGTTGGATCGTCATTCGGAAGTCATTTGGTGGTGGGAAAATTCAGCCGGCATACTCGAGATCCTTATGAAAGAAGCAAATTATGATATCGAGCGGCAGTGTCACGTTCTTGACTTTCATCGACGCTACGTGGTACCTCGCCTTGGGCCAGTTCCATCTTCTACAGCGGCTTTGAAATGGCGGTCGCTGATGACGGACGATTATGGGCCCATGGTTTGTAGAATGTGGCTCTTGAGATTGCCACGGCCCTGACATAGCAATCAGGAATTCAGTTGGGACTGGCCAACGGCTCAGGGGAATCCCAAAGTACGATACAGCATGGAAGCCATTGGGCGTTTTGCGGGAAGTGCAATAGATCCAGTTAATCAGACTTCGACGGTCGAGCTTCGTCATGAGCTTGCCAATTACGATCCTCGGACTGATTGGACATTGTTCGACACCCTCCAGGACTCCTTCTACGACAAGAGACGCGGTTTCCAATCCAAGAATGAGTCTGACAAAGCTTCATCTCCCACTTCTGTCATGATGGCCTTTGAACTCGGTCCAGAAATTGCCAACAAAGCCTACTTCTTCCCTCTCAACGCCGAGCAACGAGGGATCACACGATTAGAATTTCTCAAAGAGACCATGGCACAGCTGCGGACGGATGAGATACTGCTCAGTGGTTTTGATCGGCTACTCGACTTCTTGCGAACCCCACAAGGACTTATCTGCGATATCATATGCCTTGCCATTGATTGCGTGCGACCCGAAAAGTCCCGCTACAAAATCTACGTGCGCAGCTCTGAGACCTCTTTCGAACGGGTTTGGGATATGATGACAATGGGAGGGCGCTTAGAGGGGCTGAAAAGTACTGCTAGAGCAAACCTCAAAGACCTCTGGCGATTAACGCTTGGACTAGACGAGCACTTTGACGAGAACGCTGCCCTTCCCAGCAAGACGCACGATACGGCTGGCGTTTTGTACTACTACGATATCAAGGCCGGACACGAAGCACCAAGACCGAAGGTCTATGTTCCGGTCAGACATTACGCCGCCAGCGATCAAAATATTGTCAACGGCCTGGGCAAATACCTGGGCAGTCGTGGTGTTGATGGACATTTCGCAAATTTCACGCGAGCCCTCAAAGCGACATGTAGCCATCGTAGACTTGACGAAGGAGCAGGTTTTCAGACCTACGTCGGTTGCGGTATCGAGAGAGATGGCTCCCTTAAATTGTGCTCGTACATGAACCCGGAGATCTATCATCCTAACAGATGGGTATGATCGACATGTATACGCTGTCACTCGCAGTTTCCTTTTTGTTTGGAAGTAGCGTACGCACGTATTGACTCTGTCCAGTGTGTACGATTCCAGGCCTTCACGTCCAACAACGTAGCTAGATCTAAACTATATGTGAGGGATGCTTGATGGCTCAGATTCTCGCGTGGACAAAGTATGTAATGTCAAGTGTCATGCTCTGAGGTCAGTCATGTCTCAGGCAGTGCACTGTGACAAAAGGCATGGATGTAGTCAAGGTCCAAGATAATTCACAATTCTCATATCTATCGAAGTATACGTTCGTTCGACGAGCTACAGGTCAAGATACCCTGTATCGATAATCACAGCAAAGTATCGCCGCACGTTTCGCAGTTTTCGGCGAGACAACGGGTGCAAAGAAAGTGCCCAGCAAAGCGCCGTTAGTGCGCCTTGGCCAGGGAACTGGTGTGCAGGGTTCCCATGTATTAAGGATCTACATGCAGCCCACTTTTTCTGCGGGAGGCTTACTAGGACCTCGGGAGTTGACTGCTCGTGCCTTGTAGCTTCATGCGGCAATCTTCCAGCAGATGCAGACAACTGCAGCACCGCGCTCGGATTGGGCGTGTTCCGTGTCACCTCCGATTGGGTAAGTACCAATCGTGGGCTGAATTATACATAAGCCTCAGCATCGACAGCACTCTATTTTACTACAGCTTTTTTTTCTTCTGAATCCTACTGCAACCTTGAAATCCTTTCCTTATGCACTTCTCGGATCATTCCGTCTTTACATGCTAGATCCTATCCGGAAATCAACTCAAACATGATATCCGAGATTGCAGATCCCAGAGAGGCAGTTGCGACAATTTTCAACGCAGCTGTGGCTGCTTCCGCCATCGGTTCCGCATGGGAGCTTGGCCTGCTCGATGAAGTCCAATCGAAGAAGGAGGTGGATTTAGAAGAGTTTTGCCTGCGGAATGATCTAGATCTTCCATCGATGCAGATGCTTGTCACAGCACTAGAAATCACGGACATCCTCGTTAGGGAAAGTGGAGAAAGATCTGCTGTTATTCCTGGCAGACTTTTGGAGGAAACAATCATCACGAAGTCCCTATTCCACTGGCTCATGATCGGATCAGCCGGCTTGTTCTCGCGCATACCTCATGTCATTCGAAACGCCAATCGCGCTGGTACATTTTTCACTCGAGACCCAATTGCAATCTCGGAAGCGTGCAAGGATATCAACGAGCAGCATTTCGAGAAATTCTTCTGGCAAGCCATGAGCGGGCTCGATCAACAAGTTTCCTGTGTTGTGGATCTGGGGAGTGGCAGCGGCGAGCGTCTAGTGCAGATCCTGGAAAAACATCCTGCTGCTACTGGTATTGGTATCGATATCTCGCTGGAAGCTGTGCAGCAGGCGGAGTTCGACACATCAAATCGCGGCTTCGGAGAACGGCTGTCATTCGTTGAGGGTGATGCCCGCGACATGCACTACCAAGATGAGTTCGCCTCAGTCTCCCTCATAACATCTTTCATGTTTGGACACGACCTCTGGCGACGTGATTCGTCTGACCCGCGGAAGAATTGCATCGCTTCCCTCCGGAAGATACGCGAAGCATTTCCAAATGCACAAAGGTTTTTGTTAGGCGACACTACTCGAGTGCTCAATTGCCCCGAATCCGAATTTGGCGTCACAGGAAAAAGCGTGCCTGCGTTTCCTCTTGCATTTGAACTGGGACATGATCTTATGGGGGAATGTAGGATTCCCACAATGGAGGAATGGATCGATGTTTTTCCAGATGCCGGATGGCGGTTACGGAAACGGCACCTGGTCCAGTCGTCATACCTCTCTGTCATATTTGAGCTTGAGTAGTACCGCAATGTGCCTAGTTCTCTTAGCGATATAGAATTTGGTGTGAACGATGGTTCCTCGCGACCGCGCCCAACGACACATTACTGTACATACAGATTGAACAAAACTATCCAGTTCTTGTAACAATGTCGGACACGTCCAACGTGCATGCCTAGATTTAGCGAAAGGCATTCACCGGGCTGTTTCGCTGGTTCAAAGGCGTGTTTAAGACTCGATTTACATCTCAGACCCAATGAAACCCAGTTATTTCGCTTTTGAGCGCCGTGCGTGTGATGCAAAGCTGTAGGCGTCTGTAAGCCTGAAAGATATCTAGGTACTGATTGGTTCGCATGGTGCGGCTAAGTTGACGACCGGGATGGAATGTCACGCCAAGTTAGCGCTGTGTTCTCGCACCATCAGCTGCATGTTCGCTCGAGAGCTTCGCGAGCCGTGCTGGTGGCAACGCTCATTGAATTTACTCACCTGGGTTAGACTTGGATGACGCCCTGTCATGCCTAGCAACGTGATAAGCCCCAACCCGAGTTTCCCGCTCCACGAAACATCGTTTCGAATACCCCAAACCTCAGTTGTCGGTTTACAACAGGCAAGGCAAAAATAACAAGCTGCATTGGCCCGTATCTGTCTCCCATCACAATCATGGGCGCCTTTCCGCCCGCCGCAGTCGATAGCATCGATTGGAGCAACGTGAAAGACTCCAAGGTGTATGAAGGTCTGCGATATAGATACCAGTGCGACCCATCGGCTGATCTCATGCTCTAGTAAATGGACATATTGAGTCGACATATTCCAAAGCCGACGGTAAATGGAGCCCGCTCAAGTTTGTCGCTTCGCCCATGATGCAGATTCACGGAATGGCACCCGCGATAAACTACGGCCAGCAAGCTTTGGAAGGCCTCAAGGCGTTCCGGATGCCAGGCGAACCTGGCTCTATCGCAATCTTTCGCCCGGATCGCAACGCTGCCCGGTTCCAGCATTCCGCAGAGGTCTTGGCCATGCCAGCAGTGTCGACAGACATGTTCCTCAAAGCTTGCCGTGCTGCTGTTGCGCTCAATGCAGAGTTTGTGCCGCCGTACGGATCTTCGTGGGCCATGTATTTGCGTCCACAACTATATGGGTCCAGCCCGCACTTGGGACTCACCGCGCCGGATCAATACACTTTTTGCGTCTTTGTGGTGCCAACAGGCATGCATCTGGGCACAGAATCAGTCAAAGCACTGATTTTAGACGATTTTGACCGTGCAGCTCCGCGGGGCCATGGCCACGCTAAAGTTGGTGGCAACTATGCTCCGGTTCTGCGATGGAGCGATCAAGCCAGGAGCGAGGGTTTCGGGATCACGTTGCACCTCGACAGCACACGCCACGAGGAGGTGGATGAATTTTCGATGTGTGCCTTTGTTGGCATAATTTCCGGCGAAGAGACGACTGTCGTGGTTCCTGATAGTCCAAATGTCATTGACAGTGTAATGAGCAACAGTGTTCAGGAAGTGGTGCGAAGCTACGGCTGGACAGTAGAGAAACGAGTGATCAAGTACACCGAATTGCCTGCATTCTCGGAGGTACTTGGCACAGGGACTGCGATTACTCTCATCCCCATCAGATCCATAATGCGACGGAAGACGAGGCTGTTGTCCGCTGGGCCACGGGTGCATTACGACTCTGACGCCAACGCGGAAACGGTGACGTTTCTTTCTGAAGAGGATCAAAGTGGTGGGCCAATTTACAAGCAACTATTTGGCCAGCTAAGGGCACTACAAACAGGCGATGCTGTTGACACTTTCGGGTGGCGATTTACAGTCAACGAGCAGGACAAGGATCTTGATGAAGTTCAAGCCTTGTGAATGGTGGACGTCTCGACACCCAAGCTAGATAAAGACCGTCAAAACCTAGATAGTCAGCAAGCCATCATCAATATGCAAAGAGACGAGAAACGCGGAAGCGAAGGGCAACAAACGCGTATGAGAGTCCGGACGAGATGAGGAGAAGATGGAGATTAAGATTACGAGCGACTTACGAAGTACAAATTTGGAAAAGCATTGTGTTCACACAATTGAGCACCGGTGAAAGGTACGAATATGTGAGCCACGCAGTAGCGAGATATCAATAGGGTTTTGGAAGGCTGGTGGACCTCGCGCGTGCTTCAATACAAACGTGTCACAAGGATAGACGTAGGCAATGCTAAAGGTGTACTGCATGTGATGAGATTGAATGAAGCTGCAGGTGGGCAATCGTCCAGCGTGGAAGGTTCGCGTCGAGACTAGCCAAATTGGGCAACTCTGAATTTCGACGTCATTTGTTCTTCTCCACGTCTCAAGACCTCCGCCAATGCCACCATCCACAACATTGTGAGATCAGATCATGCTAGAAAAAATTCAGCAGCAGCAGTACAATTAATGACTTTGAACATGACTTAATTATCAGAAGTTTTTGACAGATCATAACGCGAAATAACTTCGATTAACTCCAAAAGGACACACTACTGTCAGCCACCGTGTGGGCCTTAGGGTATATGACCCAGGTTTCATCCCATCTCACTCACTTCAGGCTAGGACGTACGAGGATTAGCGCCCACAACGCTAGCGGGCAGAGATATAGATCTGAGTTCCCGTAGCACAATAAACAACACGATTCTACCACATGTTCTATCCCAGTGCTACTAACAACTACCAACCCTCTCCAAAGCCAAGCTAGTGCAACCATATCCACAGCGACGCCAATCCTAGCCCCGAAGAGCCGAGATCAAAGCATCGAATCGCAGATGCAGGTACCGGCTCAGCAATGCAGAAACAGAAGTATGCAGTAGAAAGAAGAAACAAAGAGTCCCAACCGTGCAATGCCATCTAGACACCACACTTTCTGCTCCCCAGCATGCCACGCCGGGCAATACCTCACTCGTACCTATAAACTACAAGAAATCACAATGCAAAACTCGCAACAACTCATGAAGGTACACCACCACCATAATGCCACCCAATATACCAGTCATCTTCCCGAACAACCCACCGATGATGCACCCTTGAGTCCTCGTCCTCGGCCTTCTCATTCCACTTCTCCCTCAAGCGCACAGCTTCCTGGCACACAAATCCACATCAATACCAGCCTAGGTACTTCATAAACACACCTCTCACACAGTCCAGCCAGCCGCTGTCCGCACGCAGTAGGTCGTACGCATTATCCAGGTCATGGTGTGCATGTGCCGCACATTCCAAAGCGTAGAGGCGAGCTTCGAAGTAGGTGACCCAGGTTTTATTGGTCCAAATTTAACGGTACGATAGGAGGAGAGATAGGTTGGCGAGGAGGGCCTTGTAGGGGGTGCGGAGCGGGAGGGGCAGGGTGGAGAGCGGGGGTCAGGGTGTGAAAATTAGGATTGTGGCGAGGTTGGTGGCGCGGGTATGGAGGTCGGACTCGGAGATATCGGCTTGTGAGAGGAGGGAGGTGAGTTCGGAGAGGAGGGTGGGGGTGGGAGCAGTGGATGAGGTGGTGGTGTCTTGTAGGTGTCCTGGTGCCGAGAGAGGGGTGACTTGAGCGATGGTGTCTTGCTCGGCGCGAACCTCGCTTGCCTCTTTGCTCTCGCGTTCTTGCTCAACCTGGCAACGAGCGTCTTCTCGCTCTGCAGCAGCAGCAGCAGCTTCAGCCTGTGATTTGGCGTCACGCTCAGCCTGGGCGGTGGCTTCTCGCGCGACAGCAGCTTCAGCTTGTGCAATAGCATCACGCTTAGCTTATTCAACAGCATCGCGCTCAGCCTGTACCTTGAAAGCAGCCTCCTTCTTCACCAACTCCTGTTCCGCCTTACGAACAGCTTCTTGACGCGCAGCAGTCTCTCGCTCGCGCTCCGCAAGAGCCTCGTGGTCAGCCTTGATGCGTGCCTCGTGGGCAATTTTCTGCTTCTCAAGATCCTCATTGACCTTCTTCTCCTGCGCAAGCTTCTGCACCTCAAGATCCTCCTTCATTCTCTGCTCGCGCGCCGCATCCTCACGCTCTCGCTCTTGGCGTTCCAAAGTCTCTTTCTCTGCAGCCTCAGCCGCGAGAGCATGCTCACGAGCTACAGCGTCGAGGTCTGACTGAACCGACTGTTCGCACAGTGACGGAACCTTCTTGAGTTCGTCGATCTTAGCCAGCCAGCGAGCTTCCATATCCTCCATGGCCTGCTTGTGCGCATCAATGATCTGTTGGAGACGAAGTTCGAGTGCGGCTTTGTCTTGCTCGTGGCGAAGATCTTTAGCCGCATTATCTTTCTTCATCTCCAGCATCGTGGCGAGGATTTGGTCGAGCTTCTCGCTGTGGGATGGTGCGGCCATGGTGGCTGGAGGTGGTGTGGTTTGGGCATCTTTTGTAGATACTTCGGAGGGTGGGATGGCAACGGGGTTTGTATTTGCTGGAATATTCTTGGTTATGCCGGCTTCCTCGGTCACTGGGAGAGAGTTTTCTTCGACAATTGTGACGGGCTCGATGATATCGGCCTTTTTGCCTTCAGACTTAGTCTCCACAGGCGCGACGTCCACCTCTTCTTTCTTGAGAGGCTTCTGTTCAGCGCCTACCGCAGGCTTGGAAGTGTCGTGCTTCTCGCCTCCTGCGTTGACAGGCTTCTCCACGGCGACTGCCGCAGTGTCATGACCTGCCTCTTTCGCAAGAGAAACGTGCTCACCCTTAGCTGTGACCTGCTTCGGAGATGCTAGTGTAGGCGCGACGACAACTACCTTCTCAAGAGAATCCGGGGTCTGGACTGGCTTATCTTCGACATGAACAGGCTCGAACTTCTTCACGGTAGCCTTGGTAAGCTCGCTGGCCGCCTTGGCTGGCTTTGATGGCTTCGCCGGAGTCGTAGATGCCTTACTGTCTGCACCCTTCGCCAAACTAAGGATACCTGAGAGGATTGATCCTGAGGAAGATGAAGTGACCTTGGCCTTTGAGGCAGAAACAAGGGGCTTGGCTTCCTTGACGCTGGATGCAATGGGTATCGCAGCAATGCTGGTCTGATCGATGATCAGTCCAGCAGGAGCCAGGCTACCAGGTCCGAATGGTTTCGGTGTACCATCGGTGTCCTTGTGTGAGGTTTTGGAGGAACCCTGGTTGCCTTCAACAACAGAGGCAGTCGAAGTCATGCTGTTGCTCGCGAAGTTGAATACAGTAGATGTCTTCATGCCAGCAGCAGATTCCAAACCCTCGCTCTTCTTGCCCTCCTCGGGTCCAGAAGCACGCGCAGCAACAGGTGCGGTGGAATCCTGTGTACCCCCAAAACCGTTGATACCGCCACCAAACTTGAACGGAGTCGAGAATGTCGCTGCCTCGCTCTTCTTAGCTGGCTCCCCTCTACCTAGTTGGAGGAGCCTTGGGGCATTCCACATGCCACCAGACAGCGGATTAGCGGCATTCGGCGATTGTGGCGTTCTTGGCGATCTTGGGTCACGAGTTCGGCGGGCATGATGCGGAAGCATCGAAGAGGATCCAGGTGCTGGCGGAGAATATGGGTGGAGGTGTGGAGGTATGCTTGAGCTTCCTGCCCCAGACGTACCAGAAAAAGCAGCAAGTACAGTCTCAACGTTCATCTTTCCTGGTGCAGGAATGGGTTATGACTTGTCGGAACTCGAACCTACGGTAGGCTGTCCTACGACATCCATTTCCACGTCATCTTTGGCCAGGACTGGCTCTGAGTCCACCGGAACCGAAGATGCTGCAGAATTTGGTGATGCGCCCTCGTAAGACATCAGTCCAGGGAATGAGGCGACGGCTGATGAAGGTTGCTCATGCATATCGACATCCGCGTTCTCGTTCACTGACGTTGTGGTAACAGCGGAGCTACAGGCTTTGATGACGAGTTTACAATAGACATAAGTTCAGGAAGTGACATGACGGCTGGTGCAGATTGCTCTTGCATGTCGACATCTCCGTTCCCGTTCGCTAACGGAGTCTTTGCAATAGCAGGCGCTGCATGCTGTGATGATACGCGGATAGAAGACAACAGCTCAGAGAGTGCCTGGATGGCGATTGGAGGCTGCTCTTGCATGTCGACATCGGGAGATGACGAAGACTTTGCAACGGCGGATGTTGCGGGCTGCGGTGATGCAGTCTGAGGTTGAGTAGACATTAGTCCAGGAAGTGAAACGATAGCGGGTGCCTGTTGCTCTTGCATATCAACATCCGCATTCTCAGTCGCCGAGTGTGTAGCAACAGCAGGCGCTGATAGCTGCGGCAATGCAGTCTGAGGTGGTAAAGCGGTCAGCCCAGGGAGCAACACGAAGGGTGGTGCATATTGCTCGACGTGCACATTGCCGTGAGTTGACGACAACGCTGCGGGCTCCTAGGTTGCAGGTCTAGATTGTGCCAGCAGATTCCCGCTTGAAGCACCTCGCTGCGGCGCCTCGTCATCCATGTCCTCCTGCTCTGATGAAGTCGGAGAGCGAGGACGTCCAGAGTGTACATCCCTTGAACCATGGCGAAAAATCGCTCCATGCTCGACTCCCGTGCATCCGCCGCCTGTTTATCTGCCTTCTCTTGCCGGAGCCGCGCAGACTCTGCAATCATCCTAGCTACCTCTTCCTCATGGCGATGCACGCCAGGGTCGAAGAGCGCTTCTCCGGCGCCGTCGTCCTTGGAGACTTTGACCGAAACGACCTTCTTAGGCAAGGTCGGATTCTCAGCAATACCGAGGTCTTCATGTTCGTCTGGGGGAGGTAAGGGCTCCGACGCTCCGCACGGCGGGGCGGATAAGTCGTTCTGAGGTAGATCTCCAGGCTCGGGCTTGTGGTAGCCTTCGTCGGGGAAGTACTTAGCCAGAAAGACGACCCAATCGTCCACGTCATGGGCGCCATCTTCGAAGCAGTCCTCCTCAAGCCACTTTTCTACATCATCCACAGCATCTTCATATTCTTCGGTGTCTTGGGCGTCGTCGAAGATCCGCTGTTCGACCGCCTTGATGTGGTCCGCCATACGGTTTGGAGGGATGCAGAGGGTCGCGAGCCCGAGTTGGCCGCACCTGTTGTTGCAGTCGTTGAGCTTCCATTTGATTTTGCGCTCGGCCTCAATGCGCATGGGGTTCTGGGTTGATGACATGGCGTGGGTTGTGGTTGAGACGCGATGTGTTCAACAAGTTGTGATGAGACGTTGCTCTGCAGAGATTCGGAGAGTGGTGATGGTTGAGGTGTTCGGGACCTTCAAGTATTGTGATGAGTCGTTACTCTGGCAGAGATTCGTAGGGTGTTTGGTCGATGATCAAGTTACTCTCGCAGGTCTGTCGCTTTTTAAGGTGTTAGCACAATGCGCGCTTCGTAGACATTTAGTACATCGTAAGCACAGATAGGGTGAAAGCACCAACAAACCATGCAATCCGCGCCAGACTTGCGCAGACTGGAATAGATGTGCGCGCGGGGTTGATAAGGAGGGGAGAGAAACATACCAAGTGACTACTGTCGAGTTGACCTGTTCACTAAACAAAAGTAGAACTAGTGTTCGGCGTGTGTGTGTGCACAATGAGCGGTACAGCGCCTCAGGCCATTGAAGGGAATCCGAGAGTGGTTGACGGTGATTAAAAGGTTGAAGGTAATGAGTGCTCAAGAAACCGTACTGCCTCTAGTAGCCGAGAGAATCTTCAGCTGGTTGACTAATCGGAGTGGCTGAAGTCAACGCGTCGTTGTTCAGAATATACAAGCTAAAGGGGGGGGAGCTCCAATCTACACAAATCCTTGGCCCCTCTTTACCCATTATAGCACTAGCGGCTCGCAACTGTGAAAGCAAATAATGACTCTGGAAGCAAATAAAAATACGCAAACGTCCCCAGCACCCCTCAAAAGTCCAGACTATTCACAACTTCCCACTCGTCCTTGACCGGATCCAGCACTTTCTCCCATTCATCGTCCTCGGACTCGGACTCGGAGTGGAGTTTGACTTTGTGGAGTGTGTCGGTGGGGAGGTCGGGTCTGGGTTTGAGGCTGGGCTTTTCGGGATTGGTGGTGTTTTGCTTGATTATCATCTTCCGGAAGTCTTGCTCGAACTTGGTCTTTGCTTCGGCGGCGGCGAGTTCGACTTTGTGGAGTTGTTCGACGAGGAGGACGGGCTTGGGTTTGAGTCTGGGCTTTGCGGGCTTGGTGGTGTTTTGCTTCCTCATCTCGTTCAGGAAATCTTGCTCGAATTCGGCTTTTGCTTCGGCGGCAGCTTTCATCGTGTCTGCCTCCTGTTGCTTTCGCTTGTCTGCTTTATCCTGGGTGCGCCATTGCGTTAACTCCTGCTGCCACTTCAGCTCCGTTGCTTCGTGATGTGTCGGCATGATTGTAGGTGCAACTGTATCTGTAGCTTTAGCTTCTAATTGCGTCTTCACCAGCTCTGCCTTGCACCTTGCCTCGCGCTGGCGCTGCTGCTTTTTCTCTTGTTCGTCGCGAGAAGCCTTTAACTCGAGTGCGCGCCAGATTTTCTCATTCTGTTCACGCACAGCCTTTGCCTTCAATGCGGCAGTTTCCTGTGCAGCTTCCTGTAAGGCCCGTTCTCTCGATCTGACAGCTTGTTCTGCAGCCTCCTGCAAGGCCCGTTGTTTAGCCTTTGCTTCGGCCGCCTCTTCTTTCGCCTTTAGATGCTCGGCTATCTTGGCCTCGACATGCTGTTGTCTCGCTCTTTCCTCAGCGCTTGCTGCAAAGTCTCTGTCTTGCTGTGCTGCGATTCGAGTTTGCTTCTCCAGACTCTTGGATGGAGTCTTAGTGGGTAGTTGTAGTACCTGGCTTGGTCTCGAACGTGGACGCATCCCGAAAATTGGCGGGAAACGTGAAGTGTTGGCACAGAACCTAGGGGATTCGACTTTGGAGCCACCTAGTCGCGATGATCCAGGTAGAATCGGGGGACTGGATGGGCGGTACAGGTGTAGGTGTTGATCATGCGGCTGCGGTGAGGGAGCGAGTTTGGTCCCATATGGGGAAGGGAAATGTGGATCAGCTGGGACAGGAATACCCATAGCATGTTGAGGCCAGCCATTTATATGATATGCAGAGCCTTCAGTGGAAGACATGGGTCGCTGATGGAGCTCTTCAACTGAGTAAATATGCGGACCACCAGTGGTTTCACACACTTTGCATCGATTTCCCACATTGCATGTGGGAGGGAAGCTGCCCGGAATTTGACGCGATTGCCCTGGAGGGTGTGGCAGGTTATCCATACTGAGTCTCAGAGTTTGATGCCCGGTAGCTAGTTCGAATATTTGGGATATAGAGAGGGTATCAGTGCGGTAGTGTTAGGACGACGGTAATGTAGAAGGATTTGTGAAGTAGTCAAAGGAACAAGGACAAATTTATCTCTGCTTTGAAATGTATTGAATGGTACCGAGCGCATAGGCTGCATGGCTCCACGGCCGTGGCCAAAGGATTAGTGGTGGGCAAGCAAGCAGTACCTTGGTTGAAGTGTGGCTCCCCTCATCGTACCGATGAGAGGAACTTCATGTTCGACAGCGCAGAACACTTGAAGCTTTTCTGATTGCCATTTGCAATCTCACATTGTCGGCTGCATTTCTTACTTTGCAAACTCCCATTCTTGCAGCCTGAAATGTGCATACTGGTTGAGCCATAGGCGGATGAGCGACACAATGTGAGAATGACTGATGCAAAACATTATCGGTTGTAGGAAGTGACAAACAAGCAGACTGCAAGGACTGTGCACAATGGAAATAATACAGAGAAGGTTGCGTTGATGTGCGATTGCAGGTTGTGGAGGCGTCTTCGAGTGTGGAGGTTGGGACTTGGCACCCGCGCACTGGCCATCGCGACGCAATGTTCTGTTTGTGCTCGTCCCGCGAACCATAACATTCAACCACCAACCGCCGACAGTGCAACACCCCGCCATACGCGCCTTCCCACGCCCGCGCGACTTCCAATTCACTCGCAGCGGCTTCGGACACGTCATGTACAGCTAAACAATAACCCGTCCCATCTCACCTCGACCGCGACTGCCTCACCGCGACGCGCCTTCCACACCCCAAAAGTACCTCGACACCCACGCACAATGGCCGGTCGCAGCAAAGTGCCCGCCATCGGCTCGGGCGGATGGATCCTCGAGGAGCGCCACCAATCGAATGATCTCGTGGCGCAGGAGCTCGAAGACTTTGGCTTTGCCGTGCGCAACGAGCTTGAGTGGCTCAATGAGCACATGGGCGACATCATCGCCAGCAGAAATGGACAGTATGTCGCGCCTGCCCCATTCAGCGCGCGCCCTGTACTGACTCACTCAGACACAATCTCGACGTGTTCAAAACACCCGGCAAGTTACGCGGCAAGACGCCTCGCACCGCCCGCAAAAAGGCCGCCGAGAACCGCCAGGTAAGACGGCACAGTCGCGCTTCCATCCCAAGTACTGACAGCAGGCAGCCGCTCGCCAGCCTCATGGCCGCCAACACGCTGAACAAGCCCAGCCCCGCCGAGCAGAGCCTGCGCAACACCCTGCAGAAGGCTACCACCAAGGCGCGCTTCCACATCGCCGAGGACGAGGGCACCATCCGCGTGCAGTCACCCGCCGCCAGGACGCCAATTGCGCGACAGCTCTTCTCCAAGAACCTGGCCACCGGCAAGGAAAACGTCGACAGCAGCTTCCACGCCGACCTGTTCGTCGAATCGCCAGCACAGCCCGCCGCCGCCCCGTGGAGCCCCGTACACTCTACACAGGGCACAGTCATGAGTTCGCAGGCCGACGATGTCTTTTCTCCTCCCCAGACTCAGTCCACCCAACCCACCCAGCCTACCCAGTCTTTCCGCAACTCAATACCAAAAACCGATGACGAGCGACGCGACACCGGCGACTCCTTCGTATCCGCAAAGGAAGCATTCGGAAGCAAGAATGCGTCAAGAGAGAATCTACGCGCCAAGGACGACGACGCGATGGATGTCGATGATGACAAGGCCGACCACTCGCGATCCGACGCACAGGACACCATTGTCCATCACGACCTCAGCTCTGCGGGCGAGGAGGACGAGGACATGCACGACATTCCCGATTTCCCTGAGCCGCCTCGCGTCGCCTCAGAGCAGTACAGTATCTCGGCCGAGACCCACGACGCGCTCGACACTGCCCATCTCCGAGCCCATGCGCCAGAGCCCAAGACACTGTTTTCCCCAGAGGCGTCCACCACACCGGCCGGCTTCCCGCCCGCACCCTTCGAAGATGCGCACGAGGACACTGTCGTGCACCACGATGTGGACGATCAGATGGACATCGACGATGATGTGCGCTCGCCCTCCGACAACTCTAGCCCCGTGAAGCCGCTTGTTAGGAAGAGCAGCCTCACCTTTGCATCCCTCCCCGCCCGCGAGCCTCTGCTTGCAAAGAAGAGCATGGGCAACCGCGTCTCGCGAACAAGCCACGTCGACAAGGCGCGCAACAGCCAAATGGGCAGATACACCGGAGGCAAGAGTCTGGGCGGCAGCCAGCTCGCATACCCGGTTGATTCACATCACGACGACATGGATCTGGACGATGCACGTCCAGCCCTTCAACGAGAGGAGTCGGAAACCACGAAGATCCACAACAAGACCACAACACAACGCTTGTACGAGCGCATCAACATGCTCAAGCAGCCGAGCGATGCGCCCAAGCATTATAGCCAAAACATCATGTCCTCACAATCGTCACAGCCCCAGAGTTTCGCTTCTGCGCACTCCAAGGAAGATGTAGTCCCCGTGCAATCCTCCCAGCCATCGTACCCTAGCCTTACCGCCGCTGCACCGGTACAAGACGAGGATGATGACGACGACTGGATATCACCCGTCCGCACAGTGGCACCTGCCCCGAAAGTTGCTAGGCCCGCTTTTAGCAAAAGTCACACTGCCGTTACCAAGCCATCCCCAGCCAAGCCCGTGTTATCAAAACCTATCTCAGTATCCAACCCGACAGATTTTCCGGCAGTTGTCGAGTCAACTACTCCGGCCGGCTCTCCAGCTGCCAGGAAATACATGGATGCCCCTCTCAGCGCTTCGAAAGCCAAATTCTACTCAGCGCTTCGTGCGGCTAAGGAGAAAATCATTGGATCCAGTGCCACAAGCGCCCAAATCAAGCTCGATGCGCTCTCTGAAAGCCCCATGCGGCCGAAACTGCAGGCTCACAACTCTTCCGACGATGTTTTTGCCAGTCCCAAGCGGACAGAGAAGCCTGGCATCTTCTCTCACCTCCGCTCGCCTTCCAAGGAATCCAACAAGTCTGGCAAGTCCACCAGGATTGCTGGAATGCCCGGTAGCCCGGTCAAAGATGATGGGCGCCGCACCCGTAGTTCGACTGAGCGTCAGAAGCAGAAGGAGAAAGAGGCCCAGGACAAGGAGGTCAAGGAATCCAAGCAGAAGCAGCGCGCCGAAGACAAGCTGAGGGAAATGCGCGAGAAGGAGCAGTCCAAGGCTACTCTACACCATCAGAAGAGCAAGGGCGCACTCAACAAGACGCCGTCCGCAATGTCGTCACAATCGAGCTTGAGACAGCCAGCACCTGTCACGGCAGCGACCAAGACACCCACCTCATCGTATCAGCAGCAGCTCATGTCGCGTCCTGGAACAACCAGAACCAACACGGCCTCATCAAGAGAGCAAGATGTAGATTCGGCCGATGAGATGCCCCCACCTCCACCACCAAAGAGTCTACTGCCTACTACGAAGCCTACAAAGGCTGCTCTGCGAGAGCCGAGGAAACTCACTAAGCCTACAAGCAAGGATGCCCTGCCCAAGGCAAAGGCGCCCCAAAAGATCATGGTCAACCTCAACAGCAGCAGATATGGCCAGGCTCCTCCTCCAGCGGCTCGTCCAACACCGGCTACTACTAAGCCTCTTCCCGCCGCACCTAGCATGACGGCGAAGTCCAACGCTCCAGCACCACGACCCGCAACAGCTGCATCGAATAGACCTGCTTCAGCACTATCTAGCAAGTCTGTACCTACATCGAAAGCACCTGTCGCAAAGCCTCCCGCTCCTCGTGTTGCTCGTCCACAACCGCAAGCGCTGGAGAAGCCCAAGGCGCCTGTACAACAGCCCCGACCCGATCTTGGTGCTGCCAGGCCTGTCTCACGGATGCAGACCGTGCAGGATGTGAATCGCATCAACGTTCCTGCAGTCAACCCAGCCAAGCCTGCCAAGCGACCATTCCAGCCCGAGGGTGACGAGACATTGCATCGACCGGCGAAGCGACCGTCGCAGCAGGCAAAGGCTCTGAACACTATGACCCCT
Organism: Ophiobolus disseminans; assembly: GCA_010093685.1. NCBI lineage: Eukaryota > Fungi > Ascomycota > Dothideomycetes > Pleosporales > Phaeosphaeriaceae > Ophiobolus > Ophiobolus disseminans. Next base: position 1,348,487 of record MU006219.1, read on the forward strand.
GCCCACGCGCAGTTTGCCAAGGGCAAGATTCCTTTCGCTGAGCCTGCTCATGCACCACAGCCCCAGGTGCCCACCATTCAGTACCCGAACGGCGATGATATCAAGCTGCCCGAGATCATGACCGACTCTGAAGACGAGGACTCTGGAAACGAATTTGAGCAGCCCAGCTGGGTCAACACACCCAACCTCCGCGAGATGCTTACCAGCCAGCAACTCATGGACCCCGAGCAGATCTTCGGCCCCATCGCACCTCTCAACATGGAGGCCGTGTTCCCGAACAAGGAGCGCCACAAGCGTTTCCGCGAGCGCACTAGCAGCGCTTTCTGGGCCAACGACCAGGTCACAGAAGAAGAGAAGCGGAAGGAGCGTGAGGCTAGGGAGCGTCTGGTGCGCGATGGCGCTTGGACATACAACCCTTCGCCGCGCCCGGCTCCTGCTGGACCCTCGCGCTAGAAGGACATTGTACAAATGGCTTACGACTGAATTCATTGTGGATACGAATACGGCGCTTTGGAACTGAGCGGCTTTGCGCCCTTCGACATGCTTTTTGGGGTGTTTGGGAAACGGCTTTTCACGTTGCTGTTTTGAAGATTGGCGTTTTACAGGAAAGGATGGCATTGGCATCGACCCAGATGGTCGCACGATTAGCGCATAGCGCGTGGCGTTTTTGAGTGTGTTTTCGTTTTCTGGTTTAGTGTGTTTGTACACTGGAATACAAACGTTGATCATGTTATTGAGCGTGTATTTGCAATGTGAAATCGTGCCGTGTTGCGAGGCTGGGATGAATAGCTGTTTGGTTTTTGAATTTGGCTATCTCCACTATTTCACCCTCAGTCCTCTTGCCCATCAGGGGGCTACACGAACCCCGTACTCCTCTTGCATTTACAGCTGTGAGAACTGCGTTATGTCCCAACATCCTGACTTCTGAGATGCATGGATGCCCGTGACGTGTAAGCCTGCAATGGAGGGTTCTGGATCGGAGTGAATGCAGTGAATACCGTTCACGTTCAGTGAAATGAGCGTTGGCGGTCGATCCAGAATTGCCAAAAATGTGCACTCGACGGGGCGGATCTGTCGCGGGCCCATGATATTTAGCACTCCGTACCATGGTCTTCTTTTGTGCGTTGCAGGGGTTTCTGAGATACGTTTATAGCATAAAATGTTGTTTTTGTTGGGAATCACTTGTTCTGATGAATGGCCAGCTGATCTTGGCTATGTCCGTTAGACAATGTAAAACTACGGAGGACCGCACCACTTCTTGTCGAATGCAATTTCGCTCGCCGTTCTATGCCCCTGAAATACCATGCCAAAGCCTGCAGATGCCATATCAAAAGCTTGCCCTCGCAAGACCGCGGGTGGGTGAAATGATCGCTTCCTTCATTGACCTGCCTTGAGGCTCACCTCGGCGCCCTCGACACGTGCAAGCTACCGCCACCCTTCCCTCCCTCGACCTTCGTCACCTTCGTAAGGCTTCTATGGCATGATTCCTGCTTGCATATCAGGCATTCCCTGCTGCTGCACTGGAGCTCCACATCGCGGCCCGCTATCAACCACGTGCTGGCTGTCACTCCTTCTCTTTTCCTGCCTCCCGCACGAGCATCTCCCGCAAGGAGCATAACCGGCCTGGTTATATCTCACGCCTCAATACTTCTCCACTACTGGTCTGGAGCTCGACATCAACGTGCAACTTCGACGGCGACACTTTCTCGACTCAACTCCGACACCCCCGAGCACACACAATCGCTTACAATCCGGCGTGCCCGGCATGCTTCCCCTCTCTCACGCTGCTATGGCGGCGTTCATATTCATCCTGACGTGCTGGATCTTCCTTTCCGAGTTCCTGCTCCTCGCACAGGCAGACCTCATCGGCTTCATCAACGTGCGCATCGAACCTGCGTTCCAGAATCCGGCGCTGGAGTTCGTAGCCGTCATCAAGACCATCGTTCTTCTGCTAGTCCGCATGGTGCTTCAGGACTGAAAGTGGATGCTCACGAAGCAGTCAAATAGCTTCAAGTATCTACAGCGTTAGATGGAACCCGCGCCTACACTTTCGTCGCAGGCTATGGTACGATACCAACCAGACACGAATGTTGGGCAACGACTTCCTCTTTCGAAATGCGCGCCTCCGCCTCCTCCGCAGCGAGTATCAAAGCGCCTTTCGTATCCTACTGAGCCCTGTCGCGCCCTGTCGCGCCCTGATGTCCCGACCGCAAAACTCATTATCCTCGCCTGCGCGCCAAACCGCAACAAGTGGCTTTAAGATCACAATACTTCGGCTCGATGTACGCTGTTTGCCATGCGCTACTTCTACGGATGGCAGGGCATGCACTTCGCAGGCTTCCGAGTCGGAGAGACGTTGGCCAAGTTGGGAGAAGTGCATTCACTGGTCTGCGTGGTATGTCCTGGTGGAGATATGGCATGTGGTGTTGCTTGATTTAGAGACTGACGTGGTTTTTAGGCATCTGAGACCGTACAGCATGCCATTGAGGAAGCTTCTAGCATCACTCAGGGGCAGGAAGTTGTCGAAGCCGAGCAAACGGATGATGGAAACATGTTGAATGGCTTCGTGGTATTGTCTGAGCCGTCGCATGATGTAATTTTTGGAGAGATGTGTGGTGTCTTTTGCTCCATGTGCTAATCTGGATTTAGAATGTTGATCATGAGACGAATGTGGAGGCGGAGCCGGAGGCGGTTCCTGAGCCGGCCGTCGATGTGACTTCCGACGACCTGCCCGAGCAAGATGCTGCAAGCAGCGACTGTGAGATAACGACCGAGCCAGTTGTGGAGTCTGAGCCTGCCACGGAGGAGACTTCCAATGCCCAAGACGCACAGGATGCTGGTCACAGCAACTCTGCCAACGATGAGGGCCCTTCCACTCCTAATACGTCGTCCAACCCTGAGTGCGGATTCGTCATGATGCTCGTCTCTGTTTCGACGGGTGAGCTCGACATTGCTACGAACACCTTCAAGGCTGTACCTTCAGTCGAAATTCGCTCCAATAGCACGGAAAGAGACACTACTCGTCGACCTGTTGTGCTCCGGACTGAAGTCACAGTCCCGTCCACCCCATCAGTCCCACGGCAATCAACAGCCCTTGCAGTCCAAGATCACGGAGTAGCGCCTCATATTCCACCCATCAACACAAACTTGAAGGCCAAGGAGTTCTGGAACAGTCTGCAAGCCATTGATCGCGCATACTACGAGAAGCAAATTCGGTGGTACAGCTTTATCCTATCGAAGTACCGATTGTACAAAATCGTATGGGATGGTTTACAGGAGCAGTATCCATGGAATGCTCAGATTGCGGCCAAGTATGCGACATGGGCCTGTGTGAGCCGCACTTCCACAGCATGCCTTTTATTGTGCGCCACTTCTGTGGAGTCGCTGGAGAGTGACAGGCCTTCGAAGACTTCAAACCAGCTGAGCGGTTCTTGAAGCAGTCCACCGACTACATCACCAAGAACATCGTGCCCGAGATCAAGGATTTCATAGATTGGGACCGGCAGCAAGATCTTCGTAAAGCCGAGCGCGTCGCGATCATGGTTGAGCCTCCAATAGCGGCTTAGAAAGAGCAACGTGAGATTGACGCTATCAACGAGCGCGTTGCTCTTCGCGACGCAGAGCGAGAACGACGCGGCTTCAGGCTTCCTTTTGACAAACCCAAGTCAATAGTCAAGGCGGAGAAACAGGCCGACTTGGAGGCGATTGAGGAATACAAGCAGACACATCCCCGGCCCCAGCCCGGTGCGCAAGTAATTCTCATCGTCGACGAAGAGGATTTCAGCGTGGGAAATCTTACCCGCGTTGGAATCCACGAGGCCTGGGAACCGCGCATGCAACTCCCTGCCCTGGAAGTCATGATCGAACACAACGTTACGGACATCCTCAATGGCAGGATCTTCCCTCTCGAACTCATGAACGATTGGCACTTCGAGACCGACGCCTTCACGCGAGGAATGATTGCCTTCGCACTCGCACAACACTGCTCAGGCGGCCGTCCTCGCCGCACAAGCGCCCAAGAGCTAAGAAGCCTCCGAGACCAGCTCAGCAACCCATATAAGAATAGCATCGACGAGCTTCCAGCCGTCGGCATGACCCACGACACCATCATGGCCCTATTCGCAGCCACACACATGGACAACATCGACAGCTGCGTCTGCAACACACCAACATGCCAGTCATGCCATCCCACCGCCCCCGCTCACACCATCAAACACGTCCGCGAGCTCTGGAAAATCGAAGACGAGGAAATCGCCGCCCGTATGCCCATCGACTGGCGCGCCACCGACGACATGCGCGGCACCAAGAACGAACGCCCCGTGCCGGACGGCGATACCTGGACCTCGTACGTGGAGCCACGGAAGCGCCATAAGAGCAATTCGATTGTCCCGTATCACTACAAGAATGATACGCCGGGGTATAGTCCTGGTATTTCACCACGTTTGATGTGGTTGCTGGATTGGTCGAAGATTCGATTACCTTTGCATTGGGATTATCTCAATTATATCATGTCCGATACGCCGTGGGTGTCAAATTATCAAGCGCCGTATATAGAAGCAGTAGCAGATTATGAAGAAGACGAGAGTGTAGTGATGCAGGATGAAGATGCAGTGCTGTTTGTGTTTGCAGTTGAGTCTGCATCTGCATCTGAGTCTGAGTCAACAGAATCGACGGCGTGGGTGCCAGATACGATATTTTTATCGTGGTCGGCATCCGTTCGAACTCCGCTGCCTCTCCTACCCGACATCTCGGTATCATCGACGTCGTGCGAGATCTCTACGCCGTTCGCGCTTATGTGGACGACCTATGTCGCTCCTCCACTCCCAGACCTATCTCCGGCATCTACGTCCTGCGAGAAGTTTACGACAGTCAGTCTGATGTGGACAGACTACACAGCTCCTCCACTTCCCACGCTCACTTCTGCATCTGCGGCATCATATTCCACGCCAAAGGGCTGGGAATGGACGGCGTACATGGCCCTCACGGCCAAGAAATCAACTGCAGAAGATGCCAAGCTCTCTAATATCAGCAAAGAACAGCGGCAGAGCGTACTGGAGATGACGTGCTCAAGAATACCGAGCAGAAGGAGGCCAAAGACAGCGTGTCTATGACTGAGAAGAAGAACGACAAAGCTAGCGTTTCCACGACTGACAAGAAGCGCGACAGACCAGACGACGCTTCCAACAATGTATATCCAGCCAAACGTCAGCGGACCGGTGGATATGGCTTCACAACCATCAAGAAGAGGAAAGCAAATACTGCAGGAGTAGGCAAAAGCCCGGAAGGATTCGAGCGCGGAATGAAGAGGCGTCGTTTCGACTGAGAGACTGTGAGGATAGTGTAAGTCAAGGCACTATTCAAAGACATGAATGGCTTCACTAACATATCGTAGAACTGAATGAAGGCGAAAAGACGCAAACGATGAACACAATGTGGCAGCAACATAATTTCCGCCACCGAGCGGAGCTGAAAGCGTCACGTTGAAGTCGAAAAGCGAGATCCAAAATCGGAAATAAGGACAAGTGGTAGTAGATCAAGCTCCGTCATCGAACGGGCAACTACGCACCACGGAGAAGGACCAGTATCGAGCGAGACGGAAAGAACAGGGCGTGGTGACTACATGAGTTCCGCCAACGAGCGGAGCCGAAAGCGCCATGTGCGAGATCCGCGGTCGAAGACCGAGAAGTGGTAGTAGACTAAGCACCGTCACCGAACGGGTAACTACGCGCCACGTGGAGAAATTTTGGATGGGGGAAATTGAGAAGGAATACGCAGCATCGGATCGAGGAAATTCACGACTCACTTGCATAACTATGTCAAAATAATAGAAGATTTGCAACTCTTCCATGACTTTGCTAGTCGTGTGTCAGTGCCCATGCAATATTTGATGTTCCTTCATTATGACTTCCCACTCTTATCTAGTGTTTCCAATCAAGCCCTCGGCGAGGCTCACTGCACCGCTGAGCACACTCTGAACGACCGGATACGCAGGCAGATTCGGGTTGTATACTTTCTGACACCTCGGATTGAAATCCGCCGTATTGCCAATCTCGATGGCGAGGTCGTTTCCAGGTACACCGATCTTCGCGACCGGTCCACTGCGAGGCGTAACCTGGTCCCAACCTGGTCCCGCCTTCGGGTTCTTGAGCCAGGACACAAACCAGTCGTTTTGGAAGTCGGCGAAGGCCTGCTGCTCCGCTGTCACGCCGTTCAAGCCGGCGAAGTTCTCGTTGCCGCCAAAGAAGTACGGAATCTCGGTGCCGTGTGTTGGTCCAGGTACGGGCAGGCCAGTAGCGTAGTTTGTGAAGAAGCGGTATGCCCAAGTATCCTGCTTCGTGCTGCGGAGGTCGATAAGATAGTCGACTGGGCAGAAAAAGCGTGCGTCGCCGTATTGCGCACCGCTCATGGCAGACACGCTGGGGAAATCAGCAATGTTATATGCAGCCGTGAGCACGTCGTCCGGGATTTGCGCTACGTCGGCGTTGAAGCTGTTGATCCATTTACCAAAGTCGGCGTTCTCGTTGCCGTACACAAGACTGAAGATCGCGCCCTCCTGATCGGAATTACCTGTCAAGAGAGGAACGTGCGAGGCGTACCTGCCAGCCGCGAAGCGTTTGGCATAGTCCTGGTAGCGCGTGATCTCGTCTACAACGGGCGTGAAGTACGTGTTGAGGGACGAGTTGAAAGCGGCGGTTTGGAATGCGTAGATGTCGACTTTACGCAGGCACTCCAGTTGGCCTTCACCAGACGGGCAGTTGACTTCCTTCGCGACAAGGTCGAGCGCTTCGTTGGTAGGACCAACAGCCGGACCCGACTTTGCATTAGCGGCCATCTGAACGGCCCCTGCAAGCCATGTGTCGGGGTGATTCCAAAGGTAATGGTCAACCTGAACGGAGCCTGAAGAATGACCTCCAAAGACGACGTGGTCTGGGTTACCGCCAAAGTCGGCGATGTTGTCACGCACCCATTGAAGCGCCGTGTCAACGTCTAGAATACCAAAGTTCTGCGACTCTCCAGTGCCAGATAGCTCGGCGGAGTTGGGGTATGCCCAAACGCTCTCGCGTGTGTTAAAACTGACGAAGACGACACCCTTGCGAGCAAAGTTGCTCCCTACGAGTCCGGGGTTGCTGCTTGAACCAGTGACCATGGCTCCTCCATAGAGGTAGACAAACACCGGCAGGCCTGAACCATTCGATTGGGGCGACTTGGACGCCGAAGCCGGTATCCATATGTTAAGGTTCAGGCAGTCCTCGCCCTGTTTCGAATAGGTGGTACCGCTGATTGCTTGCGGACATGTTGCGCCATATCGTGTGGCATCAAGAATTTCGCCTTTCTTCAATTTCTTGATATCTTTAGGCGCCTTCCATCTATAGATTGTAAGCTGAAGTAAGCAGCTCTTCAGATTGCTTCAGATGCATACCGGTTTTGTCCTCCAGTTGTTTCCGCAAATGGGATGCCGAGAAACACAGAGTTTCCATGCGAGTCAAGCAACCCGTTGACGCTTCCCTGTTGGAATGGCAAGGTAGCACTTGAGTTTGCTGCACTCCGGGGTAGCGGGCTCCCAGCCACGAGAGATCCAAAGAATACACCAATCGATAGGCTCTGTAAGCCACCCGCGAGCGACGGCGAAAGCTTCATGACGGAAGACAGGGAAAAGGGCTGAAGTATAGATGGGAGAGTTTGCGACGGACCGCAAATAGAGTTTGGGCTGCGACATGACTATATAGGGCACCAATTCGTCGTGCTTTCTACATGCAAGCAAACCTTGCCGGGCAAAGCGATGCGCAAAGGAAGTGCCGAAGAAAGTCCATTGTGTGGTCATCTCCGATCATGCAGGGCATGTTGTGGAGGCAGAGCGGTCCGACTCGTGTCCCGCGAATACGGCAATTTGAGCGAGTCGTGGCTCACGGTTGATACTTCTGTAGACGCCCCTTTCTGTAACCACATGATGCCTTTTTGCACTCAACTCCTTCACATACGACCACAGGCGAAGGACTTCACTGGATCCCGTTTGATCTCCACACGTTAAACCTTCGACCGGCGGGTTAGTAGTCAGGCGGGTGACCACTGGCGAATACCTGCTGTTGTATGTTTTTGCTGTTATTTTAACCCCATCTTGCAAGCCTGACTCTCAACAAGCCAAATTCAAGGAAGCATGTATGAACTTGCTCTACTTTTATAAGCAGATTAGCTGCCGTTACGCTTATTGTATTGCGGCATTGTACCTCTTTTGCACCGTCTCTCTTAGATCACTCTTAGGTCATGTACTGATTAGTTCTCCTTCGCTACCTATGGACGTACGTACCCATGCTCCGATCGGTCGTTACACCCAAAATGCTGGGCTGATGCTCGTTGTGTCGTAAACGCCGGGTGCGCATGTTGATTCGGGCCGACTTCATCGTGCACATTCGACAAACGCCGTTCTCTGACTCGTATTGCACCAACGCACGCACCACCCTGACACATCCGAAAAATTGCGACAACTATATCCTTGCTCATCTGTTGATGCAAAGCTTGGTGGCATAAGAAGTTCCTCGTCGATGCTGCGGGCCACGCGCCCAAGTCGGAGTGCTCCTTCTACAGAATTCATCATGTTCTAGAATAGACGCACAGCCCGGTAGCCCGGCATGAATACCTGGTCGGCATTCGGCTCACCTGCTGCACTGGGTAACATGCCCTGGACATGCCGCTGTCGAGTCAGAAGTATGCATGTCATTGGGCATTGTCAACCGTCTCATGGAATGGCATGGCAGATCCGCAACCCAGGAAGTTAGAGCTGTTGTCTATAGACATGGAGTGAAAATTGATGTGTATCGCAGATCCCTCCCTCTGTCAATCACTGTACAACATCGCGCCTTCTTTCCTCGTGGAGTTCTTTGTGGTGACAAAAGAGACATTGTGGAGCTCCAGCGTGCGAACATCTGGATCCGTACGGCACTTTCTCGGGACCAGCAGTCAAATCACAATGGGTGCCAATGGGCTGGGACAGGTAGTACGTACCCTTGCTGCATCTTCACTTCCCACCCACGTGGCTTATTGACCGAGCAGGTTTCGTGGTATATTTGTACCGTGGCCACCTTCCCCTTTGTTGCTCTCCGCATGTACTCGCGATGGAAGAGAGTCGGAAAGTTCTGGATCGATGATTATCTCGTCCTCCTGGCAGTGTGTTGCCTCATTGGCGACCTGGTCATCCAGCAGCACATGTGGAATCTGGGGCTGGGTGACATGTCCACGATTACTCCAGAAAACTTCAAGGGCATTATGCAGATGATCATCCCGGGATCAACGCTCTATGTTTCCTCTCTTTGGGCCATCAAAGTCGCTTTAGTGTTCTTCTACAAAAGTCTTGCAGTGCCTGGCTCACGACTAGTCCTTATCTACAACATCGCACTTGCTGGACTCGCCGTTACGTACCTAATCATCTTCTTCGACATCATGTTCCAGTGTTTCCCACACAACAAAAGATGGTCTACCGACCCAGACTGTGAGTGTGCGTAGGTGCGCATTCAGGATACATCCTGACCGTATTCAGATCAGTGCAGCCAAAAAGCAGCCGAAATCAACTACTGGATCACCATATTTTGTACGTTGCAACCCTGCAGCATCTGTAACACCACTGACTGTTTGCAGTTAACATCTTTACCGATGTCATCATAATCTGTCTGCCCATAACCATGGTCTCACGACTCCAGATGAAGCTCAAGGACAAGCTCGGCGTCGCCGCAATCTTCGCTCTCGGATTCCTCGTAGTAATCTCGAGCAGTACGTAATCTCCCACCTCCACGAACACCCATGCTGACAGCTTCATAAAGTCGTCCGCGCCTACTACTCCAAAAGCCAAGAAACCATGATCACCTGCACCGTGTCCATGATCGAGACTGCCATCGCCATCATCGCCACCTGCCTCCCTGCCCTGCGTTCTATGATTCTCGGCACCGACACCACCAAAGACAACTCCAACAGCTACGGAAGACACTACGAGCTCTCGTCTGCGCGGCGAAAAGCAAACCACAACCGTCTCAACGCCAGTCACGCCAGTGGCGGATTGCAGTCGGCGCACGATAAGCGGAATAGGGCGCACGGATCTGAAGATTCGCTGTTTTCGGATGGGCATCTTGGGCCGGAGGTCGAGCGTCCGGCGGGAAAGATCACAGTTAATACTCAGATTGAGACTATGTTTGAAGATACGCAAAGTACGGCATCGAGTTCGCAAGCGAAGTCTTCGTTCAAATAATAGGTGGCACTGTTGAAGACTAGGACGGCTGTTTTGCATATTTAGTAATTTATGAATTACGAGTTCTCAAGTACGTACTTCGATAATGGCAGGAATGACTTCACCAGTATGCTTCGTGTAGGCTGGTTTACGCAGTGAAGCCGTAGTGCAGACACCTTAAATTTTGTTAGTATGATTCCAGATTTTTGAACATCAATAGTGATGCTGCCGTACTGCGCGTCCGGAATTTATCGTGCCGCAGGCTCGTGCTGTTTATTTTCGCTAAGTCCGCGAGCTCAACAGTGTAGCGGACATAGCCACTGCACAACGTCCATCCTACAGCACCACCGCACCCCATGATCGCAGCTCCGCAACCTTCCCTGAATCGCCTTCGAAAGGCCACATTTGTGTTTGATGCACCTGCCTTCCTCTCGATCCAAGTGAAATGCAGCCTGTCACGAGAAAGGCGCCACGGTGCTTGCACTGCACCGCTGCCTTGCCCGCATCGGGTTCGCACGCATCGGCATCACCTTTCCTGACGCTCGGGCACTAAATTCCTCGTGACACTCGATCGGGGCAGCGGGATTACCCTCGAGGGTATATCAAAGCCTCACCGGTCGCCGCTGGGGATAGAGATATCGCACTCACGACCTCAACAGCACGCCGCACAACCGAGCACTCGGAAGTCAACCAAGTCATCGTGCACACTCGCAAGCGCCCCTCCACTCTGAACAACTGTCCGACAGGCCCCATCGACATGCCCCGTCTTCGCGACTTCGCCGGTGGCATGATGGGCGACCTCCGCCATCGCAACTCGGCGCTCCTCTCTTTCCTCCTCGCCCTCTGGCTCTTGGGTATCCGTCATAGGCATCACGGGCCTCCAACTCGTTCTTCTCGGCTGGTCCTTCATCGCCACCATGCAGGTCATCTTTCTGCAGCAAATCCTCGAGAGCATCGACATTCCCGACCTGCCCCCCGTCAATGACTTCACCGACGAAGCGAAGGCTCTCGGACGCTTTGTCGGTATCTTGATACTCAAGGGTGGTCTGGCTACATACATCAGCGTCGTGGAGTTGCTTTGGCAGCGTCTCCTTGTTGCTCACGCCTATCTCGAGGCTTTTGACTCACCTCCACGTCCGACCCAGCAGGCGCCGAACGACATGGTCGTACCCGAGTCAACTCCCTCTATGGTTCCAGCCGGGACTACTTCCACCGACATGGTCGTCTACAAGCCGGCGCTCGCCACAGTTCCAGCCGGGCAGACTTCCGCCGACATCGTAGTCTGCCAGCCTATCCTCGTCCTTTCGACAAGCGCTCGGCCATCCAAGAAGCGCAACAATTACGGCCGGGCCTGCGCCGGCCTCCTCCGCGGTCCTCATCTCTTCTTCATTATGAACGCACCGAACAGCAAGTGGCTGTGGGATTTCAACAACAGCCGACTATAATCATTCAACATGAACCTACCGTCTCCCTTCAGCAAGTAGATGACCAAGCGCTTCTTCGGTCTTCCGCGAGTTATCGTGGCATGTCGGATATGTCGTGATGTGTATGGTAATAAATAGAACACCCTTACTAATAATGAGCGTAGAAAAGTCCGACTCCCCGCATTTCGCCGCGTGTCGTCATTTCGTCGGATGATCAAATTCGTCTCGGCGAGTCCATTAACTCTGTGCAAGAGCAGCTTGCAACTGAACCTCCATCTGAGGTTGAGCAAGACCAGACCGAGGATGGCGGTAGTTCGCCGCGTCGGTCTGATGATCAAGTTCATCTTGACGAGGCCACTAACTCTGTGCAAGAGCAGCCGGCAATTGCGACACCGCCTGAGGTCGAGCAAGACCAGACTGCGGATGCTGGTAGTTCGCCGCGTATTGCCACCTTGACGCTTCATCGAACTTGTCCTAAGGAGTCCACGGATTCTTTGTTAGAGGTCATGGCGGCCTGGTCGCCATTACAAGTTCGTCCTGAGAAGTCCATTGATTCTAAGCAGCTAGCGACCGAAGCTACGCCTCGGGTTGAGCGAGACCAGGCTAAGAATGGCGATGGTTCAGTCGTAAGTTTCTTCTTCTGGAATTCGACCTGCTTCACACTACTAATGCCACCTCAGGACAACACTTCGAACTCTGCGCGCCAGCCAGATAACGAGCCGGCAAGCACCCAGGAGGCCGATGCTGCAGCTCCTCCAGACCTGCAGGCCGGTGTGAACAACCAGAATACTGATGCTGCGACTTCATCAGATTCGCAGACTGGCGCTGGAAGTGCGACTGCATCAAACCAGCAGACCGACGCCGATGCTGCAGCTCTGCCAAACCAACAAGCCAGTGTGAACAATCGAACCACCAGCAATAATCCGACTTTAGACCATATCGGTGACTTCATCATGCCTGGAGTTTATACCACTGGAGATGATACGCCACCCGGTCGGGGCACCAAGCGCAACATCTACGGCCATGGCAAGATCTGGAGGTACCATGCCCCCCAGCCCCGCCTCCCTCTAGCTAAGCGGATGCGTTTCAACGAGGACGAGCCGGTTTATGACGATATATGGCGCATTGGTGATCCGCCGAATAGGTTCTTCGATCCTAATCATATGTGCCCTGAATTTTTCACGCTTCATAGAGGACTTGCGCCTGAAACATGGCATTATGATTTTAGGGGTTGGTATGTCTCCTGCTGAGGGGTATGCCGTTGGTCGAATGGCCTCTCCCATCTTCACCCACCCAAAGGGATTCGACATAACAGGATTACCGCCATCGAGCGGTACACCGTTTGTCGGATCGCATGTCCCACTCTTCCTCGCGCACCCGAAACAACACATGTTCGAGGGCCGCCATCGAGCGGTTCCATACATGCCAGATCGCACACGCAACTATGGGTAGGACAGGGTAGAAGGGAAGTGGGAATAGAGAATAGACGGAATGGATCAGATGGAAAATGGGATTGGATACACATGTACATGACTGATGGAGAATCGCAGATTGAAAATAGAAATGCTGGATATGAAATGTGCTTCACATGATCTATGATAGTGATGCACGTGATGTAGAAATTGGTGTGGTAATGAAAGTAATTGCGACGAGGTCTCGCTGGCGGTAGACATTTTATCCCAATATCTCGTGCTTCGAGCGATATTATTAGGGTTGCGATGATGGTTGTTCGAGAGAAACGTTGGTGTTGGAAGAACTGAGGCACTAGAGGGCGGCTTGGCATCATCCTCGATGACGTATTGCAGCCAGATTTTTCGAATCACGACCTCCACTAAATGGCGAGATCATGAGAAGATGAAATTATGTGAAATGTTCATGATTTATTATTAGCTATGATAATCCAGCACACGCTAAGAATCATTTCAAAGAAAACGCCTTCATAGTGGTATATCCAGTTCCAATTCCATCCTCCCACGACACGCATCATTGCATCAAGCAACGCGTCGGTACAGTATCATCATAATTATACACTACACTCCGAGCCGTGCGTTCCGCGAGGTTCCGAGCCTCCGCGATCCGTGCGTGTATTCCACGATGAGTCGGAGTAGATGTTGCAGGCGTCCTAAACCTGGCTCATAGAGGGACCGCCACGGCGCATTCCACCACGTAGGTTGGCGCCGGAGCCACGGCCGCTCATGAAGTTGAGCACGAGTGTTGCGACAAAGGCGGCCCAGCCGAACCATAGGAAAGCGCAGGTGGCCTGAGCTTGGCGACAATTTTGCTGTGTGTTGGGTGAGCTGTTGCAAACGCTGTTTGTGGATGTGTAGGCCTGTATTCTGTGAGTCATGGTCATAGTGCAAGTAGAAAACAGTGACGTACATAGCTGGAGCAGCTGTGCACACCAAGGTATGCGGAGAGTGCGACAGCGGCACAGAAGCCGAAGAGCACGCTCAGGCTGTCCATCGCGATATCAACAACGGGGATGCTGAACTTGTCGATGAACGATGTAGGCAGGAAGTAAAGCAGTGTGAAGAGCCACCATACGCCGACGAAGAGGGAGTAGTTGACGATGGAGTGTGTGCCATTTGTCGCGCGGTCGATGTTGTTGGCCATGAACGCTGTGACAAGAAGGGCGCAGATAAACTATGGCGGTGTTAGACATGTACTCGATATCGTGGTGCATAGCTACATACCTGCCAGGCACGAAGGCCCATGGAGACTGCTCGCGACACCATTTTGAATATGTGATGTGGTGGTGAAAGCTGCTTGAGTAATGCGATGGAGCGACGAACAAAGACTTTCCGTTATCGAATGGTCTGGGTCTGCGATGTGAATATGTGGAGGCGGGAGTATACGAGAGTATTGCTGGTGATCTGCTGTGGAGGAGCTGTCTGGCAATATACCCAGTTAGCGGGAGTTGCGGCTTTAGAGGACTGGTTGCAGCGTCATCGTGCACAGGAAGAACGACTGGCCAGCATTACGTCAGTTGCCGCCGCCAGCCAATGCCGTGCGCCGACCGTTCCGCATTGGGTCTGTGCTCACCTGTTTAACCCGCCGATCTTTGTTATGATGGAAGATGGCAGAAGAGTTTGATGGTGCAAAAAGATGTCGAACTGGTGTTGATCAATCTCGTGAGGACTACCTTTTTATCCTATCTCATGGAGGTCGCGTATATTCCCCGCGCGATATAGCCGTTGCGTTACTGTGGCAGTCGCGTTGCTCGAGCGATGATGCAAGTCGGCGCAGGGATGTTCCGTAAGCGGTAGCCCGCATCGAGACGCCCTCAAGACCCTTCGCTCGCATCACCACCTGCGTCCCGTCACACACTAGGGAACTCTCCGAGCGAAGCTACTGCATCCTGTTACGTAGGGCAAAAGCCGTATGACATCTGCTGTCATCCAGACCTCGATTTCTTCTCCGCGGTGACTTGTGATCTGGAAAGTGGTGGTGTCATAAAGCCGCGCTCTACGGATCGCCATGATCTTCGACGCACTGTGCGGAGACGTGCACTGGTGGCCTGTGTGTACGTTGGTTCTAGGATTTGCATTGCCGCGCCGTGCGATACTGTCCACTCGGGGCGCATGGCGGTTGTGGTTTAGAAACTGCATGGAAACAAGCGTTTCAGGGGTGCGAGGCGCCTATGTTGTGGTGCTTGGATAACGAATTTTGCGACGATGCGACGCAGTCCGCTGGCATTTTACGCGCCGCAACAGTCGAATTCCAGCTGTTCAAGATTGTTCTTTTTTGTGGGGAAGTAACTTTGCAGCCTTTGCATCATTGCATGACAGTGCCAATGTTTGGTGGTAGTGAACGTCCATGGCTACCCTTTTTCCCTGTTTGCGATATCCTCGTCAATATATCACTGCGTACATTTTATACCACATGTCTTCTAAGTTACAATCCCTCTTACCCGTGGATATCTTAGATTTCCTCATCTTGGTCTTCGTCTGCATGAGCTGAATATCTCGCCGCGGGCAGCTCAACACTATCTTTCAATGTCGGCAGCTCAACGGGTGAACTTAGCGAGGCCATCTCCGGTGTCTCTACGTACATTTCATGAAGTGTACAAGCATTCTCTCGAGTTTCTGGGGCTTGCCCGCCATCGGTTGAAGATGAATCGTTGACTTCTGCTATCCTGCGCTGTCGCTGTTTCCGGACGATGAAAACGAGGCTAGCGAGAAAAAAGAGTAAGACCGACGCTTAAGCCTATGGTGTCCTTTTTTCGATTCCACCAGAGCCCGGTCCGAGTGAAGATTGATCTTGATTTTCTACCGGCTTAGAGCTTGATGGTGGCGTCGTTGCTGTGGATGCCAACTGTGGAGAGCGAAAGGATTCTGAGGTGGTTGATGTCGGGCGAGAGAATGCACCTGTAGTCGAAATCGAGGTCTCAGACGGTATAGAAATGGCTTCCCTCATTTCGCTCAAAAGCTCCGCATCGACACCTTTCGTCGTCATGTAAAATGTCGGTGTCATGAAAGCATTACCATCAACTGATCCCGGCCCTGGCGTGACCATCAAGTACATGGGCTCCGTCTCATTTCTTGGAATGAAGTCGTATTGAAACCACTGAAAGCTGCCGACATGGATGCTGTTAGTTTTCAGACTCGCGAGTCTCTTCCCTCCTGTATCCCAACTCTCGGCACAGAAGTATAAGAGTCGTACGTTTTTTTAATAATGTCCGCCAGGTGATGTTGAGCACGGAGCCCACTTTAAAGGTCAGCGGATATATATTAGGGGAGATGAAGTAGCCATCCTCTGAGAATGTCGGCTCCGTCAAGGTAGGCGGGACGTCAGCTAGTGTCGATGTAGGCGAGGAGAAAAAAGCCACCACAAAGATTGTGGCACAAAAAGATCTCAACATCCTCATGCAGACTTCGAGACTGGTCAGTTGATAGCGTCTTTGATGGTGACGGAGAAGAGTTATAAGGCGTACTCGGCGTCTAGCAGAGGCGAGAGCAAGACGACTCTTGCGTACTATTGTGGCGTGGGCGACCATCCCCTTTTCTTGTTCAGCGTGCCGCAACAATTTCAAGGTTCGTACACTTTTGGCATTGACGCACCTGGTGTGGTGAGACGCACACCCGCCGCCGCACAGCCAATCAAGCGCCCTGACCGGCAGGTGAGCAGAGTGGAAAGATATGATGTCGTATTGTTGGTTCTCGTGTCAAAGATGTGTTCTCAGTACTCAATTTGACCTGAAGTTCAGCAACAGCTCGGACCTACCCAGAGCGGTCAGCTTGACAGTAGTCATGTTTGGATTTATGGGGCAGTCAAGGTAGCCAGCATGACAATCTACGAAGAGCTCCGCACCCTTGAATGATCTCTTTCCATTTTTGGCACTTCTTATGATCTAACTATTTTCGTTCCTGAACCCATTCATCTTGATCGTCGACTTCGTGGGACATATTCCTGGGCACCGGTAACTCAGCATCCTCCCTCTGTGCAGGCAATTCAACGGGCGACGGTGTCCTTCTCGTATTCGATGACCCTTCATACACCCCCGGTGATAATGCCATGTACTCTTGAGTCTCTTCGGTTGAAGGAGTCTTGAGACTGGTTTTCTCGATTTGTTTCCGCTTCCATCTTCTGAGCAAGATAAATGTTATCCCAGCGAGAATGACGAGGAAGGCGATGCTGAGTCCTACAGTCAATCCTATGACGGTCTCTTTATCAATGCCACTAGATGCAAGGCTGAATGAACCGGAAACTCCATCCCTAGAGGAGTCGGAACCGGTAGGCAGTGTGGGTGTTGGCCGGAGCGTCGCAATCGTGGGCAGCCCTGAAAGCGAGGATGTTGTGGATCTTGCAGTTGGCTTTACTGATGGTGCAGCCACTTCTTTCTTTGTGATGTAGAAACTGGTGCTGATAAAGTACCCGGCGCCTGGACCCGATGGAGCCATTACTGAAAATACAAAGGGGATGGACAAGTTCGCGTTGATCCCGTCAATTGTCCAAGCAAACCAACCTGACTTTCCATATTGCTCTATTGCACCAGAATTAGTCCAAGTTCATAAGTGTCGAGGCGCAATTGCTTGCCTGTCAATAAACGGCTTCCCGTTACGTTTTGGTGCGCACAATGTAACTGGGCGGTCTTGAGCGTCGTAGTCCATGAAATATTGATTGTAGCGCCTTCTTCAAAACTAAGGGGATAGGTCCTGGGCCAGAGGAAAGCTCCCGCATCGGTGTCCTCGGGGATCTTCCAGATATTGTTATCATCTTCAACATCTTGAGCTCTGGAGCGGAGCCCTAAAAGAGCAGCAACGACAATCGCAGCACGTATGGGCCCCCACATGTTCGCGCGCGTATAAACCGGAGGTAGGAACTCTTCGCGCGTAAAAGAGGCAGAGTAAGGCGTGCAGGTATTTGGCGTCGACCAAGAGCGAATGTAGAAGTAAGACAGCGGCCTGCATTTGATCGTGGCGTGGGCGACAACTCTCTTTTCGTTGACAGCTGTGCCGCAATAGCAAGCCACTTTCCAACATCAAGCTTCCAGCGCATTAACGTCCCGTCCGATATTCTATGCAAGGTGATGATATCCAGCCATCCGGTAAATAACCGCCGCACTTATGCATCTTTAAGCGCTCATCTAGGACGTGTGCAGAAAAAGCGGGTACGTTTTGCACTATTGATGTTTCAGATTTCCTCGTTTTCGTCGGTCGAGTTTTGAATTGCGACATAATTGCCTATTTGCTTTGGACGATTTTGATTCACCATAGGTAGATGCGTCGCGATTCGAACTCCTCGCTCAAAGGTCCGTAGCGGATCGACAATCGACGGAAGGTATGAGCGGTTCCCTTGATCTTTGATAACTCGAGGATTGCACGATTATTTACCAAGAGGCTTCTACAATGAGCTTCATGCGGATCATCACCATTTCCAGCTACACGACAGCAGTTGCAAGGTACCTTGTCCATGGTACATTCTAGGGCAGCGTCATACCTGCCACTCTCTTTGTCAACAATTTGTACCGGCAATACGATCTGTAGGCCTGCATTTGTCAACGAGAAAGGAAGGGCCTCATGCTCCTCCTTACTGCCACTATCGTCGTCGGACTCATCGTCCTTGTGGTCAAATGTCTCGGCGAGAATGTTCCGCGCACCCAAGAACTGCACAGGCGACGGAGCTAGTATTTCCCATTCACGTGCTTGTTGGCAGCTCTCCGTCCAAGCAAGAAGAGAGTGATCATCGGTCCATTTGATGATCTCCTCTTGCAGGCGGATGAAAGCTTTTGGTCCGTCTCCGTATAAGGGGGGCATGCTGACGTTGAAAAGGCCAAAGAGACAGTACGCTTGGTCTTCGATCCTCTTGGTGCTCCGAGGTGATGCCCATGACATCCTCTTCGCCACACTGAACTCTTCAAGTGGGTGGCCTATGAGAGCGTCTTGATCGATGCCGGTAACGTCTTGGATTAGATCTGCCATTTCGCTCCTCTTGCCGAGCTGAAGCCATGAGGAGCAGAAGAAAATAACTTCCCATGGCGCGATGAGCTCCTGTAATGTCCAACCGCGCAAGAACCATCGACTTGTCCTGAACCCTGAGTTCGGTGAAGCAAGATCTTCGCCGATAGTCACGTCAGATAGTAGCGCATAGCAGATCTCCGAACGCGCATAGTATTTGAACATGGAGTTGATGGCTTCCGATAATTCGGCGGATGATCGTTTGTCGATACAACAGGTATCTACCCACAACCATTCGTACCCATCTTTTGTAGCTTGTTCGGCCGCTCGCTGGATCTTTTTGTAGCCAGATTTTGCTCTCGTAACTTTCTTCCGCTTGCGAAATTCTTGGAAGGTGACCTCGTCCACGTCTGCTGCCCAAGTGTGCGAGAGGATAGCATACGGTGGTATGTCGCCGAAAAACTCTTTGAGTTGGAGAGAGTTGGTGTTGATGAGCCTCATTGT
Source organism: Ophiobolus disseminans (assembly GCA_010093685.1). NCBI lineage: Eukaryota > Fungi > Ascomycota > Dothideomycetes > Pleosporales > Phaeosphaeriaceae > Ophiobolus > Ophiobolus disseminans. The sequence goes on from MU006219.1 coordinate 1,368,025, forward strand.
ACGGAGTCGCTTCACGCGCTCGTGAATGGAGTCGTGGAGTTGTCTAAGAGTGCACGTGTCACAGGCGTGGAACTTTGCCCCGCATCATCGCACGCCACCAGCTGCAGGCGCACGTCCCCACTTGCTCCCAACACCATGTCTGTCTCGACTCCGACACAGTATCTCTCTCGATAACATAACGTCCAGGCCGTGAAATCAAGGGTCATACTTCATCGTCGACGAAAGAGTTTGTGCAGGAAGACTGAGGCCGGCTCTTGCCCAGTTGGGCATCCATGAGGGCCTTAGTACCTAGGTAGGCGCGAGTACCGACCTCAACGTCCTTTTTGGTCCTGCTGTGGTGCGTTACTACAAGTGAGATATTTTGTACCATGCAAATTATCGCAAATTAATATTATAGTTCCTGTTAAACCATTGTTATGCTCCTGCTCTATGAAGCCTCCGCTCAAGTTCGATCTCTCACCCACTCATCCTGATACTGCACCGCCTGTGCCGAATTCATCAACTCTGGCTGGTCTGCTGGTATACCAGACACTGGAGCATATTTCTGCGTCTCTGATGTTCTTCCTGTGCTGGCTGTAGCACTCCCATCCTTCCCGTTCGCTACCGTTCGCTGTCTCCGCCTAGCGAAGATAGCAACAGCAACCAGGATTATGAACAGTGCACCGAATCCAACTCCCAACCCGATCGCGAGCTTTTTCTTCCTTATCCTGTCGGTAGGTGGGAGCCCGAGACTAGCCGGGCTTGCATCGTTCACAGGACTCGATGTTGCTGGAGTTGTCGAAGATACTGCGCTTGTCGAAGATACTACGCTTGTTGAGAGGGCTTGTGTTGCCGAAAACGTCCGCAGCGAAGACACGGACGATCTACTCGTTGAAGTTGTTGACAGACCCAGCGATCTGATCAGCTCATTCACATCTCCGTTCTTGTTGATATAAACACTTGTGCTCCAGAAGCCGCTACTTCCCAGTGGATCTCCTTCAGCCTCGACAATACGAAGTACGAAAGGGTCTGGCTGTGGTTTTCCCCAATACGTTCCGAACGTGTTGGTCGACAGGTTTTTGTCTACAAAATAAAACGTCAACGGTCATTCATGTGCAATAACAGCTGGCAGTTAGCTTACAGCTGATCCCTGTATTTCCTGGGTTGCCTTGATAATACGAGTAAATGTCCACTCTGCTGAGAGTCGTCTTCCATGTGACATTGAAGCTCGAACCTTCAGTAATAGCGATGGGGTATGTCACTAAACCCAGGAAAGAGCCGTCCTTAGAGTTGCCAGGCGTTTTATAGACGGTTCCAGGATCGAACTTTTGGGCCCATACCGAAAGAGCAAACAGCAATATCGTGGTCAGAGTGGCAACAAATTTTTTGGACATCATGATGGTAAGATACAATGTCGGTGGTTGTGCGACAACGAAACCCCCAAGCACGAAGGTCACGCCGCATGACGGCAAACTCGTCGCTTTTGTTTGCAACTGCGCCGCACGCAAGCCCGTATTGAACGAAGGTCAAGGCTGCAGCATATTGCTGTGTCGAATATAAAGCCGCTAACAGCCCCTTGCATCAACCGTGCCGTAATGCAGCATACCTACCTAGGTATGTGCATCCAGCGAATGTGCAAAAAGGAAGCGCATAAGAAACGAGGCTGTGTGTGACACTAATGACTTGCAGAGCAGGAAATCTTGCAGCGCTCAAGCATGCGAAGAAAATCACCTTAGTTTCATTGTAGCGGTCGTCTGCTTTCCAATCCTTCGTTAGCTGGTCTGTGCGACCTGTATTCTGACAGGAGCGTAATAAGCGCCCGCATATCTTGTAGGTGTTTCAGTCGCGATAGCTTGATGAGTTGGCTCGGCATCTAGCATGAAAGAGGTGTAGTGCGTGGTTTTGCATATCCAGGATCGATTGTCCCGGCGATTGGACGATCAGATTGGTACACTCTTTTGGGTGGAGAAACTTTCCCTATCAGATTGTCTCCGAGAGCAACTGGGTTCGGAACACCCCAAGCTCATCGCTTTTCATTCGAACTGACGGTATGCTTACGTCCTCCCTCTCCCACCCTCACTCGACATCTCCACCGCCCGCTCAGTCACCGGCATCTCCACATACCTCCGCTCCCCCTCGACCTCGCTCGGCTTCGTATAAATCTCCTGCGGCGCAGGCGCAGCATACATCTCCGCACTCCCCTGAGCCGCCTCTCCATCAGTAGCAGCCGCACTCTTCTCCGTCTCATGCGCAGCTCGTTTTCTCCTCCGCTTCAATAAAGCAAGACCGCCCAGAATAACCAGAAGCAATACAATCACACCGAGACTAATACCCAAACCGAGCCCTAGTGTCTTTTTCCTCTTTTTAGATTTCTTAGACGCAGACGCCGAAAGTGCATTCCCAGTCGCCGTCGCCGTCGCGCTCAAAGACGATATGCCCGTTGGTGTAGATGAAGGCTCAGTCGAAAACACGTCCCCCGGCTCACGCGCAATATAAAACATTGCACTAAAGAAATCGCCCTCTTTGGGTTTGCCAGGCGTATTGTCATCGATGTTCACGCCGCGAATGGTGAATGGGGCTTTGTTATCTGCGTCGATGGTGTCTGCTTTCCAGTCGCACGCACCTGTGGATTGGCGGACTATACATCATATCATCTTAGCAAACACCCAAAAACATTGAATTGAAAGTGGAGCGTGTGACGTACCGGCGATAGGATACCCACCGGCTTTACCGCGCTGGTAGAGGAACAGGTTCACGGTTTTGAATGTCGTGGTCCATGCGAGGGGGTATGTGTTGTTTGCGCGCAGGATGAGGGGGTATGTAGATGGGAAGCTGAAGGAGCCGTTTAGCGACGAGAGAGCGAAAGTGCTGAATTGTCCTACGCCGTCGGGGAAGGCGTATACTCTATGGAAGAGTGTGACGAACAACGTGAGGGATACGAGGTGCCGCATCTTCGCATCCAGTACGCAGATTTTGCGATCCGAGGGATGTGGAGATCGCGAGGAATTGAAGCAGCTTTTGGTGTTTCGAAAAAGTTGCTGCGCCGCATTCCAAGTATACTTTGCGATCGTCAGGCTTCCAACGCATTGACTTTCAACAACTTCATCTGGTATATGAGGTGCATGCACAGCCGCCGCCGCTTTCTAGGACCCCTGCATGGTTGTTGGGGGCCGATGCGGATCGTGCCGCAATATCGCAAATATTGACAATTCATTGTAGTTGTAACCGGCGAATGTACTTGGGAGAACTATATCGCTCTGTCAGGAGTTGACAATCGCCGAATAATATGGCTTGAACTTGTGCAAATTCAATTCATAGCTGTCCAAACCAACCATTCTCGTAACACTCTTTCAATGGTGCGGCGAACGGGTGCTGGGCTGTAGACATCAACTTTGGGTTCGAATTATACTCGGGCATTCACAGGAAGGAAAAAACGTGGAAAGAATGTTTGAAGAAAGAGGAACAAATACACGCCAACCACATACAACAGCCAACACATCCACCATATCACCCTTCCACCACCAATTCCCAAGCACATCGTAATGTTCAGCCCGTATCTGTATTGCAAAGACATGAGTCTATGTCTAGGCGACTTTTAAAGGCGGATCGTCAGACGCCCATCGCCGCCGAAGCAGGAGGGCGCCATGAGCGATTAATCTTCGACATTCCATCTGACAAGCAGGATGGCACATCCTCTCGTACCATATGACGGCTTCGGGAAGGTACAGTGCAATCGTTTCGAACTAGGAAGCCGCAGCACGTGTGCACCGCAGCACCTGAGGCAATCCCAAAAGTATCTTCTGAAGACGTACGCAGTGCCAATAGAATGGCATTCGGCGTGTGATACAGCTGCGAGAGTATACAAGACGTGCCATCGCTGGGTTGTAGATACCGAAGGTAGAGAGGGAAGCGTGACGCAGGAAACTAGCAGGAGTAGTTCAAAAGGCGCGATGTGGTGCACTTCCTAAATGTCTTCAAGTACCTCGATGAATCTTCAGCGCATCATCAAGCTGCCAAAAAAACCTCTAAAGCCACCTCAACACCCTCCAGCAGACCCCCAAAGCCGACCAGTTCGGCCTCATCAACACCACCGAGACGCTCCCGCCCTCACAATGGGCGTCACCACGATCGTCGTGGTAGTGGTGTGCTGCGTGCTGCTCGTCGCGTACGCATTGTTCTGGGCAGCGTGCTGCTGCACGGGCAGGGCTATGGCCATCGATATGTCGAGGATCGACATCGAGATGGCGTAGTAAGTAATGCCGCTGGCGAGCTCGAATTGAAGAGAATGGTAACGCGTGTAGAAGGCAGGCTCGACGATTGGGCGGTGGATGAAGAAGGGGCGCTTCGGCGCGGGTTTATTGTTTTGGTGCGAGTGAATTTTCGGGGGTGAAGAGGGAGGTGTGTGTCGTCGTCGCCGGCGAGCGAATCTTTTGGCGGGTATATATTTTGGGGGGCGTAAACGCCCATAGCAACGCGTGGGGCTCGGAAAGCGGGCTTAAAACTGACATTTGGGGAACATTTTCAGGCACTGCTGCCTTCACAGCAAACCTGCTTGTGACTGTGAGTGACTATGCAATTCCACACCTCCTCAAGGTGAGAGCGATGTTCTGTTTACACTGCCTTCTTTGTCACCAGAGGCTCCTGCTTGTGGGGCAAGACAGCTCCTGAGTCCCCTGCCATCCCTACCTTAGCTAAGGTAAAGGCAGAAAGTGCGAGGCCTTACATTGCTCTTGAATTTCCCCTGATAATTCTCGTGATGTTTTTAATCGCTGCCTGGTCCTCTTGAGGATATGCAGCGATTTGGTGTTGCCTCGAGCCTGCCCGGCTGCCTCAGGCTCTCCTGCCACGCAGGCACGACCCCAACTGCAACTCCCATAATCCTCACGATACTCTTATGACTCCGCTCTTCATCATCTTCATCTTCAGCCACTGCAGTGTGTAATCCTTGAAGGCTCGTTGTGATGTGGTGGCGCGGCGCCGGCCGGGGCGGAGATGCTGTGTGGGAGGTTTTTAAGCCGACCGCCCCAACCACACCACTCTGATCACCCACGATACCCTCATACCATACTACTCAAGCTCATCATCTTTAGCCGGTACAGCGCATAATCTGCAAAGACTGATCACGTTGCTACCCACGCCGAGAACGCGTCGCGCAGAGGCCCTACTACCAGCACTCCAGCTCCAGCTCTAGCTTCAGCTCCAGTAGCGTGGCTAACCCCTCCGCGCAGGATAGGATTCTCCTCACTCGAAGATTATACCGCACCCCGTTGAAGCATCGCCGCTCTCGATTGTCACCCCTCGGATGGGAGCCCTCGAGGCGCACAACACCCTTCAGCCGCAACCTAGCAACGCCGCGGACCAACCCTTCGAACGACACGGCCAGGCATCGAAGGGTATGAGGCGGATCATGGTCAGGGGCCACAGCACCTTAGGATATACCGGCGACAGCATGGGTGGCTATACCTTTGCGCCATGGCTCAAGATCGCGGTCCGGAAATCTTGAGTGGCAGCGGGCTCCAGAGTTGGAACGACGACCACCACACCCATAACGATAACGACCACTCGATGGATCGAGAGTATATAGGATAGACTATGCTGCGATGAGGCCAATGGACATAACAGGCAGCAGGAGTGCCACAGAGGATGGTCCGTCTGGAGCGAAAACACCGGCAGGAGAATGAGGACTTACAGAAATGCGCAACCGCGGCGAAGCAAATTGGCACACTGAACCAGTGTTGGGTTGCAGGTATGGAACAATGAGACTACTCTTGAGACGGTAATGCCCCTCAGGCAACAGAGCCTCCGAAGAGCCGAGCGGACGGCGAGACAGCCAGACGGAAGAAGGGTAAGACTGTAGGAAATGTAGCAACTTGCTAGAAGAATACACCAACAGAGTCTACGCCTCGCTCGAACACTCGACTACGAAGCCGCGATCTCCATGCCAGACCTTGACCCAGAACGCATAACGTCTAGATCGATGACGGCTAATGACATATCAGCATCGATTCCTCGACCGCCAAGTAATGAAAACACTCGAGCGCGAGGCTGGCCCATGAGATATGACAAGGGATTAGATTGTTAAGGAACACGCCATGACATCGTCTTGGATCGGATCCATAGCCGAAGGGCTGTGAACGGGACGGTCATACGAAGCCGCAGACATACACCGGGCCGGTTGGCAGGGCCACGATCGGGATCTACAAGAACACCCTCTTGAGATCACTAGGCTTCAACACAATTTGGAAGCAGAAAGAGCAGGGAATCGTGGACAATGGACAATTGGAAGGTCGACTTAGACTGCATCTCGAGGGGCGTTGGCTGTCGCCACACTCATGTACTGTCCGAACATCAAGTTCACAGCGGCGCACACCGAGCCTTCGACGAAGTCATGAAGAAGCATGAGGTCAAGCACACAGGAGATGAGCACCTCGGCGACAGCCACCCGAGCGGCATGTCGCTAGCAGGAAATATCCGAAAAGCTTGGCCGCTCAAATTGATGTTAATGCTTTGCATCAAATGCGGGGTTGACGGGCATTCCTTGACCTGCCAATATGCAAAGCCGAGAAGGGGATCGCACCTTAGCAGCATGTCGTGCTCGTGTGCTGAGCACACAAGACGCACTGTGCACCCCGGTGTTCTGCAGATGGCGAACACTTCGCGAACGATCAGAAGCTTTGCGCAGCATCGTGAGTCGCTAGCTTCAGGGGCGATTTTCCTGCGAACCATCTCATCCGAATTGGCAGTCCCAACAGAATGGCGATATCCCAGGGCGGCACAAGGCGTGTGCCGGCATCGTCGTATTGGATAGTGAATCCCACGGCAACGAAATGCTGGGGGCTCGATACCCTGTGCGATGTCCAGAGCGAAGCGCGTGACCACTGCTATTCCTTCCAGGCTGAGAAGACGGGCGTCTTGTGTTGATGTCGATTTGCTGAAGCACAGTTCGGCTGGGGTCTGATGAAAGGGGCGTGAAGCGAAGCAGAATGGCGTGCATCAAGCTGCGCGCCCTGAAAGAGATGGGATGTTCGCCCGACGGGCCCAACCGAGTCCAGACGGAAGAAAAGAGGGGTTCAGTCAAAGAACCCTGAAGTCCAAAGTTGGACGCCGGCTGCATCGCTGATCGTCAGCTGGACAGGGCCCGGCAGCGAAAGTCGATACTAAGATGTTGGGAAGTTTGTTGAAGTGTGGCACGAGAGGTCTGATGGGCAGCGATGATTCGACGTTCACCGATGCTGGTGGCCCGCGGCTTCGCTACCCCCCAACCGCGCAGCAATTTGCAGCTGTTCGCCTGAAGCATGCACGGCTAGCCACACTTGGTCTGGCCGTCTCCGCATTTTCTGGCGCATCGTTCGTCGACAGCCCCTGACCCTCGGCCAGCCGTGCGAGGGTGCAGAAGCCTCAAAGGCGTTGCATGTCTGCGTGTGTCTGACCTTTCGTCTGTTCTTCTGATCCTCTGTAATGAGTGTCGTGCCCTTACGCCATCTCTTCGTCTAGCCGGCAGCCAACCATCGTCTGCCTCTGGATCGCCATCAGCCGGTCGCGCAATTGTCGCTGTTGGTTTCCAAGCTTCTCTCCTGATCTTCCTACGCGCGCGGAGCTGCAGGGTGTCTCTGCCGCGAACTTCTCATTCCAACGTTTCGAAGAAATCGCCAAGGCGAAACCTCGCAGCTGTCGGCCTGGCCACCGTGGACGACCGTCTCCCCATTTATATCGGCCTCCTCTGTCGCTTGGGACACAGAGCGATGATGTCTTCGCTCTAGTGATCGTGCATCTGCCGCAACACTTGTCTCGATCGACGGGCCAGCCTTGACGTTAGAGCGTGGCGCTTCCCCACATTCTGATGCCCTGAAGCTGCCCTGCTGATCTCAGCCCCGTGTAACTTTATGCGACGACCGATGCCGTCGAGTATCGTCTTTGTTTACAAGATTCTCTGCAAGAAAGACTAGGGATAGACCGGATCGAGAGTTTGGCGCCTTGTTTGCGTTTGAGGTATGCGTGCGCCGAAGCTGGCGGACAAGTGCATGGCATTGCCCGAGGCTGACGATGCGACCAGTTGCTTTTCCAAGTCCTTTTCTGCCAATAGACGGTACGCGTACCATTGTGGGATAGATTGCTGCCAGGTATGTTGTGTCTGTCTTCTCCGTGTTGAACTTCCGCGCTCGCCGCCGCCGCGCTGGGCCGACATGGCCTGGTGATTGTGCGATGCGTGGGAGGGTGGCAGGAAATAGGAGAGCCGTGGGCTAATCGCGTTCGACAGGATATACTGTTATTCGTTCTGATAGAAGGTGTTCGTGTCTCGATACCCGCGCGCCGTCATCGTGTGCATCCGTTAGAAGTTTCTGCTATTAAGGTAAGCCCATCCGTTCCCTCTACTCCTGTCGGAGCCTCAGCCCGTTACCGTTCTTGCTCGAGCAGTCTCCGCCTTCTTCCAAACTGCCTTTGATTCACACGAGTGTGGTGGAGGTTGTGGTGGTGGTGAGTCCTGCGGCGTATCCTGCCAACATGGCCGCCTGCGCAAGAGGATGTCCGCCGCCACGATCATATCTGCACGCATGCAATCGTGCTGCAGGAGCTTGTGTCCATGGGATTGGCGTCTCTCGTGATCTTGCAAGCAAAGTTCTCAGCATCAGGGGGTTGCAGTTGTGCGGGTGGTTGTGGGACGAGGAAGAGCACAGAAATGGCATGGAGGCACGCCCAACACCACCACCCAAGGGCTGAGCGGCATCATCTTGAAGTTTGGTTTGCTAGAAGGCACGCAATGCTCTACATCATCTACACTATCTCGGCATCTTCGTTGTCTGTGTGCATATGGCTAAGAAGTTTGAGCATAGTAATACCTAAAGCCGCTCCCTGGTAGGCCGCGCCTGCCTTCGATACCGCCAAAGACGAGCTCACCAAGGCCAGCTTCAAGGCGCCAGTCGACCCACCTGACCAGCTCCTGCTCGCTCAGCTCATAAGCCCCGCCTCGCTCCATTTTCTGCCTCCTTCCTTCCTCTCCCACACCCACCCCGCAACACCACCTTTCTCCACCTTGCCCACATCCTCAGCATCGTGAGCTGAGTCTCCATCTTTCCACATCTGCTCATCCTCGTTGCGAAGCTTGCCCCGATCCCCTGAACGTGGTCACGTCAGGAGGTGAGGCAACCGCCGCAGTTCCCAGAAAGCACCTGCTCCCCCAACTTTGCTCACACATCCGCTGCCACCCTTCAATACCACCTGACGAACTCTGGTGCAAGCACAGTCTGCAGACTCGGCTTGCGAGCGTACAGTCCCTGCTGTGACCAATCGACACTGACGACTGCGACCGCTGAATTCAGAGCAGCTCGCACAGCGACAAGCAAAGGTGAGTACTCATTCCTACAGCACCCTCTTCCGCACCTACCCCCTCGCTCCTACCTCCCATATTCCTACCAACCCCCTGCATGCTCCCGTTGGCGGCATCTTCCCTCCCCTGCATTACAGCATACCACTTTCGAATCTACTTGGGGCCCTTGCACTTTGCTGCAATCTCTCAAAGACTGACACGAACCGCAGGCAAACCAAAATACAGGTCTTCATAGGTTCGCCTTGTCGAAGTTTGTTTGCAATATACCACCGAGACACATCAACACCATCTGCAAAAGGGCCAGGCTCGTTCCGATCGGATCTGACGACACGCTCGAACACTGCACAAACGGTAAGTCCCAATCCCACCTCTGACATCCAGCACCATCGGGGACATTGTCCGATTCTCGCCACCTGCAAATCTCCCCTTCAATTCCTATGCACGCATCCTACCTTTACCTTCACATTTTCTCTCACCATTTTTACCCCGCTCCTACCGCTCCCTTGGCTCAGGGTCCACACCAACATGTGGTGCGTTCGCCTTCGCAGGTGAAGGCAGTATATCAAGCATGCTGCCGCCCACTTCCAAACATTCTCTTACATTCTCCAACACAATCTAACATACATTTGTGTGTAGGCAATCTACCTTCATTGTGACGACAGAGTGCACTTTATTCATATCTACTTCCGACACCATTTCATTACCATCTATCAAATCTTTGAGTTCTTACAAGGTATGCTTTTTGCCCACCGTCTGCTTGGAATCTGCTAATTTGAATTCAATCAGACCAGACAGGAGACATTCAAGATGACTTCCGCCTACAAAGGAAGCCTGACTGTCGGCGGTCCTGTCTCGGACAAGGCAAAGCTTCAGCTTCGCCGCCCCACCCCAGATTCTGACGTCTTGGCATCGAGCGATGAAGAGCCCGTGCGCCCGCCAATTCGTCAGACATACTCTGGCAGCAGGCGTTTGTCTTCGTCGTGGTTGAATGACATCCAACCTACACGCAAGAATTCGCTCCCAGCGGTCTCCTTCCCAGACTCTCAACCGTCAACGCCCTCGAGTGAGCCAGGTCAACGCGCTGCGACGTCCTCGTTCGCTTGGAACACCAACAGCTTCGGTTCAACCCAATCGGGAAGTCGCTTGAGGGAGGTAGTAGTGCCTTCACCCACGTCGGCCTTCACACCCACCGACCGCTCCCCGACCACCATCGACACCGACAACGGAATCGGGTTCCTTTTGAACCAGCAGCAGCATCAACCTCTCCGCAAGGCTGTCCGGTCCCAATCCTATAGCATAGGACAAGGTGACATTGAGGCAAGCCCGGTCGGTAAATTCTCCGCGAACCTCCGCTCTAACGTTCGCCACAAGCCCTCCCGACCCAGCCTTCTCGGTGAGTCCTCCGGCCCTGGTCTGTCGCAGCTGCGTGAGGACGAGGCCGACGAGATTGAGTCATCCAACGGCTCAGAGCACGGAGTCCGCCTGCCTGCCGGCTACTGGGAGCGCGAGCAAAAACAAGCTCTTCTCAAACAAGCTGCTATGGAGAACGCCCGCACCCGCAACCGGGCTACGTCCGCTAGCTCGCCGGTCGTTCAGCATCCTCGCAAGATGACGGCCGGTATGCGCACCGCTTCCTACACTACGGACTACGCTATCGAGGAACTAGACGATTCCGAAACCAGCACGATTCATCCCAGCCTGTCACTCACCCGACGCTTCAGCGAGCATGTCTCCGTCCTTCCGCGCGACCATGAGGTCGAGATTGTCGACAGCCCCAAGAAGCAGCAGTGGGCCACTGACAACATCGCCATGCTCGGCACCGATGCCTTGGGTCGCCGCCACTCCTTTGCGCACTACGGCGCCCACAGTCACAACCTCGCTTACCCAACGCTGAGCAACACCCAGGAAGAAGACGAGGAGGTCGCACTGGGCCGCCAGGGCTCACAGTCACCCGAGCAGATCGATCAGTTCGATGCAGCTGCATACTTCGCCGGCTACGGTCCAGCTTCTCGTGCCATCAACGCGTCTGCCATCTCCGCAGCTCATCCGGACCCCATCGTCCCCAACACCGCCATGTCTTCGGGCAATCCTTATGCGGTTCCCAACGTGTTTGGCCGTCCGGGACGCCGCCTCTTCGTGGTCACCTTCAAGTGCTCCCGCGCGGACATCTACTACCTTCACGACAACACTGGCCTCGAGATCCGTCGTGGCGATCTGGTCATCGTCGAGGGCGATCGTGGCTGCGACCTCGGTCAGGTCACTCAAGCCGACGTGAGCCTCGAGGACGCTAAGAAGTACAAGGCCATTGCCAACGAGGAGCACTTCCGCTGGCTGGTCATGTTCTCCCAGTACTCCATTGCTGGAACGTCAAATGACTCTGGCATGCTCGGCTCTCTTGCTCGTGCTAACGGCGTTCCCAACGCCATGGCCGGTCCGCACACCAACACAGTTGGCGCCCCCGCAGACCAAGATGCGAAGCCAAAGATGATCAAGCGTTTGGCGCAGCAGCATGAGATCATGAAGCTTCGCGACAAGGAAGGAGATGAGGCCAAGGCCAAGCGTGTAGGAGCTCAGAAGGCTGCTGACCATAGGCTTCCCATGGAGATCCTTGACGCTGAGTATCAGGCGTAAGCTCATCCTGCATCTTCCCCAACTCAAGTTCACCACTAACAACATCCAGTGATCATCACAAGCTCACCTACTACTACTATGCCGACTCGTATGTTAACTTCAACGAGCTGGTAACCGATCTCTTCAAGCAATACAAGGTTCGCATCTGGATGTCAGCGGTCAACCCGGCTTCAGTTGTGAATCCCGCCGGCATGATGCAGGTGCAGCCACCATCAGCAATTGGTCCCGGCGCTATCCTGCACTCCAATGCGGCTTACGGTGGTTCCTCTCTCGCTGTCGGTCCTGGATTCGGGAGTGGATTCAGTACCGGCCACAACAATCATCGCGGTCAGCATGGCCAGCATGGTAAGTCTGATTCCTCGGAGTTCATCCAAGCCACAGCTAACTCAATGTCAGGTCGAGGACGCCAGCAAGCAGCTCAAGGCAGCTATGAGGACGGCTACAACGCATTCTCATATCAGCTCCCTAGCTACAACTCCCAAGCCAACTACAACATGTCGCCTTGGACCGCGCATGGCCAGCAGATGTACATGCAACCCGGCAGCTACCCGAGTGCCACTGCTAGTGGTAGCCCAATGAACTACAACGGTTATTATCCTCCCTCAACGTATGGTGCTTCCAGCAGTGGCACGGCCTACCGTGGAGGTTACTCGTCTGCCAACACCCAGGGTGGCTCTCAGGCGTATACCACCACTGCTGGTTCTTCATATGGTCAGTACAGTACTGCCCCATCGTACAACAACCCCAACGCCAACTCCGGCACTTCTGGAGGCTACGGAAATGGCTACACTGCCACCTCTGGCGCCTCCTACAACCCCGCCTTCGACCCCGCTCTCATGGCTGGCTTGCAAAACATGGGCATTAGCAAGTAAACTGTCGGCATGAATCACTGCGGTTCGCACTTCAGTTTGTTCCTCCCATGAGCATTGAAGGCTCTTCATATTCTTTTCAAGATCACGATTGCATTTCCTCCAGACTGTGCTCCTACTCGGACGGTACACTTGGTCATTTCAGTATCACCCACGGCTCGACAGAAGCTTTACCCCTAGTTTTATTGGACTGCGAATGCCTTCTGAGCAACGAGTTGCGGCATCGAGGATCACGGTTTCCTTTCACGGTTTTCTTTCACGGCTCAAGTACATGCGGCAATGACTGCTGCGACGATATTGCGCTCAAATGAGCAGGCATACATTCGGCGATATCCTACCCCAGTTCCCTGCATATTCCCCAAAATTCCCTGTGCTTTATCATTCTTTTTCCTATCTACCACCCCTGCGTTTCCTTTCACATCATGTTCCTTTCGAGGACACACGGCTGCACTTTACCCTACATGCATTATGGTCACGGAGAAGACGGACAGAGCATTGAGTAGCTCATGCATACCTAGTCTCAGGTATCGGCTAATGGCAAAAATGGAAAAGCTTTCTTGGCAACTGAATCTTATTGTGCGTGCGTGATGTGTGAGCATTGTCTTGTCATTAACTGTGATGACCTTCACTTACCTGCGGGCTTTGCAGCTCACCCGACTTTAGTAGAGGGGAAGGTCTTTTTGTCAAGTGACTGAAAGATGTCCTTACACATCGCAAGAACAGCGAGTGAATATTATGACGAACTTCCTGGGTGTGCGCCGTCGTGCCTTCCAAGTTCAGCCTGTCTGCTCCCACCTCCACACACTAACCCCGACTGACCCCAACATCCCGAGTTCCCCACCTTAGCTCAACAAACCGCGCATCCCAAGCATGGCTCGACGGCGTACTTTGACGCCTCCGCCGGGTGTCGTCCCAGTCAGGCGTGGACTCGCGAGGGAGCCCGCATCCGACGAAGAAACTGCGAACACTGAGAGCCAGTAAGTAACTGTGATCCACAGCTATTACAGACACGTCACTGACACCACGAAAAGGCAGATGCTGGCGATAGGGTTACTACTCAAGAAACCAAAGACGGACGACAAAGACATGCAGCAATTTCATGCAAAGGTTGGCGCCGATCGCAAGCGACTGACGGCACTGCTCGACCAGCGGAAGCAGCAAGCGTAAGTAGCGCCTGTGCAGATGGTGAACAAGACGCTAATGTTGAATGACTGGCAGAGAGGAAGCAGAAACACGACGCCGCAACGAACTCGTCTCTACGATCATGAACACCCTCCAGACCCCGAACCGACCCGTGCAGGGCGAGACACCCACCTACAGCGGTAGTAAGATTGCAAAGAATGCAGCCTACGCACTAGTTGCTGAGAACCTCGCAGCGTCCGAACGCCTGCTGAGGGAGTACGAGAGGCTTGACAACATGAGCAGAGAAATGCAGGACGATGAAGTGGAGCCAATCACGGCGACATGGAACCAGGAGCTGGTCGAGGCAGAGCATCAACTGAAGATGGGAGCCAGAGTCGCGCTGAGGAACGTCAAGAAGGTGCTCGGTGCTGAGGACGATGGAACGGGAGCGACGGATGGGGACGGAGATCAGGTGATGCAAGAGGCTGAGACGGGGCAGGAGCTGAACTACGAGCTGCACAAGGGCCTACGATATGCCGAGAGGGGTGTTAGAAGGATGGTGAAGGGACTTGGGGAAGATAAGGAGTAGTTCGTCGTTTAGCGATGGGGCTCTCTTGAAGCAATGAGACTGCTGGTGGAGCGGGAACCGTCAAAGAGCGGGCCTGGTCTATATGCAACGTCTTCGGGCTGTTCTGCACCTCACATTTGCTTGCAGGAGGAGTTACCGTATGAGAGCACAGAGAATCCCAAACAGCTGTACCAGAATGAGCATTCAGCTCAGATTCGAGATCCTCATGTCGATGCAGTCTTCGCTTCGCTTGTTGACACCCCTGCGGCACATGGTGGGGCCGCCAAGTGTTTTAGCTCGGTAACTTTTCCACACACCAATTTTGCACCCGACCGACTTCGACACTTCGACAACCGCCAACGTCGACCACCACTAACCAACAGTCAAGGTACGCTCTCACGAACGCTTCAAATTGCAGAGAATATCGCTAACATTGCCATAGATGGGTGCCCTTAAGTGTAAGCGCCTCGAGCCGAATCGAATCGCGACCGCAGCTGACCCGCCCAGATGTCGAGGAACTTCAGAAGAAGAAGCAGTCAGACATGATGCGCTTCTTGATGCGCGTTCGCGTACGTACATACAATTAAGCTGGTGGGGGGATTCTGCTAATATGACACAGTGCTGGGAGGTATGAATCAAACCCTTCGGGACTGCAGCATATTGCGGTCCCAATTGGTGTACTCGTTGAACATTGCTGAGAGTGCATCGATAGCTTCGCCAACTGAAGGTCATCCACCGCGCCAGCCGTCCCTCGCGCCCGGATAAGGCTCGCCGTCTCGGGTACAAGGCCAAGCAGGGCTACGTTATCTACCGCATCCGCGTCCGCCGTGGAGGCCGCAAGAGGCCCGCGCCTAAGTACGTACAATTCAGGCTCTAATGTGTACAAAATGCTAACATCGATGCTAGGGGTGCCACCTACGGTACACACTACGGAAGGCTGTCGTCCGAGCCAGAGACTGACAAGTGAACAGGCAAGCCCACCAACCAGGGTATCAACCAGCTCAAGTACCAGCGCTCCCTCAAGTCAACCGCCGAGGAGCGTGTTGGCCGCCGCTGCGCCAACTTGCGCGTCCTCAACTCGTACTGGATCAACCAGGACTCGACCTACAAGTACTACGAGGTCATCCTCGTCGACCCCCAGCACAAGGCCATCCGCCGCGATCCTCGCATCAACTGGATCGTCAAGCCCGTCCACAAGCACCGCGAGAGCCGTGGTCTCACCGCCACCGGCAAGAAGTCGCGTGGTCTCGGTCGTGGACACAAGTACAACAACACCACTGCCGGCAGGAGGAAGACATGGAAGAGGCACAACACCCTCTCTCTCTGGCGCTACCGCTAGATGCGTTGAGGGCGTGGTGTGCATGGTGGAACGTCTGGTCGAAGTTTTCAAGCGAATGGGCTGGCGTGAATGGAAAAGGCTATACCGGGCTATGCGGCTGTCTCTAACTTGATGACAGTCTCAGCCTTCTTAAAATCAAACCTTATGGTTCATGATATACATGACTTGCAATATAAACTGACCTTATGCACACGTGACACGCCGAAATCATTGATCGTGTACTCAGACCATTTTTAGGTATCCGAGCAAGCTCCTGTACCGCCTTAGCAGAGCATGGGCTAGATGCATGGGTCTCTATATTATTGCTGGGGTGCCTGACCGGTCTCAGATATTGCCCGCACGGGCTGCATAACGACGTCAGTTTGTTTCCAACATCGAATCTATACGTGAGAACACTACGTAACGATTCCCTCAACTAGAGGGCTTTGGATGCGAATTGCAGGGTCCCGCTCCGCCATTCTCAGAATCTTTAGTGCCCTTTTTTGGTCGAGATCAGGCTAGGTGTAGCGCGACTAGTGCCCGCGGTTGCCCCACGCAGCCCACGCTCCAGCCCAAGTGACAACACAGCTGCAGCACCTCGACGCCAACGCAACAACGCCCAATAGCAGCCGCCGCCAGCCAAGAATCCTCGTGCACCACTGACGCCATGCGGCTCACGATCTGACGTTCTGTAGATTTTCGCAGCTTGTGTAGACCAACCTTACTCGCACATCGCGTTCCCACCCATGCTTGTCCACGCGCAAGGCCGAACATCAACTGAGCGACACTGCCTCGCGACCAGGCTCAAGGCAGTGAAAGGCAGACTTTGTGGCGGCACCGCGACGGCATCTGCCTGCTAAGGACCGCTATAGCAGGTTCCCGCATGCTGCTGCCCAGCTCGTCTCACCTACACTTTTCTCACAACCGCAAGCGCAGCCATGGCCAAAGCCGACCCCACGCGCAACTACTATGCGGACCTCAAGGTGCCCGCCAACGCGACTGAGGCCGAGATACGTAGGGCTTTCCGGGGTCTTGCCCTGCAGTACCACCCGGACCGCAACCCAGGGCGCGAGACAGAGGTCACCGCCAGATTTCAAGAGATCCAGGCTGCGCAAGAGATTCTGTGCGACCAGCAACAGCGGCAGAGGTACGACAATGAGCGGAGGAGGTACCGCAACCTAAACGTGCCCACCAACACGCCAAACACGCCCAGAACGCGACCACCGCCACCGCCCCGCAACGCCTACACCACCACGCCCGGCAACGCCTACTCTCGCGGTCCCCCACCTAAGCCGTCTCCCCAGCAGCATCGACCTCCTGGCCCACAGCAGTACGCTTCGTACGCCAGTGGCGCCGACCGCTACGCGAGCAAGAACTTTCGACCGCCGCCGACCGCACAGCGACCAGACACGCGGGCGAAGGATGCAGAGGAGCGGGCGAAAGATGCAGAGAAGCGGGCGAAGGAGGCAGAAGAGCGGGCGAAGGAGGCAGAGGAGCGAAAGACATTCTTTACCGCTTGGCAGAAGATGAAAACTGGTGCATACAACCCCGGTGCTCCACCAAAGCCAAGCGCTCAAAGTGCCCCGAGCCAGCAGAACAATCCAAATGGTACGCCCTTTGGACGCACGCCAAGCTCAGCGACGCCGTCATCGAAGAAGGGCTTCAACCCGGGTACACTGGGGGGTGACGAAGGACAAGCTCGCTCAGCTTATAGGAACTACACGCGCCCTGCCCCTACCCCTCCAGAATCAACCACTCCACCCCACCCGCATCCGCCTCCACCCATGAAGGACACCCAGACGAACGATGTGCCATATGCCGAAGCCAACCGCACACGGACGCCCTACTACTCTAGTACACCGGGAGAGCGTACATCCATGTTCGAGGGTCTCGGCAGGTCGTCCAGCGTGCGAAACTCGCCAGGCTCTACACGCCCGAATTCCTCAGCGGATGCCGGCTCGTACTCCGATTCTGGGCAGAGGCAGCAGCGCAACTCTTATGGCGGAAGGCCTACCAACCCCTTCCCGCACATGTATGCGGACTCAAGCGACGATGAGCCAGAGCCTGAAGCCTTCCGACGACAGGACAAGCATCGAGGTCCCCCTCCACCGAAAAACTCGAAACCCCCGCCCCCTCCAACCTGGGCCCAGAGCCACCTCGGCACTCCTCCAAGCCAGCAGGGTAACGGTGCGTCAGGTAACATGCCAAACAGCTTCAAGAGCAGGAGTGAAGAGAGCATCAACATCAAATTCTCGCCCTCAGACTGGCATGGAAAGTTCGAGGGCAATGCAGACTACTTTGCGCCTAACATGCAGAAAGCGTCAAATGTCCGAGGACGGACTTCGCCAACGCGAGGTAGACCGCCTCAGCGAAATGGTACTGAGCGAGCCGTGCCGACGCATCCACCCATGGGGCCACCTCCAGTGTCTCCGTTCACTCAACCGCCACAAGCGTATCCGCAGTCGTATCCTATACCTCCGCCGCCGCCGGGTCCTCCCCCGAACCTGAACTTTCCTCCTCCATCTGCCCCTCCCACTGATGCTGGAGTTCAGTCTACCAAGTTCAAGCCCGAAGAGTGGGTCGGTACCTTCAAGGAGCCGAGTTGGGTGTTGCCGAAGGAAACTTCGCCGCGTCGCGCATCTGAGGCCACAAAGCGCCCTAAGACGACGCGGAAGGCATCTGTGGCACAGGAGAAACGCTCCAGAGCACAGGATCAGCCTGACGCATCACCGCAGAAGAGATATCAAGCCATGGCAGACGATGTTACGAATGGCGACGGCGATGCCATGGACATCGACATGAGCACGCCACCCGAGCAGAAGCCAGAACCAGCAAAGACTCCTTCAGCGCCACCCCAGATGGAACAAGCAAATGGAGCAAGTACATTGCCAAATGGCTCTGTGAGTGCACCAGCGTCTGCTACCGCACCGCACCCACCTGCTTCAGGTCTGAATGGTCTGGCCACAGCATTGGCGGGTGATGATCTCTTCGCTGCTCCCAACACCGGCAGCCTGGGCATGAATGGGGTTGGCGATGCACTTCCATTCCAGTCCGCGCCGTCCAGCTCACACCCCACCAAGTCCAACACCGCACAGAAGCTCAAGTTCCCGCTCATGCCGAAGGCTCCTAAGCTACCTGCAAGCTACACCCAAGTTTTTGTCGACCTCTACTTCCAGCAGTTCGAGCAGTACTGCCGCGAGTACTGCAGAGCAACCAAGGAGATGACTACTCACTTCATTGCCCGCGATGCCGAAATCGCAGCAGATCTAGAGAGCAGATTCGCGCACTCCCGCGGCGAGACGAGCAAGAAGCTGGGCTTTACGAGCTACATGGCACGCATGAAGGAGGATGAAGTCGTGCTCAAGACGTGGAACCTCTACCAGGAAAGCCACCTCAAAGCCATGGACGAGTGCGAGGAAGTGCGCAACCGGACAATGAAGTTGTACCAGACTCCCGTGGCTTGAGCACTTTGCCTCGTAGTTGCTGGTGTACTGACAACGTCTTTTGTAGAATTGGTAATGCGCTTAACATGGAAGAGCGATTTGAATATTTGGCTGCGACACCTTCGCCACGACGACACACACCCCCGCGTCGAAGCGCGACAAATGTCCCGCGTCCGCCGCCTTTCCGCCTCGTTGGATTGTTTCGCTCGCAGTCGCGCACGTGGGCGGCTGAGCGAGATGATGTGGCTAAGCCGCTGCCGCTGATGCTGCGCAAGAGGCGGAAGATGCAGGATCTTGGGTAGCGAGGCGTTGGATTGGTGTGTTTTTTTTGTTTTGGTTATACCCACTTTGAGAAGTTGGGGAATTGCTGGGTTCAAGAGGGAAGGACTTGGTAGATGGCTTGGATACAAGCGTGTAACATGGATTGTGGAAAATGGAAATGAAAAGAGGGATTTGTCTCAAGATGCTGGAATCCGAATGTGACTGTGTGATGTGTGTTTGAAGATTCTGTGGTACGGTGGTTGTACTGAGTCCACTGGTGTAATACAAGATGGAGATGCTACTGGGATAACAATCCCATCACTGTTGCCCAGAGAAAGCTTCCAAGTTAAGCCTTGCATCAATTTTGGTTTCAGATTCAGCAATCCCCTTTTCTGGAAGCCTGTGGTTGAGGCGCAAGCCGCGTACTCTGGTAGCGTCCGCTTTGGGTGGAGCCTAGGCTTAGTGTGCGACCTTTGGTCTGGATCCGGAGTTCGTGATGCGGAAGAGAAATGAACAGCAAGCTACAACACTTCGAGTACAGACATTCGTCATTGAAATAGGCGCCAA
This sequence comes from Ophiobolus disseminans, assembly GCA_010093685.1. Taxonomy (NCBI): domain Eukaryota; kingdom Fungi; phylum Ascomycota; class Dothideomycetes; order Pleosporales; family Phaeosphaeriaceae; genus Ophiobolus; species Ophiobolus disseminans. The sequence goes on from MU006219.1 coordinate 1,388,108, forward strand.
TGAACATGATGTCCGCCCCAAGACCGTCGAGATGAAGTGTTTGATCAGCGACAAGGGTGCTATTCTAGGCGTCGCTCGACAGCGGGAAAGGGATGCGCCATTCTAGTTCTGGTCTGGTGAGCGGCAGGGGCCCATGGGGCCAGCCCGCATCACGTACTCGGGCGCAGTAGAAGAGGGCTGAAATAGCAAACGTTGATGCGCCGACCGCGCCGCAAACATGGTTCACCCCCTCTTGCGTCCTGATATTCACTTTTGTGCTTCCACGCTCCTTTCAATCACCGCTCTCCAGCCGCAGCATTGCCGCTCATTCATCGATCGTGGGGTGGAGCTGACGCGCGTTAATTCGACACTCACCGAAAAGCGCACTGTGGTCATACGGTGATTGTCGTACGAGGCACAGGGCGATACACGACTCGAAGCCGAATCGCAACGTACCTTGCAGTAATTGCGCAACACGTGCATGTCGAGTGCTGAACAAAGCGCATAGCCGCTTCATCTCGCCTCCACCACCGAAACGCTCACACCACCGCCGCATATTCGAAGCATCCTCGACGTTTGCCCCGCTGAGGCAGTCAGCAGCGCAAAATGGCGGGCGAGATGCAGCCCATGCCCATGTCGCCGCGACAGTCGCCGAAGGAGATTGGGAATGCCGTGGTGCAGTGGGCGTGTACGCGGAGAGGGAGAACGCTGGTGCTGGCTTTCGTTGCTTGCGTGGTGTTGTTGGGGGTTGGAGGGATACACAATCGTGAGGTAGGTCGGAGTTTCCTAGGTGGCATCTTCGGGGAAAGAGATGGCATGCTAATTCACACTCCTAGGCTATATCCTCGCAATACCACGCGCTTGCCACAAATAACTCGTGGCGGCCCTACCTCCCAAGTATACCCTCTCTAATACACTCGCCCTTCCGGAAACCCTCCAACACCACGCTGCAGCTCGAAAATGGCGAACTTGCCGTCGTACCCCAGCAGCTCAAGAAGACGACGCCGAACTTCCATCTCGTCATGCCCGCCAGGGAAGACTCGCCCGGCTTCTGCAAGACGACCATGTCTGGCATGATCCTGAATTACCCGCCGCCGACCGTAGTCAACCTCTACAGCGATTACAACAACGACATACATTGGGAGAGGGAGATACTGCAGGGCACACTACACTATCTGAAGAATGACAAGTTTGTCAAGGATGACGACCTCGTGTTGATCGTGGATGGCGAGAACACATGGTTCCAGCTACCGAGCGACGCCATCATCAAGGAGTATACCAGAGTGCTAGGAGACGCGAATGCGCTGCTGCTGGGAAGACATGGCAAGGACAAGGACGGACAGCCAAAGTTCAGCCAGACGATCGTCTTTGGCGCCGAAAAGATGTGCGAGGCCGACGACCTTGCATGCCACTATGCGCCCAACTCCATCCTGCCGGGCAATCTCTACGCCAACGGAAAAAGCGCTGCTATTGCGGACCGGCCGGCGCGATACTTGAATTCGAAGATGCTCATGGGCCCTGCAAACGATCTGAAGGTGCTGTATCAGGCGGCGCTGAAAAAGTTCGACAAGAAGCAGACTCAGAGGCAGACGATTCAGTCCGTGTTCGCGACAATGTTCGGAGAGCAGCAGCTGAGAAGGGACGCCGACGAGAAGAACAACAAGCCTATGATTTCCAAGATCAAGGATATGGTTTCTGGCAAGAAGCCGAATCTTGCACGGAAAATGCAGACGGCCAATGTGACCGCCTCGAACCCGACACGGCATGAGTTCTCGATCGGAGTGGACTACGAGCATGCGCTCTTCCAGCCTCTGGCGTACGCTAGAAAAGACGAGCTCGTTTCAGTGCTTCACGACAACTCGACTGATCTCTCCAAATACCGGCAGCCAAACTCGTGGATACAGTACCTCGCGCTCCCGTCTTCGCTCAGTCTCTCAAACCCTCCCTTCTGGCGGCTCGACCTCGCAAAGAGCAATCCATCGCCAAACGAGAAGCCCGCATACATCGATAAGCTAGCTTTCAACGACCAGCTAGATAAACTTCCAAAACGCAAGACACCGTGGAACAACGTCCCGCTTCTCCAAAACACGTACACTGGTTCCGTTCCAACAATCTTGTTTCAAGACCCCAATGCCGCGGTTCGAGCGAACAGCCACTTGACAGCATTACAGCACGGTGACCCCGCAAAAGCTCCTGCAGCCAACGTCACATGGGACGCCATGTGGTACTCGCCCTTCAAGCGCGCCCTCCTCCGCAACTACTTCCGCACCCCGCAATCTCCCCAAGGCTACCACAACTCGCTCGTCGGCGGCGACCGCGCCTGGGACACACGCGGCGGCCGCGGCGGCGTCTGGACCGCGACCGAAAACGTATGGCTCCCCTGGGGCGAAGTCGACGGCGTATGCGGCACACTCACGCGGCTCAAGGAAGTGTTTCACGATAGTAAGGGCGTATGGCTTCATGAAGGTGAAAATAACTCAGAGGAAACGCGCTTGCATGATGAGGATGAGCTGAATAAGAAGATTGAGAAGCAGCGGCAGAAGGCGGAGGAGGATGCTAAGACGCCTGAGCAGAAGGAGAAAGAGAGGAAGGAGAAGGCGGAGCAGGAGAGGAAACAGAAGGCCGAGGAGGAGAAGAAGAAAAAGGAGGAAGAGGAGAAGAAGAAGAAGGAGGATGAGGAGAAAAAGAAAAAAGAGGAAGAAGAGACTAAAAAGAAGGAGGAAGATACTAAAAAGAAAGAAGAGGAAGAAAAGAAGAAGAAAGAAGAGGAAACTAAAAAGAAGGCAGAAGAGGACAAAAAGGCTGAAGAAGAGAAGAAAAAGAAAGCAGAAGAAGAGAAGAAACAAGAAAAGGAAGCTCAGCAGAAAATCGAAGACGCAGAGCGCGAACAACAACGCAAAGCCGCAGAGGAAATGCTGCGCGAGGTCGAAATGGGGTTGAGTGGCGCGCGTGTCTGACGTGCTTCAGTTGGTTCTTTCTTGTGCATATTCGATACTTGAGGTGAGGAGTGGGTTGGGTGGGGTTGGTTGTATACCATACTTAGATGTGCATTTATATATGCGGTGTACGGCGTTCGAAGCTTATAGCTGCTTGGGATGAAGAGGCGGGAGTTTGGCGATGTAGAGTATGGATTGCATTTTGTATGTAGGTTTTTGAAATGTAGATGCATTATCCAAATCTATCTCACACAAATTCAGGGCAGTGAATGCCTGAAGAACGGCTTCCGTGCAACCAAGAGAATCCGCTGGCCTCGAACATAAACTTCAACAGGTTGTTGGCCCTCCCGAGCGGCGCGTTGCCTGTCCATCTTCTCATGAATCGGAACCCAGAATAGTCTTCGTCGCATCGCGCGTGGAAGTCTCCCGGGCTGAGGTGCCGAGCTCAATAATGGGATCCTCGGCATTGGTAGTGTCTCGGTCTGGACGCTGGCATTTTGGTATCGCCTAGCTGCTTTCTCGGGAGTTGTTTGAGGGTTTGTATTCGATTTGCTGATTTCAGATGTCGTTGTTGTCCCGACATCTGTCGATGCTTGTGATTCTTTCGCTTTAACTATTTGTTTTTGCCTCTGCTTTCGTTGACGGCGTTTGCCGGCTTCAGATAATTGTTGGTAATATGGAGGCAATGAAGGCATGTTTGGTTCTTGTGTGTCAGGCACAGCGCGAAATGTTGAGTCGCTGGCATTGTGGGTCCGAGTTGTGAGTGTCGTTTCTTCCAATACCTGCTCCATGGCAAGGGTTGTGTTGGTTTGAGATGTCGAGAATATCATGTTGGTGTTTGACTTGTGAAATAGCAAAAGAAAGTACGCTTGGGCAGTCACGCTTTGAGACCCCTCGTTTTCGACGAATCAACGTATGTACACTACGATGCTGGGAACCCTGAACACTAGGCCAACTATAAGATTCGTCGTTATCTAGCGCAGTCAGGTAGACTTTGCCAGCATTTAAAAGTTAGATTGCTCAGCTGCAATACATCACCGAGCTCATATGATCACAAGCCTTAGTTAGCAGGGGCGTGACGTAGTCGCAATCGTGAAGACAAGTTCAACAAAACACAATAACTTTTATGCGGGCGTATGGCCCGCTGATCATTATCGCAACTCACTAGTTACCTTGCGGATGTACAGAACGGGATTATATCTAGCCATGTGATCCCCATTAGTCTTCTCAAATGTGTTGGTTGGAACAACTCGGGCACTTCCACCTCCGTAAGTTCCTTCTCTAGCCATCACAGCTTGTACTTGCATGCCTTCATGTGCCTCGCCACATAATTTCTCCGTGGAGATGTGTAACCACACCAATGACAGCCGTGTGTTGTGTCTCCAGGCTGCGGGTGCTTGGCGATTCTGTGCTTGCGAAGCGAGCCCTTGTCCGTATAGCTCTTGTCACAGTTCGGGAAGCGGCAGTAGGATCGATCGTGCGTCTTCATGTGCTGGCTTTCGATGAACGTTAGCATGATTGCTTTATGTCAAGTGTGATATGAACTTACTTGAAATGCTTCAGCCGTGCGAACTGTTGTTTGCATACCTCACACCGCAATAGAGGTGTGACACGGTCGATCGAAACTAAGTTGCATGAAGGGAGCAAATCGAAAGCTTTGTGGAATGGCTGTATCGAGGACACAGAAGGACGTTGTGTGGAGAGCGATCTGATGGGCTGCGAAAGGCGCGGTTGCGGCTGCGACTCGTGGGACGAGACATCCTCGTAGTACCTTCGCTCGCAGATTTGTAGTGACGAGGACGATGAAGATTCTGGTGTTCGCGAGGGATGGCTGGAGTCAGAAGCAATACTGATGGCTAGACTACGATTTGAGCTAGCAGCGTTTCCAAGGTTGGCTTCTTCATCTCCACAGTCAGTTCCATTCCATTCTGTCAGCCTTGCGTCGTTGAGCAGTCAGGTATCGTGTCGCCAGTCCTACCCAACATCTCCAATCAGGCAAAGTGGAGCATTTTGAGACCCAGGGTCACGGTCCATTGAATCCACGATCCTTAGACGAAGGCGCTGGTGAGCTGTACCTTTTCCCCATCGCCGCCTGGGACCCGGCACCTTTGCTGCACATCAGCTTCGGGCTTTGGATCATCATTACTCTCATTGGCATAAATTTACGCATTTCGGTTTGAACGAGAACTGACTAGGCGCTAATATTGAGGCCTCTTCTGATATCCAATAGGCATTCAACACAATTGTTTGACCCGATACACGACAATTGAGACCCCCAAAGTCCCTCCAATAGAATAATGAGACCTTCACATGGCTACCAATAAGCCCGGGCCAAGAGGTAAGAAGGGCGTATGGCATCGTGGTGGGGCGCGAGGGTATAACATATATCTGAGAATACTCGCTGTGGTTTCGTTGACTTCACATCCAATCATACAACCCATCTCCATCATCTATCACCCAGTACAGTCCACCAGAAGTCCTCAGCCATGCCTACCGCAACCAACGACAGTATGTTAACATCTTGATGCAATACGAGGAACATTTTCATGGCAACTCATCTAACCACAATCGCAGATGCACCGTCATCTATCGCCCAGACTCACTGGGACGTTGCACCGGGCACATACATTCGCGCAGACGGTCACATCGTCCACTTAGTCGGCAGAGAACATTTCTGGGGCTGTCCCTCGAGTCACGAAAAACCTTCAACTTTGACCAGTGTCGTATGCCACTCAGGCGAAACGACAATCGATCACTCAGATAAGGCTGGGGAAGGAGGGGCTGCGACCGAGATTGGGGTGCCTTCCAAGAAATAGACCGTATTCATCTCGTTAGGCAAATTGGGAAAATTGCAGAGCGTGTTGTGGCGATGTCTTCGCAAGTTGCTTTTCCTTCACTTCCAAGCCATCTCATGTTCCCAATTTCTCTTAAACCGCCACGACAAATGTCTCCTGCCCATATTTTACAGATTTTCCTTCCATATTCTGTGTCTCAGACGCCATGATCAAGCACTTTGTCTCAAATAAGCCGCTACAACCGCCGAATCAAACACATCTTTCTTCGCTGCTTCGTTCCCTTTATGCGGCACAGCAACCTTGTATCTACTCCCGCCCGGTCCCGACTCCACCACCAAGTTCGCATTGTTAATTGTCGAAACGCCATACGCCACCAGCCTCTTATTGTTCTCATACAACACCGCATTATCCTGGCAATCCTTGCTACAGAACGTGCGATCCGGCCCGGCGACGAAGTTCCAGTACCCACCGGAGTACAGACTGATGTCAGTGCTGTTGACTACGCGCTGGTAAAGAGACATGCGGCATGACACGGCACTAGCAGCGCACCAGGAGAAGGAGGGATCGGAGGGGAGGAGGTTGGATGTCCAGGGGGCGGGTGCGAGGAGTGTGTTGCCTGTGCCTTGGTAGTATGCTGCTTCGCCTTGTTGGAGGCCGACGAAGATGTTGGAAGCCGAGTTGATGGTTACTTGGTATAAGACGAAATGCTCTGCGATCGTAAAGTGTTAGCAGAAAACCAGAAGGAGAGAAAGATATCAGGTACGCATACCGACTCCCCATCCTAGCATCCACGTCCCCTTCTGCGCCTCGATAAGAAACCCTCCCGCCGGACTCGGATAACTCCCGAACCCTCCGCCATCCAGATCATGATCCGCTGTCCACGCCCAGCTATTCTCCCAATACGAGCTACTCGACTTAGTCAGGTGCGCAGCGATGTGCACCGCTTTGCATAATTCGATGGTTGCACATTCATTCGTCTTAGTACCCCGTGCGCCGCCGATGCGGAAATGCGTGTTGAAGAAGCCCACGTCGCCGGGCCGTGGACCCGCCATGTTGACCTCTACGAGTATGGCTCCGGGGAGGGGCTCTGCAACGGTGAAGACGAAGTCGGTGAACTGTGCGATGCCGGTGGAGTCGGGACGACCGATTTGGATGATGGGCTTGGGCTTTGCGGCGTCTTTGAATGCGGCGCCACTGCCGCTGAGCTCGGTGAAAGACTCACCCCATAGCCGGCTGTTCGGTGGGATGATGAGAGTGTCGGTGAGGAGATAGGTGCCGTGTGGAAAGTAAGCAATCTTCCCATCTTGAGCTGCGGAGTTGAGAATGGTTTGCAGGGCTATGGTATCGTCAGTCTTGCCATCGCCGTAGACACGGTGGCTGGCGACGTCTTTCACGTTCACAACTTGCTCCGAGGAAAAGTTGGCGTATGTTGGCGCACGAGTGGTGTGGAAGGAGCCAGTGGCGCTGACCAATGCAGCAGGGCGCATCGATGCGATCTTTTGCCCGCTGGCCTTTTGAGGTGTTGCGGAAGACGCTGTACCATTGTACATGTTGCCCCTGATCCACGCGTTTCCCGGTACAATCGATCCGGCCAGAAGCGTCGTAGAGCCTGCCTTTACGGTCTACACGGCTTTATCAGTTTTTGTAACTCGAACAGGTGGGTTGCTAGATCCTTACCGCAACAACACTTCCATCGACCGCCACATTCTCCAAGACAATCGACCCCTGTGATGTTGTCTGTGCCGCATCTGCGAGCACAAGCGCCTGAGTGCTCACTGCCGTCGCATCAAACATATTCAGCATCCCCAGCGTTCCACCACTCATATCCACGCCCGTTCCCACGCCCTCAAACCTGCAACCCTGTATCGACATTTGGACCGTATTTGTCGGCCTGACACCCGTGGTAACATTCCTGAAAGCAACATTTTTTAAATGAAACTGCGTGCTCGCTCCAGTCCACCCCGTCGCTCCACCCGTAATCTCCATATCGTTGATCAGCAAGGGGGAATTCTGCCCCGTCGATGCAACACCCGTATGCGCGGAGCCAACCGGCATCACGAACGCCGAATTCGACAATTGACATGCTTGACTGACGCTCCAGTCTAGCAAAACCAGCTTCGTATGCGCCGCCACAGCAGTGCTGTCAATCACCAAGTTCTTTATCTCATGGTAGAATGCCACCAAGCCTGGATACTTTGGATCCACGCCTTTCATCACCGTGCTCCCCTGAAAAGTTGCACTCGCCTTGAGTGACGGCCGCACAATCGGGTCGCCCATGAGCACCGTGCCGATGTAGTTTTGCAGCGGTGCGCTGACGACGTATGTGCCTGGCGGGAAGAACACGACAGCAGGTTGCCCTGTGCTGCCGCGGGTGCCGGCGTTGCGAGAGCCGCTGTTGATGGCATTTTGAATGGCGAGCGTTGAGTCGGTCTTGCCGTCGCCCACGGCGCCGTAGTCGAGCACGTTGCGGAATATGGTGTAGTTTGACGAGGGGTTCGTGGGAGCTATGCCATTGTGGAGAATGTTGGCGTACCAGTATGTTGAGCCTGAGACGATGGATTCAAGGCTTTTGGACTGAGATGATACCACCGCCGTCAGAGCGAAAGGAGCAAGAGCGGTGTGGAGTTTCATCGTGCGGTCGACGTTGAGATTTACTGTCGCGACGGCGCCAGCTTTCTGATATATACACACATTGGCGCGATGGGCCTCTCGCGTGCAATAGATCTCGGCTTCAAAGTCTACAGCGCCGTTATGAGACACGTCGTCACCTTTCCAATTTAGCCGTGGACCTAGACCGCCCATTCGTCCTTCGCCGCCGCTTCATAACGTGTCAGACGAGTAGCATAATTTGGAGACGAGCGCGAACAGGGCTGGTCGATGCCAATCTTGATCTCGCATGCAATGTTCGCTAATCTGACATGTCCCGGTGTTCGCTGCCGATCAGCTCCACGGCTAATACCCCACAGTAACACATATCATCCTTGTAGTAGAGCATTAGTTCGGGTCCTAGATCAAACACCGAGGTTCGGATTGTGGAGGGCGAGTAGCATCTCTTGTTGCTTGATCGTGATTCACAGTCGACCACCCTGGTGGATAGTTAGATGTTATTCTTCAAATGCGTTCTTGAGACGAAGCCGCGCGATGACTGAAAAGTATCATGATTCCCGTGTTCTGCCGTTCATAGATAGTAGTGACGGTGCTAGGCCTCGCGTCGAGTTGCACGAAGACGTTGGATCCGAATGACGTTGAGGCGTGTAGCGTACGATAACGACATCTCCCGAGACACACTTCAGCTTTGACACGACTTATTGCCAGGAGAAGGTTGGAGGTGAACTTACAAGGCCATAATGATCCAGAAACGTATCCAATACCTGTTTACATCGACCAAAACCCTCGTACACGCCAAAGCAAGGTCTGTCTTAGAGCAAGCCAGTTCCGATTCACATACCTATCATCAACCTTCACCCGCAACAACTGAGGTCCAGGAGTCCCTTACGATCCATGATAACGACATTGAGAGAGGCTATCGCTTAATGTAGTCTCCACAGTGGCTCAAGAACGGGAGTTGTGTTGGCTATGGAGGCATGGGGTAGCACCTGGACACTGGACAGCAGTTTGGGATGGATGCGGAAGTTAGCTAATTTTAAATGACGTTCTTGTTACGCAATGCGAGGGCAAGGCGGTCAAGAAGCGCTTGGAAGGTTTTCGAAGGGCAAACGGTGTGGGCTAGTGCTTGGCGATGTTTTCATTGACCTATTTCCCACCGCCGCAAACGCTCCATCACAACACCACCAACAACCAAGCCACTAATATCACGACTGAAATCATCATGAATGATACTAACAATTCTCTGAAGGTTGCTCAGGTGGATGCCCTGAGCGCTATGAATGCGCTCGAGACAACGCTGCAGAAATGCAGGTGCGCCGTGGAGGACAGCGAGGCGAAGTACGAGCAGATGCTCGAGAAGTACGAGATCCTGAAGGCGACAATGGCGTCGCACGAAGCCAGCCAGGGCGCCATAGCGAGTGCTGGAGCTGAGCAGCACGTCGTCAAGGCCCTGGTTGGCGCGCAAAGCCACCTGGTTTACTCCACGAACCCATATCAGCATACATATCTGACCTGAAAATAGTCTGAAGGCCACTTCGAGAACAGCCGATACGTTCCGAACAAGCAGGTCGCGAAGGCCGACACCTCGGACTTGCCCACCGAGGGTCGTAAAGGTCTCATCCCCATCAACGCGGCCTGCCACCGCCTCGACATCAAGATCACCCGTCCAACCGCCTCCCAGTGGAACGCGTACAACGCGCACACCTCCGTCAAGAAAATCTGCAATGCCTTCCACATCCAGCACCATTGCTCATCACCGGCCTGCAAATTCGACCACACAACCATCAATTCCGACATCAAGATCTGTCTCCTCAATATCCTCAAGGAAAGCCCATGCCGCAAGAAGGGGGAGTGCAGGAGGCTCGACTGCTACAACGGACACGTGTGCCAGAAGAGCGCATGTGACGTCAGCAAAGCACCGGTGTGCAATCTCGCGCACACTGGGCATAAAGTGGATACCAGAGTGGCGCGATGGATCAGCCCTGGTTACAAGGGAGCAAATAAGGAGAGTAGCGGCAAGGCTGCGGTGAAGAACAAGGTCGAGAAAGAGGGTAGCATCACGACGAGCGCCTCGAAGGAGTGGCCGCCTATGGTTGCGGATCTGGTTGACATCTAAGGGAAGCAGAGGTGCAGAGAGGAATAGGAACAGGGATTGGCGTGGTACCATGCCGTCAGCCATGAAGGTCCCAGAGACACTATGTTAGAGATACAAAAGCCCATCCTGATCGCTGTCATTGCAGACACGAAGACCAGAAATAAAAGAAATCATTCAACCAAACCCTTCCAGTCCAATTCAGTTACCCATCACACTCCTAAACTCCTACACAACCCTCCCCGCACCATCTCCTCCCATCTCCCTCGCCTCAACACCCGCCCACTCCGCACCCAGGCTCACTAATCCCCTCCTATCCATGTCAAACCAAGCCGACCGACACAACGGACACCGGTTCGAATTCTTCAAGCCGCTGCCGATAGACCGCCGCAAGCACTCGTAGCCGAAGACATGGCCGACGCAGCCGGGAATATTGACGACCAGGATAGGCGTGTGATCGATATTAAATGGGTCTTGGCAGATTGCGCAGTGAGCGTCGAGGCGCGGATATGATGGATGATTGGGGAAGAGCGGGGTCAGGTGATTGGATGTGAATGACAAGAGTGTGAGTTTGGTTTGGTTCTGTCCGGGTACAGCGTCTCGCTCGTTAGCTGCGCTTGAAATGATGTGGTTGAGAACTGGATCTGAGTCAAGTGATTGAAGCGCGGCACTCATCCGGTCCCTAATCTGGTTGAGATAGTTCTGGCTCGCTGCATTAAGTGTGCTAGGATTCGAGGCAGGTCGGGGGGCGCCGCTAAGACGGTCTAGTTCAGGAGAAAGAGCTTCTCGTAGGTGTTGCACTGGGTCTGGTGGAGGAGGCCGGCTTCTCTCTCGTGTGCCTATCGAGCTCCAAGGGTGGGGGAAGATAGCGGGTTGTGCCGCGAGGGTAGCGAAGGAAGTGAGATCGTTCTGGGCGCTGCTCGAAAACGCGGCTGGGGGAACAACGGGATCCGGTTGCTGTGGCATGTATACAGACCTATCGAAATGGCGGGAGACATCTTCTTCTGAAAGAGTTCGTGCATGAGGTCTCCATCTCTCTCTTTCTTCAAGGCTGATGTTCCCTAACTGCGTCTCTAGCTGCGATTGAGACAGGCCATTCGTATGAGCACGTCCAGCTGCCATTCGTGGAGTCCGGTATGCCAGACGCGCTGCTGATGCAGTATCAGTGTCTTGAGCTGCAATGTGATTCGGGCGATTTGAGTCTGCGAAACTCGTCGGACCGGCGAACCAAGAGAAGTCGGGAGATGAAGGAGAATGCTGTGACTGTGAGCTCGCATCGCGCCTCGGAGTGCGAGAAGAATGCTCATTGTCCACCATTGGTACCAGTGAGGCAGAAGAGGGTGGAAGTCAAGTAGAGGATTAGTTGCGAGTGGTTGAGGCTTGCGTGGGTGTTTCTTGTCGTCTTTATTGACCAAAATAGTGTTGCGCTCAGGGTGAGTGGATGGCCTGGTAAGAGTTGGGTGGGGTCGACGATTTGAAGTAAAGTAGAGCCCGGAGAGGTGCAAAGGGTGATAGGGCATACTAGTGAGAAGAGTTTGATCTTGGTGTGAATGGTTGACTTTCACAAACTTCGGCGGTCCCGCTCAGACGAGGCAGGTAGTTAAAGGCAGCCATCCGGAACGCTTATGACGAGCGAAGCGACTCGGTGATGACTTTTCTCTCCCAAGACTGATACCCAAGCTGGACACTTCGCCAGAGATCTGTTTGCTGTTCCTTGTCTCAAACTCTTTCGGCACTTTTCGAAGCACTCCTCCTCGTGGTGTTAAGTATTTCCTGACCTCGTCATTCAACGTCACCGCAGCATCCCTCCGTTTTCCGATTAGGGAGAACTAGACCTCTGCTACCTTCTCCCAGTGACCTCTCTCGTGTCCCAGGTGCCTGAAATTGGCCGGAGCCAGCCGTCCAAAGCTGACAACATCGTGGTATCCTATCAAAATCATCCCTGCGCTGCCTTCATCATCATCTGCATATGCGTAGTCCGCCAAACCGGATCTTCCTCCACCTGCACGACCACAAACCCCCTCTTCTCCCAGAACCCAATCGCGCCCAGCAGGAACGGATGCGTATGCAAATAAAAGCACTCAACACCCTCTTTCACAGCTCTTTCCCTTAACGCATCGAACATTATCGCCGCAAGCCCACACCGCCGATAGGGACGCAGCACATAAAGCCGCACAACCTCAACCGTCTTGACGTCGCGGTAGTCGAATTGCGAGAAACGGTGGTTGTAAGGTACGTAGCCAATCACAGCGATCAGTCGCTCGCCATCGCGCGCTTCGAGGAAGTAGCTACCCGGTCCGAAAAGTTTTGCATCGTCAGGGTCCAGGGAGCGGCCGGGAAACATGTCCTTGCGAGCATGGTTGATGAAGGGAATGACTTCGTTGATGGTGTCGAGTGTGACGGGTTGGATGGTCCAGGACGGTGGGATGGTAGTGCGATGCGGCATGTTGGGATGGTGCGTGAAGGTACAGGGTGGTACGAACAACAAAAGGCGCTAAAATATGCGGGACTAGGCTTGATTCGTTGCATCATCGATGTCAGTTGGGGGACACGCGGATTGTAAGCGTGTTAAATTGGCAGCTTGTTTGTAGTGTGTTATAGCAATTGAATAGGCATACATGTTTGTGGGTTGTTGTGCAGGTGGGCGTGTTCAATGTCCATTTACGTGTCAAACATGCTGCGTGAAAGAACACCATTTACTCCTCAGCTCCGAGCACATCCCAAAGCACTTACCCTGATAGGCAAGTATTCTGCAACCATAGAAAACTGGTGGAACTCGGGGTTGAGGTGAGTACGCAGGTCCGCTGTCGATAGGGTCTGACGAGGTGGCATCCGCGTCATCGGCTGAGGTGTTCCAGACGCTGAATCAACACACCAACGCTCCATCACGATGATCGCATCAAGTAGTTGAACAAATTTGTAGAAGTCCGAAGAGACATGAAACTATTTTGGGACAACCTACATACTTATACAGAAACAGATGTGCAATGCTCGCTATGACCAATAAAAACATCCAAACTCAGTTTCCACAACGCCATGCACATGTTTAGACACAGACCCAATTTCAGGAAATGAGGACTTTTCCGCCCGAGATACCTTCTAACATCAGACTATGTCTCCGCCCACCTCGCAAGCGTGATGCTCGTGGTGTATACCATAGCCACAACCCCAACAACCATCATCACAACATCACCGGCCTTCGCCCATGGCCGCTCAGCCACACCTTTATAGTGCAAATACGCCGGGTAGATGTACACTAATGGCACGCAAGCGAAGCTCCCGATGAGCGCAACGAATTTGTCGAGATCGCTTGCACCGAAGGCAGCGATTACGCCGCACAAAAGGACGAGCACAGTCCGGAAGGCGTTCTTCTTCCACTTGGTCATGTTGCTCTGTTTACCAGACGCACGTTTGAAGATCTTGAGCTCGATGGTACGCATTGCAGGGAAGAGCTGGACCGGAGTGCCGACAAGAACGGCCATGGCATACAAGAACTGTACCGCGTTGACGAGCTTGCTAGTTTGTGGGAAATTGGTGATGACCTCGACAGATACGTTTTCGCCAAACGTGCCGTAGCATAGGACGCCGACAGAGGTGAAGATGACCGTGATCATGAGCATAACGATGTAGAGCAGTTTGCTGAAGTGCTCGGGCTGCGCCATGCTTGACTGAATTGGGAGAATGAGACCGATTCCCTCAAAGGTGAAGATGGCGGAGCCGATGGTCATGGTGAAGTCCCGGGGGTTGAAGAGCTCGACGCTAGGATGGAAACCGCCCATCTTACTGATCCATGAGATATCGTACCAGTAGATGTAAGTCAGTCCAATAAGAATGAAGACATCGGCGAGGAGAGCCGCAGGGCCGAGCTTGGAAATATTGCGAATGAATGAGAGTGGAATTAGGAGGATGAGCTGGATGCCGATAAGAGCTGTTGTTGAGAGTGGCTCGCCCTTGGATTTGCTGACTGCGTCGAGGAATGAAGCGAGGTTGTCTGCCGTGAAGATAAGACCTGCGCAGACGAATCCAATTTGCGAGAGCGTGATGGAGACCAGGATTAATGTACGTAGCTTTGGTCCGCTGATCGATCTTCCGAGGTCTCCGTAACCGGCACCACCATATGTCTTCCTGCACGAGAGGAGCAGCTCGAAACAAAGCGCCGTGATTGCGCTCACCAAGACCATGGTGATGGCCGAGAACAGCATACCACCATTCTTGAACGCTTTCGGCAGGAACATTATGCCCGTACCAATGAAGGCCTTGAGAAGCGTGAAGAAAGTCTTGAGTTGCGAAGCATCACCGCGTTCCCTATTCCTCTTGGAGCTCTGCCGTCTGCCGAGCAATGGGCGGCGCTCGCCTTCAACTTCATTATCTTCGACAACATCTTCCTCGTCCGTCTCTTCTAGATCTTCACCTGCAAAGTTTCCGTACAGTTCTAGGAATGAGATGAAATTTCTAGTCACGGGCTCTGAGATGTAGCTGACACGCTTGCTTTGCCGTTGCAGGAATTGACGCCTCATGCCTCCAGGTGCGAGCTGATCCTGGATTGGGAGCTCATCATGGTCGAAGTCTGATTCTGAGGGTGGTGCAGTGTATCTGGTGTGCGAGAAGGTTGCTGCTCGTTGGTGTAGTTTTGCTCGCTTCCCTTGACCTGCAATCTTATACAGATCACGGTGGATGTCTCCACCCTGCAACTGCAAAGACGATTCGAGTCCCGCGCGAGCAGAGTTGGAGGAGCTACCAGGTACATCATCTGTGTATGGAGTCTGAGGATCGAATTCTGCCGAGAATGCGTAGCCGGGATCCAGATGTTGTTCGAGGACCCTTGCTTCTTTGGGATCAGCCCCAGCGGTTGTTTGCGGTGTGTCAGTCATGCCGGCTACCCGAACGTGGCGTTATATGGGGACTGTGGAGAGCAGTAATAGCGACAGTTGCTTTTGATGAACGAATGCTGTATTACGGGTCGTCGGGTTGCCGGATTATCGGTGTTGGCGGTGAGATGGAGATGCGTCGGTGACGGCCAATGAACGTGATGCAGGAAAAATTCAATTGGTCCGTGTGCATGACATCACAGCGCTGGTTACAGCAGGGCAGTTGTTACAATCTGACAGCGAAGGCAGACGCAAAAGAAGAAGTAAGGAGAGGAAAGTGGCGACCTTAGCAGGTTCTTGAAGAAACTCAAGTAGGACTGGACGTTGGAAGACCAGAACCTCCTGGAACGTCTAAAGATGGTCACGACAAGCCGCCTTTTCTTGGCACAACGGCACGTGGCTCTCCATACCACGTGATCGGCTGAAAAACCGGGAAGCCAAATGCACTGATTGGCGTCTTGCCGACCGTTACCGCTGCCGAAGCCTGGTAACGAATGCCTGATATCAGATGGCATTTTAATCAACACACATTGCCGATGCACGACTTGAGCCTTTAGCCCGCAGATAACACGTTTTCCTCTCTGCCACAAGAGGTCATAAAGCGCAACATTACCACGTATGTAATGGCCCACCACACCAATTCTCCAAAGTTATCGTCCTTACCATGGCGCCTCCTAGTTTCGGTCCGCCTGGCTATGCCATCCCGCAGCGCTTCATGAACCGCGAACCGCCGCCCGAGGGCGCAGACACCAACACGCGGCCGTACTTGATCTTCTTCTCGTACATGTTGACGTGCTTCTTGGTATCTGTCTTCATCATTGCTAAGATTTTCAAGAAATACGCGGTGCTCAAGAAGTCTACCACAGCATCTCCTCCGCCCAGCAAACATGTCTGGTTGTTCAGTATACTGGCTGCTGGCAGCCTGCTCACGACGTGGACTTTCATGGTCAAGTACTTCAATGTGAGCTATCAGGCATGGCTCATGTGGAGGAGCTATTATGAGCTGGATCCGCATCACAGACATTGGGGACTGTGGCTGAAGGAGACGAGTTTGTTCCACGAGGCATGGGAGACGGTGGTTGTGGGGAATGCAAGGTATTGGTGGAGCCATCAGATCTTTTTCTTTGCGCTGGCACTCGGGCTATATTTGGAGCAAAGAGGTAAGACAGGCCAAACACCAATATCGAAGGAGTGGCTAACTTTTGCAGGTGTGAGACGAGGCATCAAGCATACGTGGGCATTCATGCTTCTCGGACAAATTGTGGCCATTAGCTTTGCTACGAACTTGTTCCTCCTCACGTTGATCCTGAGCCCGCCGTCGCCACCACCACCCTCAACATCCGCAGTCCAGCGCCCCAAGTGGTTGGGTCCCTGGTTGTTAAATCTTGGAGCCGTCTTCACCACTGTGATCCCAGCATACCTGCTCGCCGATGAGCACTACTGGCACCACTCCTCCGACTTCATGCCCGTCCTCCTTACTCCGCATATTGGACTGCTCGTCTTGCCCTTTGTGCGCGCGTTTGTCCCAGCCAAGTATTTCCTAGACAACGATGTGGCTTTCAACGACCAAGTCTACAGCTACATGTGGGTCCTGACTTTCGTCAATGCCGGAATCATGCTGCTAAGGACCACCTGGCTGGCAGTATCGTATGGTGGGTTCCAAGGAATCCAAAGTGCACTGCTCGAACATCCAGCTGTGAGCAGCGTAGCCTTCGACGTCGTCTTTTGCTGGATCACTTGGTTTTGCTGGAATCGGACGCAGGGTAGCGCCATTGGTTCAGTCGCGAGAGAGTCGATTGACAGGGTCAAAGAGACGTTCGAAGATGATGGTGCAGGTATCGCGATCAAAAGTAACGGCTTTGACGGAAGTGTGCGCCGGCGTTGATGCGGCCGGAACGTGGACCCTCCTGCTAAAGCATGATTTCATCCGGTCGAACACCTTCGCGTGTAGCGATGAGGACCTGGAGCAGAAGGACATCAAGCGGCTTCGGAGGAATGCAATGCTAGGCTTTTAGCTAGATATAAAGAGCCATGGTCAAGCCATCAACATGTTGTGTTGAAAAGCGGCCAGTTGTATGCCATCACACAGCGTTGATCATGTATGGTGCCACATATTCGCATTCTTTTTCCGTGCGACGCCCTACCAATTGTTTTCCCACAGCTACCGGGCTTGTACTCACGCCTCATAGCTGCCAATCTATGCGATGAACGGGGAGCCACGGTGGCCCTCACATCGTGGGTTTGCCCTTCGCTGAGAATCGACCTCCACAAAACACGCACCGACATCTGTCCCCAACGTATGTGGTCGTCTATCAGTCCGTCGTGGAAGTTCGAATCACATTCTCGCGCTGAGTTTCTGCGATCGCAACCTGCCAACTAATCAGCAACTATCTCGTATAAGCACTGCTTCAAGATCACGCACCGTATCCAGGAACCGTTCCTCTGCGCCGGGAATAGGTTTGACACCTATAGCTTTGAAGAGGTAAGGCTCCGTGAGCAATGCCATCAACGTAGCTGCTAGCAAAATCAGACCGCTCTGCGTACGCTGCTTTTTGCTCAACCGTGGGTTGGCGAAGGCAAATATGAAGCCTTCGGACTCAGGCTGGAATGCGCTGAACATCCCCCCTCGTGATCCGCTTTGCTCATTTTCTTTTGTGTTTTCGACTTGGTCCTGAGAATTGTTCTTCTTGGATTCGGGCTCCTTGGGTGGAGGTGGTGGGTCTTCGCGCCCTTGTGGTGGAGGCTTGCCGCTCGAGGGGCGGAAAAGACAGGCGGTGGTGGCGAACGATCTGCGGAACACAATTGCTCGATTCATGTCGTGGTTGTGCCAGCTGTGGGGTTGACAATCGAGAGGAGTGAAGTCGCGAAGTGATGCTACGCGACGCTTCCATGCGACTGCTGCGCTAGTCTTGGATATCCCCGCCTTATGTCCGCCCGCTCATTCTTCACCCACAAAGTTGACGACTACATCTACGTAAGTAAAAGCTGTTCTAAATCCTAAAACTACTCTGCAGATATACAGGATATCATATTTGATTTCTGGGTTTCGCGACTTGCGGAGAGCTGGTGTCTATCTCGGCACGGCCTCAACGCACCCCAACGCTATGTTTCCTCAAAGAAGCATTACAAATTTTTTAATCGCATAACGTTAAGAATCAGCACACAATATTCTAGTGTCAGCTGATCATATCGAAGTTCTCGTACCACGCTGCATCGGCACTCGATCAGCATCTCCAATACTTCCGATATTGCGTCACACCTCGTCCTCGTCATCAACACCAGGGTTCCCATCGCACATCTTCCTTCATGGTTGGTACAAACTAAGCATCCAACTATTGACTCGTAAGATAGGGCCAGGTGCCCATGGGGAATGCAACGGGAGTGGCACCACCTCTAAAAGCTTGTCGGATATTATCCGAAGCCACTGCAAAGCTTCGCGCAACTCGGCTCGCTAATGCACAAGTGCTGATTTATGATTTTCTACTTCGAGCCGGAATGCGCTCGAAAAGGCATTCCGTGATGCATTGGATCGGACGAATACGAGACGTTGCTGTGGCTGTTGGGATGAGTGGTTGAGCGGACGTCATTGCTGGGTGATCGGCATGGCGTCTGTACGCCTGACTTCATCCTGCAAGGTAACACCACGAAAATGGCTGGATGAGGCTGCAAGGAAAATTGGCGTGCGGGGAGATGTCGATATAAAAGCGCTGTCTTCCTCGAAGGATTGTTTATCAGCAATCCGACTTCAATCAACGTCCCACATCTCCTAACAGCCTGTCGCTATCAATCTGCCCGGACATTGGTCCAACATGAAGACCGCATTTTCTATCGCTGCCCTGATTGCAGCCGCCAGCGCACAGGAGTCATACTACAACATCACCTCCAAGCCCTTCCAGCTTGTCCTGACTTCTGCTGATGGCAGCATCAACGACACCGTATCCACGTGCCACACCGGCGCAGCTCTCGAGTCCCTCTGCCTCTCAAACAGCAACAGCACCTCAAAGCCAAATCCGTCCCCATCCTCCACCTTCAACTTCAACTCCTCGATCTACTCGCAAGCTCCACCCGACCACGCCGACCTCGGTGTCCCAGGCATCCTGACATGGTTCTTGCCCACTGGTAACGCTGGGCTGATCCCTTCGTCGGTGTACTTCAACTACGACCCATCCACGGATTCTGCAGTCCCAATCTTTCAGCCTGGAAGCGATAGGCCCCAGACCATTGCGTTCAACAACCAGGACGAGTTGATTGTGCAGGGCTATGTCAACTGGACTGCAAATCCGCCTTCATCCGGAGAGACGTATGGTCTGAAGAGGTGGTTCGCTTGCAGGACTTACTTCTCTGGCTACCAGTACGATAATCTGGTCTGGGGCTTGGGTGTTGGAAAGCCGGAGAACCCGACATGTGTTGCAGTCGGCGTCAAGAGGGTGTTTGTGTGAGATGCTACGAGATGGTGGGGGAAGGAGGCGGTAAAGACTGGCATTACGGTTTACGATAGTGCTATGCAGTTACGACTAATGTGTTTACTGTTTTTATATAAGGGTCTCAATCAAGCGCGGAGAGGCTCAAGTGTTACATGTATTGAAATGTGTCCTGTGCGGTACTGCAACAAGCTCCTAGACCGGATAATAGATGCCTTGTCTTCGGTACGCGCAGTGCTAGACTGCACGGGTAATACAAGGGATCGAAGTGCCAAGTAAATCTGGAGTATAAATGCAAGTAGTTCTTTCGATCAGATCCGAGGCTCTTCCATACCAACGGGCTCGGCTTCATCAGTTCTGTATCTTATACATCATTATCGCAAACCTTCAGACGCGCATTCAGAATGAAAGTCGCATTCTCCATCACTGCTCTCATTGCAGCCGTCAGCGCGCAAAGCTCGCAAGGCTATAATGTCACATCTAAGCCTTTCCAGCTATTGCTGCACGGCAATTTCTCTGGCGTCGTGAACGTCTGCGACGTTGGCGCAAATCTGAGGAGCCTCCCGACTTTCTGCTTCTATGGCAACAGTGTCAATCTAGAGCCCACAGACCGGACCACTTTCAACCTCAATTCCACCATCGATGCGGTAGCTCCATCTAACCGCACCGATCTCGGCATCCCAGGGATACTGAGCTGGTACCAGCCTATAGGCAACCGGGGTCCACCTTTCCCTACAGCTCTTTACTTCGAGCATGGCGATTTCGACGGCTTTGGAAATGACGATTGGACTCCGATCATGCGATCCGATGGCTCCTACCGCATGAAGCCCGACCTCTTTGCATTCAACAATCAGGACGAGTTGGTAGTGTTCAACTCTGCGGAAACTAAGAGGTGGTTCCTTTGCTGGCATAACTTTTCGGGGTATCAGTATAACATCCTTGTCTACGGTGTAGGAGTCGGAAAGCCGGCAAATCCGCCCTGTGTTCCTGTTGGTACTATCAAGAGAATTTTCAATTGAAAGATGCTAGATTGACCGGCGAGGATACGATATGCGTTTGGACAATATATGGCTGCATGTATACGAAGCTTATAGTACTGTTAATCTATGTTCGTGCCGGCTTACATGTGGGTAGAAGAGTGGTGACATAAGCGAGAAAGCAGAGCGCGTGGTAAAATGGCCGGCTGTCAGAGTCATGCTTAGTAAGCCCTGTTAGGCACATCAGGACACTATCAAGCGTTCGGAGTTGATGACTTCATCCTCTACACACAAATCGCAACTCTATTACTGTTGTAAATGGCACCAGATGACTGCATCAGTGTTCCAAAAGCTTGCCCGCTTTCTGGACGCGTCACGGCAGTTACGCGTCAGCCACACCTGGGCACCTTACAAGGACCAGCACAACCTCACTCCTTCGGGATTTGGCAAGTACTGCCTCCAGTGGCGGTAACCTTGAGTCGAGTTCTTTACAATGTTCCTGCTTCTTAGTGTCTTCGTAGCACCCTCCTTATCGATCGGTGACAGCGTGTCATTTTCAACATGCCGTCATGCCTTCCACCCACCATGACGCCAAACTGGATCGTTCCTCGGGCCTGCGCTCGACTTCTGTAGCGCAAAACTCAAGCTTCGATTGTCTCTGCGTCAAAATTGCTCGAGTGCTTGGCGATTACCAGTCTTGCCATTCGTTCTGCATCGACCGCCCTTATGTTTTTATCGATATCCTCTATCCTCAGAGCATTTTTCTTCCTTGCGCAATGCTCTTCAGCGCAGGTTTCTCCTCCTTTGTCTTCTCTACCACCTAGCGACGTTACAAGGAGTGACGTAATCTTCTCAGAACTCAAAACGACTATCATTTCCGGAGCGCAAACCGCACCGACGGCATCCTCTGCTCCGTCATCCACCACCACTGAAGCCTTTACAGCGATAGCAACACTATCCAGCAATGGCATCCATGGTACTGCGTCCGCAATCACGGCCGTCCGCTCAAGGCCCCCTACCACTCGACCTTGCAATGGCTATCCGGAGTTCTGTGAACGAAAATTTTCGAACATCTCCATGGTCGTCGCGCACAACAGCCCTTTTGTGAAACCGCACAATGTTGCGAGCAACCAACTGTATACTGTTGTAGATCAACTAAACGATGGGATTCGAGGCTGTGAGTCGTGGAGCCCACGTAAATCAAGACTCTTGTTAACTCTTAGCAAGTGCAGTTCGAAACGCAAAAGCCCAACACATCCTCTGAGATCCGGCTCTGTCATTCGTCCTGCGAATATCTCGATGTTGGAACACTTGAGTCTTACCTGACCACTGTTCGAGGCTGGCTCGATGCGCACCCGTACGAGGTAATCGCGATAATCATGGGAAACAACAATGGGCAGAGGACTCATATCGCTGCGTCAGAATTCATTGCGCCTTTCAAACGAGCTGGAATGACGAGATACCTCTGGACGCCGCCTGCTCCGACCATGAACTTGACCGAGTGGCCAACACTGGCTGAGATGATTCTGAAGGACAAGAGAGTGGTCGTGATGCTCGACTATGGCGCAAATCAGACCGAGGCTCCCTGGTTGTTAAGGCAATTCAACTATCAATGGGAGACGCCATTTTCTCCGATCAATCCAGCATTTCCTTGCACCCAGCAACGTCCCCCAAACCAGACCGAAGACGTGTCGCGCAACAGAATGTACACGCTGAACCACAATCTCAACATCGAACTGTCGCTCACTGGTGTGAGCGGCCTGCTTGTTCCAGCTTCCGCTCTCCTGGACAAAGTCAATGCCGTTTCAGGGAACGGCAGCTTGGGTCTAAACGTCGAGCATTGCGAGCAGTTGTGGGGTCGTCCGCCAAACTTCATGCTTGTCGATTATTACAATCGCGGCAATTTTGCCGGGTCGGTCTTCCAAGTGGCTGCAATTGCCAATAATGTCACTTATAATCATAAAACGTACTGCGGTCCGGATTCGAATAGCGCAGCAAGTCGAATGTCACAGGGCTCTACCGTGTTGTTCTCGTGCTGTATAGTCCTCTTTCTCTTCTTGGGGCGGGATCTGGGGATATTCACAGGGGGTTTCCTCCTGTTTGCATCTCGCTGAGGAGGGTCAGCTCGCGTCGCATTGGCTTGGCCACACGACCCTGACACCAATTCTAGTGTAGGTAGGTGGGCTTTTGCAATTGGGGCCGTGTAGAGCGACAATGGTGTTCCAGTCGCGCAGCGTGAGGGTTTTCCCTGTTCGTAAATCAACTCAATCATCTGTTTAGCCTCAGCTCCTTGCTGAGAATAACCCCTGATAAAATGGCCGATGATAGCCTTGCTGATCTCAGCTCTCGACCGTACTGCATTAACTCCTTTCCCTAATATACAGATGATGCGCTGCGCTAGCATGGATTGTATTCATTTTGTAATTACGAGTCTTTGACTTCAAAGACTCAGCGAATGCTAATTCTCCTCTTGTCTTACCACACCACACAACTATACTTCCTCGGAGTCTCTCAACCACTCGAAGATACAGCCCTTCAAGGACCATACGATGTTAGCCCCCAGCCCAGTGGCGATATGCTCCGCGCCATCGCGCGTGTCTACTTTATCAGCTCACATGAAACTCAACCCCACGGTATCGACGTTCATTCCTAATACAACAACAAATCGTCGACTCGCCTATACGAGATCCAAGCTTGACCCGACGGCTCCCTGATTCATTCTCAATGGGTTCCCACTTCTCCTCAGTCTACTTGACCCTCAGTACAAAGGCCGGCAGTACAAGAGACCCGATTTCGCTCTTCGAGATGCCCGCCGCGATGACATGGCGTGCCTAAGAGACATGTTGGCTTTTCTAGAGCATGGACAAGTGGGCCGCTTTCACGCCGACACAACCATTCAATTCAACTTCGGAGTCCATAAGCAGGATCCAGTCCTCGGAGCAATTCGAGCCACAATATCGAAGCTCAAGAAGGAACACCTACATATATTCGAGCCGAAGTTCGAGGTTAAGCCTCTCGATGACGCTTTGCCTCTGTGGCCGGTTGGTCGGAACTACTTCGGGGTGAAGTATTACACGTTCAACATGAAGGAGGACTACGGATCTAACGTCACGGCTCCCGTCACGGTCTTCCCGTCTGGCGCATATCCGAGTGCGAACACGATCCATCTATACATCTCCGAGAAGAAGGAATGGATTGCTTTGTCAACTTGGCTGCATACGGCTGTCAGCAAGTGGGCTTTCACTGGCAAACATGGCGATCGCTTGCAGCGTGGATGGTGGAAGGTCAACGGCAAGACCTTTCCGTTCCTCGGCCTTCCTGCAGAATTGCGCAACAAAGTGTACATGTATGCGTTTGAATCAGAGCTCTATCCATTGAGCACGTATCACGCCATTTCCAACCGCGTCAGTGACACAGATAGCCGCCTTACCCTTGGCATAGGGTACTATCGCAACACTCAAAGCAGAATTTGTGCCCATACTACACCACGCCTCGTCTGCAGTATGCAGGAAAAGATGTGTCAAGCTCGACTTTGTGCAGTCGCGCTGGCCTGATACCGAAGGTCCAGACGTCCCGCCATGCAGATATCTCACTACGAAGGGATTGGCGTCACTCCTGGGTCCTATCTCTTACTCAGATCATTTACGGGAAGTTACCCAGATCAAGCAAATAATTACAAAAGCCGGATATGTCCATTTACACTCTTGCGCAGCAACCGAAAGACTAACGAAGAGATTGGATCGCTCCAGAGGAAGTATCTTCGGGTTATACTTCTACTTCAGGTGTGTCTAGGGCGTTAGCCGACAGTTCTACACCACTTTTGCCCAAAGTAGTACTAGCTTGGATCCACCGCAGACCAGTAATTGCATATATTGCTCTCAGTTTCCTTTTTTTACAGAACCACCGCTGTTATTCTTCACTGCCTATCGTACAGCATCGCTCATCATGAAGCCTTCGAAGCCCAGCACGTCGGCATCGGAGCGTAACGTCAGGCCCGTCGTACTGCACACCAAGGATATCGATGCCATGGAAAACGAATCGTTTCCAGATCCCAGCCACGGGATCGTATCCTGGAAAACATTACTCTCCGCTCCGAAAACACCAACGGACACCTTCACCGTGGGAATCGGTACATGCCCACCCGGATCTACCACATCTTGTCCTGCGCAAACCATATCTCCCACACCAGGTCATCTGAAACTTCATCGCCATGCTCATCCTGAGATATATTACGTTACCGACGGGAAGGGACTAGTGACGATCGACGGAATTGAGCATGAAGTGCAGAAAGGAAGCGTGGTCTTTATTCCGGGGAATGCGGAACACGGAATAAAGAACGTTGGAAATGGGAAGAACAAGTCAGAGGGTAATCTAGTTTGGTTGTATGCTTTTGCAGCCGATAGTTTTGGGCAGGTCGTGTACAGATTCGACGAGCCGGGGCCAGGGAAGAAGGAAGAATAGGGTCGAAGAAACAAATGATCCAATATTCAAGCCTTTTGGCAACAAAAACAGCTGGTTGTGCAAACCAGACAATTGCACTTCATATAGTCATGCTGGTGAACAAGAAGTGCTGCAGTGTAAGAACGGAAACGCGTTTCAGCATCACACGGGTTCAACGACTTGGAGACACTACGTATAGATGACCTTGTAAGGTCAATCACGCTGGCTATGGTAGCCGGGCATGAACTTAACCTTTCTGTATTGTTCTCAGCTGGCTCCGTATATCATTCTCCACTTTTTCGATGAGGCGGTCGTGTATCTCGGCAATCTCAGGGGTGGGGGGACGTTGCAACCCCGCTTGAGCGATGCAGCCGCGTCGTCTTGCTTGGGACAGACCTCTTCTCTGATTTCCACCGCTGAGAAAATCGTTCGCTGTTGCAGTTTGCTACGAATGTTATACCTAAGCTTGGTGGTTGTGGCATGATGCAAAATATAGTATTGAAGGGTGCGGACAGTACTGTCGACGAAAGGGCCGCTCGCACGTGGCCCGTGCGCGCGTTAAGGCCATCGTGCCTACCTAAACTACCTTCGTAGCTCGGGACCTCGCTTCTCACAACCACAAACCAGATCACCATGCGCACTCATTTTGCTTGTTTTGGATTTGCGTTTGTGCACAAAGGACGAGTGTGGCGTCTTCGCAAGTATGAAACCTAGCGATTTACAACATGCGTCATTGGCCACGTTGTCATACATAGTGGCATGCAACAGCCCGAGCAAACAGGCACACCGGAAGCTCAACAGCCCAGGTCTTTCCGCAGTTTACTTTCACCAGCATGAGTCAGGCCGTGAGACGATGGCTGTACATGCCCCACTGCTGTTGATATAGGTGTCAAGACGAAGTGGATGCTTGTAAGTTCATCACAATCACTTACACAGCGCCTCTAATCTAGATCGACGCCAATGTCTCTCAGAGCTTCTTGCCGTGCTGATACAACTCAAGCAAGAAATTGTGGTTGCCTAGCTATGCACAGCACTGATCACAATTGTCAAACTGTTTGACCAAAGAGCAGCAGCATGCCCTTTGCGCTCATCAAAGAAAGTCAGTGCTTGATAACAAATCCCACAGTGCGTCAACCCGGTGGAGCTTGCTTTTGTGATGGTCCGGAGTGTATATAAATGCGTTTCCTTCGCACTTTAAACGTACCATACTTCACAAACGATACCACCACAGACTACCATCAACGGAACTCAGTGAAATCAAGCGATGTCTGGTATCCGCATAGAAACGCTATACGACCGCGACATGTCAGTCACTCCCCGAAAACGGTCAGGTAAGTGCTTTCTACTTCTATGAGCAATGTCACCAGCTGAACTTCTACCGCCCATAGATTTCGAAATGCCAGAGGCTACCAAGGCTCTTTCGAAACTCGAAGGCCGTCTTGACCGCCGGATGTCAGAGTATGACATGTGGTTGGAGGCGGAAAATGGCGATCAGAGTTTTATCCCGCCCACCCCGTTGCAAGAACCAAGCCACCCAATAGATTCGTCACAGTTCAAAGAGGTCGAGAAGCTACTCATAGACATTGTTCAGGACCTTTACTTGAAGGTACTCGAGAGTAGGATTCCTGCGCTGGTTGCAGCACTGGGTCCTAGGCTTCAGGATGCAATGAGGATTTATCAAGTTGAGCCCGAACTAGTTGGCTTTATCGGCAAGTCGGGGCACGGAAAGTCGTCTTTAGTTGGTGCTCTCGCAGGTGAGAAGAGTCTCGCGATGACAGGCGGGATTCGTGAGAGTGTCACCCGCTTACCTGTTATCTACACGCACCAGCTGTCAAGATCCCATGCGAAGTACCATGCGAAGTACCATGCGAAGTACCATGCGAAGTACCATGTGAGAATATCTGTGTGCGACAAGAAAACATGCTACGATATGATACACACAAATCTTGCCCACATTCGCAAAGACAACGACGAAATCAGCCCAGACATGAAGATGAGAGCCGACGCAACGCAAGCATGGACGCTCTGGAAGGTCTATTCGCCGATCGGCCAGAATTCGCATCGACAACGACTATCCAGAACTTCCTCGCTAGCGACAATGATACATTCGAAACATGCGCGAGTTGGGCTGAAGAACGACGCCAGCTCTTGTTGGAAGGCCCTGAGAACGGCATCCACGCCAGCGACACACACAGCTTGTGGGCAGAACTTGCCCCTTATGCTGACCTTACGCTGAAGGCTCCTCCTGTAAAGGAGTATCCCTTTGAACTCGCATCGCTGGTAGATCAGATCGAGATTTTCTGTACTCCACGACTACGACTGCGCCTCGGCGATTTTCCTGGGTTCGGTGACCCAAACAAAGACCGCGAGAAAAAGGCCCTGCAACAAATCGATCGATGTGATGTCCTTGTTGTGGTGGGGCTATTTGATCGGGCAGGCGACAGTGAGTTTTTGGACAAATTTTTGGAAGAGCTACATCGAAGGCGGCCTGGCCAGAAAGTCATGGTCGTCGTGACCAAGCGTGAGCAGGGTGTTGAGAAAGACATCGAGTCTCCTCTCAACATCAATGCTTTCAGTGCCACCGAGAAAATAGAAGTGGCCTATCTAAGCGAGCGTCGAGCCAGAGTTGAAGCAACTCAAGCGTCGCTTCCCTAGAACGCGTTTCGGGAGCAAAATCGCTGCACGCATGAGTTGAAGTGCATCGAGCTTAAGCAGAGGATTCTGTTTGTGATAGACCGCAAGCGACGAATCGGAGAGAAGATTGTTTCCAAATACCAGAGAGTTACCAACGGCCGGGAATTGCTAATCTTCTTCGTTTCGACGCACGAATACAGCGAAGCAGCACGTGGCTACAGTCGATTACGCAAAGATAGGCTTCCTTTACCAACGTGCAATTCCGGTATCTCGGCCCTGTATCACGAGCTTGCTCAAATTCCTTGCGACAGAGTGGAAAGCGAAATACTGCATTACTACGACGTAAGGCTACCTGAGCTATTCGACTCTATTGAACGGTTCTATGTGCCTTCATTTGAGTGCAGAACGGAATCAGAAATAAGGTCAGAGTCCAAACTAAAAGTCGACTTCAGCTCTGAACACACCGCCAATTTCATCGAGCTTCAGCTACGCAACCATCTGGACGACTTAGAGATCAAGTACATACAAGCTGTTTATGAAGGTGCCGAAAACTCTCTTCCCTCCTGGATCGAATCCGCCCAACTCCTGTGTCAGGCGTGGGGAGCCATGAACCACATGTCCTACCGGGCGTTCCTGCGCTCCCACGGAGACCGTCTGTGCAAAGGGACGGAAACATCCTGGAACAAACAGCTCCTCGAGCGCGTACAGCAAGACTTCGATCAACTCTTCGGCGACGTGGAGAATGAGGCGAAAACTTTCATTTCACACCTCAACGACGACATCACTAAGGTCATCGACAAGTTCGCAACAACACTACAACACAGCTTCCTCGCTGAAGATCGCCCGGCCTTCGAATGCACACTACATAACAAGAAATCACAGATCCTAAGGGAGATAGCTACCGTGGAACGACGCTTAATGCTGTTCCTCCTCGACTTGAAGAACAAAGCAAGCATCCATGGAGACAGAAACTTCTTTACAAGCGCCATGCATAAGGTGTACCGCCGCACACGCGCAGGACGGGATACAAACATGCCAAAGCGCGGGAAACTTTTGCGGCAGGTGTGTGCGCTTCCGACGGTCCGTTTCAGGCGATCATCGATGGGGTATGGGAGGGCTGGGGAACGGAAAAGGGGAAGATCGTCGAGCATGTGATGAAGGGGGTGAAGAACTTGCTTTAGGAAGTTGAGACGTCGTATACTAACCTGAGTACTGGGAGTGGCGAGAAGGAGGATGGTGAGGGACGCTTTAGGGAGGAGTTGCTGGAGATAGTGGAGGCGGCGAGGGAGGAACGTAGTGGGCCTATTTTGGACTTGTTGCAGGAGTGCGGTTTGAAAGAGGAGGGAGAGTAGTAGAGTGATGGTACGGAGAACGTGGTGCACTTTAGTTCTCATCTCCAGGGTCTATACACGCTTTGTGGACGGGATTTCTGCGAGGTATCGCGAATCGAATCGCTTTTATAATTCTTCCTGGGTATCATAAATATCTACTAACAACCTTTCTCCCACAAATATCTTCATATCCTCCCCCGATCCAACTGATAATCCTTCGTAACCTTAATCCCCTCCAAGCTCTCCATCTTCCGCGCCCCATTCTCCAGCGTCACAAACGCATTCACCTGCGTCTTGGGGCCGCCGACCCACGTCGCGGGGTTCAAATTGCTGGTCGACGAGCTACCGCTAGTGGTGCGGAACTTGAGGCGGCGCAGGCCGGTGCCTTCGGTCGGGAGCGAGGGGTGCTCGCGCGTGGGAGAAACGTTGGGCACGCAGCAGCATATGATGCCAAATGCGATTTCTATGGGCGAGAAGCAGACGCGCCACCACGAGGCGCCGATGGGGTCGCTGTTTACGTCGCCGAAGATGTTGATGGCGCAGTCGATGCGCAGGACGGCGAGGATGGTGCAGCTGGGGTTCAGTTAGTATAATACATCACCCATATGAGCGGGCACTTACAAGCATCCGAGTAGGAAAATTATCAGCGTCGACATTTTCTTCTTCCTGGACATCTGGACTGCGGCTATGGCGGGCAGCGGCGCGAAGAGGATGATGGCGTTGAAGAAGACGTGCAGCGAGCCGATGATGATGCAGGATTTCTTGCTCTGCAGTTCGCATCTACCCGGTGGGTGGCACATGTTGATCCAGCCGACGAGCGACCAGATGTACCATATTGCGATGAGGGCCATGGAGATGTAGCATGCTGTTTGCGCCAGTTTCTTCGTCTCGTATAGGCGCACGTAGAACTTCACGAAGGCGAGTTGGATCGTTGCAATGGATGTGGCCCAGCAGATGTCGAGTGCGAATTGCATCTGTGCGAGTCATCAGCGCACGATTCGTAGCCAGGGTGTACTTGGATTCGAACTTACCCGCAGCCAGTATCGTTTCACTTCGTTGTAATCCCTTGTAGGATGTGCCCGGATTTGTTCGCTGGTCAAGCCTTCGCCACACAGGAAGACCAAGATGTAAACGAGCGTGACCACCACGAAGCTCATAGCCTAGAATTCATATGTCAATTCCACATTATCCAAACCCAACAAGCCAAGCAAACCTACCAGTGCCGCCAAACACAACGCATCCTCCGTCAAAGTATTCACCCTCCTCACACTCCTTGTATACCACCTCGCCGCCACCGCCACCGCAGCCAACACAAACCCCAGCACCGGAGCGACTAACAGCGCAATCTGCTTCCCATTCTCAATATCGAAGCGCTGCGAATTACCCGCCATGATAAGCCGATCCTCACTCATTCCATGACGGAAGCCCGTGTAGCAAAGTAAAACGAAACAAGAGACGACGGCCAAAAGTCGATTTCCAGGCCCGAAAACCAAGAGCAAGTGAACAAGGCAGGACAGGCAGTGTATAAAGATTCCCTAGAGTACAGACTAATGTACACTCGCATCCCCCCTCAAACACCAGCGCCCTGGGATCTTTCAGCCGCGTTTCTTCTCCACCTTGGGCGGGCCCGTCATGCACCAGGCCCGTTTGGCTCACTCTCGCGTGGGCGGGCGTCGCGAGCCGGGCTGGGAAAGTCATATAACGTGCAGACGCGGGGATCAGACTGCTCCGTGCCCATTGGCTGCTGGGGGTAGGTAGCGCGGCTGACTCGAGGGCTTATCCTGGTGCGTTGTATGCGTGCAGGCCAATGGGTGGGGGAGGTGAGGTCTGCTGGAAGCAGGGGAAAGCGAGGCACGGAGTTTGGAGGGAGAGTTGGGAATGTGGGTAAAGTGGACTTTGGATGTGCGAGCTGGGATATGGAGTGTGATTGTGATGTTGGATTAGGGGTGTAGAGAACGGGTTTGACAGGTGGATGCTGTGCTGTGGCGTAATAATTTCCACATGCTGGTTGCTGTTACACATCGTGACATCTTCCTTTTGTGTGACAATTGTGCCGTTCGAGTCCAACAGCCCAACGGTTGTCTTTCTTTGCTTTTCGTCATGCGATCGAGAACCTTTGCATGAAACAGCCACCCGATCTCGACAGCACGAGCTCCCCAACCTAACTGGTCGAGCGCGCATCGCCGTGGCTTCGCTAAATTCACACGAAAGAAGCAAATCCACATCTTTCGGCGTTTCTTTTTCCCTGTTGAGCTCGTGGCAGGTGCGATCTCCATCGCGAAAGATGCGCTTGAAACCTACCCATCTGAAGCCTAAAGGAAGTCGGGCCGAAAGCATGCTACGCTTAGCGCTCCAGTCTAGAGACAAGTTCACATGCGCCGTCGATCGCCTCTACTCGTGCGCCTGTAGAATATGTCGACAGCCTTGCGCGGCGCGAGATGAAAACGGCTGGCGTCCCGGCGGCGCTTTCCACACGCGAGGCACGGGCGCGACTTTCTTTGCTTCTTCGCGTGGGCACGAGGCGCGGACCTGCGAATAAACTCGTCCCGGAGCACATGTTCGTTCGGCCCAGGGCGTGACCCCACGCTAGACGAGTCAACTTACTTGGTTGCGCTCAGCGCGTCGGCTCGTATCCGGTGGCATTAGCTTGCTTCATGCATTCATTCTGTCAGACACTCGCCAGCGCGTTGGGAAGCGATGGACCGAGGTAGGAGTTGGGTACGGGGTATGCGACGACGACAAGCTTGCGAACCAACACGTGGAATCAAAGTATAATTCGCTTTTAAAAGAAGTTTACGACGCTGCGGTGTGTCGTACATGGAACCCTCGAGTCGGCCCGCACCCATGCCCACACACGATTGTGGAAATTAGGGGGTGGGAGGTTTATCTTGACAAAATGTCCGACCGACTGCCGGGCCAGGAAAAGAGAGACATTCGTTCACCAAGCCACTACTCTTTCACGCAAGGCTGCAGCAGAAGAAGTTTAAACCCTGCGGGCTAGTTTCAGTGGCGCACGTGGAAATGACATCGTTGTTCTACTCCGTCTCTACTCGCGTTGTCCTCCGTCGTTCTACTCCGTGTTCTAGACTAACGCCATCATGCCCATTGCCCATCTACAAGGTCGTCGCGAATGCGAGTTCGTACGCCAAGCCCACTGTCATCTTCGCGTGCTCGAGCATGTGCGAGAAGCTCACGGTGCTGATGGTGTCTTGCGCCGTGTGGATGAATTTGCTGGTATTCTCCATTGCGGACTCAATCACAAACGCAGAGGGGTACCCGGCTTTGGATGCGCTTGCGTGGTCGGAGCATGCGTAGCCGCATTTTGTTTCGACGAAGGGGATGGCGCAGTACTAGGTTTATGTGAGTGGAAATTCAAAACAGGAGTATAGAAAGGGCATCAAACTTACAGCAGTAATAACCTTCTTAATGAAATTCGTAAGCCCGACATCCACGAAATCCGTAATCACGCCAACACGCTCCGCAACACCAGGCTTCACATAGCCCGTCATATCCTGCTGCAACATGGCCTTGACGACTTTCCCGCTGCTCTTGTAGTTCGAAAACACAGCCTGGCTACCCAGCAATCCGCCCTCCTCCGCCGCATACCAGTGGAATTCAATCGTGTTCTGGGCCTGTTTGCTCGCGACCTTTGCGTCTGTCAACAGCACCCTGAAAGCCTCGAGGATGGTGACGGTGCCCGAGCCATCGTCGTCTGCACCGGGGGCGCGGCCAGACGTGGGGCTCGCGCCGTTGACGCTGTCCTGGTGCGCGCCGATGGCGATGATGTTTGCCGTCTTGCCGGGGATGGTTGCAATGACGCTATTCTGCGTCCATGTAGGATGGCTGAAGGCGCGAACAGTCACGCCCGAGACGCCGGATGCGGTGGCGATGGCTTGGACTTGCTGGAGGAGCCACTCCGAGGACTGTTTGCCCGTGGTGCTCTTGTAGTAGCGGTTGTTGAAGGCCACGAACGTGGTGAGCTTGCTCTGCATGTTGGCCGTGCTGAGCTTGGAGAGCAGGGGAGTCACGCTGGATGTCTGCGTCATTGCTGCTGGGAAAACAGCAGCTTGCCTCGCAGCGAGTGCGAGTGACGATTCATGGAGCTCCGCGTAATCGGTCACGTCCATGAAGTGGACACCGGCCTGACAAGAGTTAGAGGCGGTTACTTTCAATGATTGAGGTAAGCGAACTTACATTATAAAGCTCCCATTTCTCCGCCTCAGTGACTTGCTTCGTCTCTCCAGGCGCAAGTTCAAGCGTGAAGAGCTGTTCCGCAGACCTAACCTCCTCCTTTGGAATCGACAGCGCCAGCGCCGCAGAAGCGGACAGCGCAAGTGCAACGGTAGACTGGAACTTCATGTTTTCGGATATCTTCTTGAAGAGCTGCAGTCCCATCCGAACGCCCCCATCAACCCTTAAGTACTCCCCCATCCTCCCCGTCCATACCTCTGCAGTTGTCTCTCCAACGCATTCCCACCAACCCGCTACCCACAAATCCACCTCTAACGGAGCACGCACGCATGATTCGTCGCACGCAAGATGTAAAACACCACAAAGTACCCAGACTTAATCGCATTCGACAGGCGACAAGACAAGTGTAATAAGGCTCGACTTGGCTCTTTCCAATCAGAGCCTAGGCCTGTGTTGCGGGTGATCCCCACCTGGACACATCGCGGAGACTTTACCCGACGGGGGAAGCTTGAGCCACCAGCTGCCTATCCAGGACAGATTAACTGTGGATGGTGTATTTGTGGCGAGGATTAAAGAGCGAGAGATAATGCACTACAGAGTGCTGTATGGCGGAGGGAAGCTGGTACTGGCAGGTGGTAAGTTGTGGTACGGGGTGGCGGTGGGAATGTGTGTGGAGGTGCTTTGTAGTGCAAAGGTTTCAGGTATACTGCGAACATAACGATGCAAAGTGTTGGGCATTTCTTGATAGATGTAGCCGTTGGACTTGATTTATTTGTTTTCCATTTCAATGTACAGTCGCTGGATCTATATGCTCAGAACGCGCAAGAAATGCATGCCCACATGTTCTTTCCGTAACGCCTCGCTCAAATACAAACATCAACATCAAACACATCAGTCCTTCTTCTCTTCCTTTGCACTACTCGGCTCCTCATCATCTTTATCGTCCTTGCCCTGCTTCTTCTTCTTACGGTCGTTCCTCAACGCCTCTTGAACCTTCTCGCTCTTCTCGTCTTGCAGCTCGTCCCACTCGACATCGTACTCTTCTGCGATGGCCTTGATCTCCTTGCGCAGCGCGTTGCCATCTTCGATAAGAACCTCCCACTTGCGAAGGTCGAAATTCTTGTCCTGGTACAGCTTCTGCTGGCGCCGCGAGATGGTGAAGTTCATGGCAGAGCGGTAGGATACTTCGCGGTTGTGGTAGAGGAACCACAGGTAACCACCGATAAGAGTAGAGAGACCGACGAGGTACTAAAGGACGTTAAAATGCTGAGCGCTGGGGGCGAGGAGATAGCTTACAGTAACAGGCTCCATGACGTCCCAACCCAGTTCGGTCTGGAAGGTGAGGTAGTAGACTACGCCCCACCAGCCGACGACTCCTGCGAAGCCAACACCTGCGACACGCTGAGCGGCCAGGTGCGCCAGACGGTCGCACTCCTTCTTGATGTCTGCCATCTCTGCGATCTTATGGGACGTCTTCCGAAGGCGCATGCGCAGGTAATATGTGCGGTCGTTGAAGCTGGGTACGCCCACTCGAATCTCCTCGGGCGCGCCCTCGATTTCAATAGCAAACTCTTGCCCTCTTGCGGCATCACGGATAAAGTCTCCGAGCTCAGTCGAGCTCGACCAGCGCACAAATTTGCGTTCGGCCTTCTTGTCACTGGGCGCATCTTGACCCAAGCCCGAGTACGACTCGACACCGCCCTGGCCAACTCCTTTACGAAGCTCCACGGCTTCTTCAGCCGTTTTCCTGTTCTGGGTGCCGCCGCTGAGCTTGCCTGTCTTCTCTACCTTGCCGTCGACGCGGATCTCGTCCACCTTTTCGAAGTCTTCGTCGCCCTTCTGCTCTGACACGGCCTCGCTGTCGTTGCTTACCGGGGTCTCCTCTGCCTCGCCCGGCTCTGCGTCGCTTTGCATCGAGTCTTCGGCACGGAAATAGACGGCAGGTATGCGCTCCTTTCCGTCTTTGTCCTTGATCATGGGCAGCTCGGCCTGGATCAGACGCTCGAGGTATGAGATGGGCTGCTGAGGATGCACCAGCAGAGCCAGTGGCTCCATGTCTTTGCGGTCGGTGTTTTTGTCTTGCGTGGTGAGGGGCAGGATGATCTTGAGCATGCGCGAGGGTGTTGTAAGCAGCTTTCCTGTACGCCATGTCAATCCTTGAAACGTCGTTCCATGCCTAACAACGCACCCTTTGTCATGGCCCCAGCACTCCTCTGCCGCGCAACAGGCGGCACGTCGCTCCCTTCTCTATGCCATGGTGTTCGTATTTGCTTGCCCTTGTCCTCGGCAAGCTTCTTTGCGAAGTGTTCCTTCTCTTCTTGGGTTATGTTGTTGTTGAGCTCCGCCGCCGGTCTCTCATTGGGTTCGTAGTTATTGGATTTCGGGGGCCCACGGCGTAAACGTGACGTTACTGCAAAGCCTCGGCATTGCAAAGAATGTGCAATTACTGCATTGTGTTGCGTGAATCTTGGTAACCTTTGGGCGAGCGTGGTTGTGTAGAGCGAGGGTAAGCATGTCGAGGCGCGTGAGAGCGACGCTAGACCGGCTATGCGGTGCTTCATAATCAGGACAAGTCTCCAGAGAAGCCGTGAAGTCGGATAAGACGGATCGTTTGAAGACACAATATTGCGAGAAGGAAGCACCACCGCAGGCTCTGGCAGGGAAATTGCACGCGACAACAGGGTTGCTTTCAGGCACGACGTCATCGTGTCGTTAGCGCGCATCTGCCACGCGAGAGGCTAGTACTAATCATGATAACCTTAAAGTACTCAACTCAACTCAATCAGGACGGACTGTTTGACGCAAACATTATAAATTCACAAGTATACACAGACCTAGCAGCTAAGATGATATATACAGCGAAAACTCAACTCCTCTTTGCACACGGTCCCCCAATCGACCACGACTCATCCAAATCAGCATCCGCTGGTCTTGACACCGCTCGTTGCACACGTCTTGCCATCAGGAGCAGACGCCGTCTTCGTCGGCTCACCGCTTGTGACGCCCTTGAACAAATCGCAGATGTTGCTCACGCTGAGCAAGCAAGCATTCTTGATCGACGTGGTGTCTATCGTTCGTTAGCATCTCCTCAGCAACCTATCCTCAGTTATCGAACTCACCTCCATAGTTGCCATTAACGCCGGCAACCAGCTTGCCCTTGTTGACCTTGATGCCGTCGAACGTGCTCTTGCGTGCAACCTGCGTTCCGCAGTTACCGCAGCTACGGTACAGCTTGCCAATGTTCTCCGCGTAGAAATTCTTGACTGCAACGAGTCCACCGCCGTTATGCTGGAGGACCTTGTCTTCAGCACCCTTGGCGCCTCCGCCGTTGACGTACGAGGTGCCAGACTTCTGCTTGAAGGTGGCAGCGTCTTCGCAGACGTCAACCCACCAGACGTTGTTCAGCGTGCAGGTGCCGAGACAATGAACACCCTCGCCGTTGTTAGGGCCAATGATGGCGTTGGAGAGAGTAGCGCCCTCCGCGAGAAGGAACACAGCATCCGCATCACCACCTTCGGCTTGGTCGTTGCAAGTGCTGACTAGGCAAAATTAGTGCTCTGGCTGCTCGGAAGGCGGACTTCACGTACCACTACGATCCCACTGCTTCATTTCGCCATCGAACTTAACTCCGGCTGCGATCGTCTTCACCGCTGCTAGGTTGGTCGTGCCAGAAGCCTTGGGGAACGTGGTTTGCAGAGCAGTGTTGGTAACAGCACGGGGCTGGTGGGGATGGCCAAGCTCTGCAGAGGCAAGGCCTGCAAGGGCAGCAACAAGAAGGGAGGAGCCGTGCATGGTGAATGAAGCTTTGTCTGTGAGTTCGACTGGTGATGTTGGAGCTGGTGGATGAGGGATCAATATTCCAGACGCTGATGTCGCCTTTTGTACTTTTACTTTTACTTGAGCCCCTCCGCTCTGTCCTGCTCCGGACGGCAACTGCTCACTTCGCCGGTTTCGACTATATTTTCTCCGTGTCCATCTAGGCTCACGTGTACTGGGTTCGCCCCATAGAGGAGCTTGTGGCTGGACTTGGCATCGATTGCTTGTGTCGTGAAGCATACTAGTTTCGACTTGTTCTAAAGCACAGGCCCCACACTCTATGATCAACTGAAGAAAAGCTGGGGTCAAGGGTTCAACGGCACTCGTATGGTCGGAAAATTTCAGGATATCAGCCAATAGTGAACTCCGGGAGATTTCTGATTGGAGGAAGCATGGGTCAAGTGTTTCAAAGCAGCTTAACTTCCGCCGGCACTGCAGGCGGTACCCCATGGGGTAGTGGCACGGTCTATAAGATCTTTGGCTGGACTGACGGTCTCCTGAGGCGCCAATTCACAGCAAAAAAAGCATTCCATGTACATTTACAAACCGCAGCAATGTGACCAACGGTACATCGAAGAACGAAGCGCCATGCCTCCAGGGCTGGTTTGGGACAACTGGTGACTTCCATAAAACCTAATAAGCTGAACGGTCAGCAACTCGCCTCAATGAGGTCCTGCATGTATGCAAAAAAACAGGATTCCCGATAAGTGAGAAGGATTTTAGAGGCAGTAGCGGCTCTGAGGTATCGCGAACTGAGCCCAAAAAGCGAATCGGCCGTGCAATTCCATGTGCATAGCAATCTATCGTGATGTCCTGTAAGGAGGCATGCGCGACCGGCAGTGGTGGTCATGTTCATGGGATCGGCCGGGGTTGTTTGCTTGGCAATGCTCTTATTGCTGGAAAATAGGTGGTTTGGTACACTAAAGGGAAGCGGTTTGATCAACTAGCACAAACAGCTCTTGAGGGGAAAGCCCACTATACCTACTGTGCGGATGGTGACGACGCGTCGACGTGGTGAAATTATGAATGGGAGACGTGATATTAGCTCTTCGCAGAATATTTTCCGTCCTAGTCCTTCGTGCGGATAATTGTCGATTTTGTCGCCAGGCAGGCGCCTGTCGTGCTCAATACCCGCTGCATGTAGGTTTATTCACACGAGGTCGAGAGGACGTGACTTCTACCCATACAGGTCCGAGTTCATCTGCCTTTTCCGGTAAGATGCCTGCTATCTTGTCCCTTGCTATACTCACAGCACGTCGTCTTAGGAGCGTGCTTCGGACTCGGTGTAGGTGCATGCGAGCGGTGATGGCTTGGCTAGAAACACATGTCAATTGGGTGGTCATTATTAAGTGTGCGAATTCCTCCCTTTCGCTCGTGCATATCGTCAACGCTGCACTCTGGCAGGCTTGGACTCGTCGGATGGATATGGTGAGTCGCACAGCGCATGATGAGAACACGCTGAGACTTGAAGGGAAAATGTCGTTGGGATGCTCAGGTAACATTGCCTAGCGTCACCAGGCACATGCCATCCCAGATACCCAGAGCAACGTTTGACTATCCCATCTCAAGTCACAATACTCGAGACCAGTGGGCCTTCTCAATCAATGTTTTACCAAAGCATGATCTGGCTGGTATATTTCGACTCTTCAGACGATGATCGCGGTCGGCTGGCTGCAAGCTCGAATACAACGCAGGAATTCAATAACATCGAGGATCAACCAGTAGAAGAGAGGGATCAAGTATCTTGCCCCGTGAGTTGAGGTATGTAAATCTTTAGCTGGAAACATTATCGCGTCTCCAATGATGGCAGTCGATCCAACACTTGCGCACATAGCTACAGCATCGTACATTGCCAGAGTTCGCGACCACTGTGCATCATCGTCGCTCTAGGTCAATGTTCCCAAGACTCGCAAGCGAAGTTTGAAAGGTCCCGATATCGGAGAAGCCTTGTTCCTCACATTGAAAACGCCTGTCCAGATATTGTTTCAGGTGGCAGCAGTCGCAAGGAATGTCCCATGTTTTCTGACCGCTGTTTTCCAATGCGCAACGGTCCGTCGTCCAGTTCTCCGGCAACGTTGCGTGTGTATAGCACGGGTGAACGGGTAGCGACAGTGAAGGGTCAAACGGGCTCGAGACAACGGTGGGCCCTCGTAGCGGCGTGCGGAAATGTGAAGGTCCAGGAGGCCTGATGATTGAAGCAAATCCAGTGTTACAAAGACAACCAAGAAGAAGAATGTGTTTGTCGATGTTTCGCCATGAGAAAACAACTTCTATCTTTGGAATGTGTCCAGCGAAGGGAGTTACTTGCGGCGTTTGCAATGTGCAGTAGCGTAGCCTGCATCCAGCGCGTCTTGTGCGACGGAGCAAAGGGGTCGTGACAGCCGTCAAAAAAGCGGTGGTATTGTGCAACCAACATGCTGGAAGGGGAAGTCGCACACAACGCGATCCTTCCACGATGGGTCGACGAAACCCGGCTGGCGGGCCAAGGTCCTCACCTGCCTGCCGAATCTTGTTCCCACATCTCGCCCTGGCGTCGCGCAGACAAGTCGCAGTCAACTGAGCCCGCATGATGTGGCATTTTATCCCATCTTATCCCATCTCGTCGCGCAAGCAAACAGTTACAAGGCAAGCCGTCCTTCCGGACCCGATCGCAGGGTCTCACTACTGTACCCACAACGCTTGACTGCTAGCCTCGTTCCTGTCGCTGTATCTGGGTTGCCCTCCGTCTTCATGTGGATCGTCAAATCTTTGACCAAATCGCATTTGCAATCAGGCCCTGCGCATTGGCGAGCAGCAGCTTACGATAACATCGTTTTGGCCTGAAGATAGAAGAGGCGACTCCCTTGTGGAGAGCTGGCGCCCGCCGGCCGCCTCCGCCGTCCATCTCTCGCGGAGCCATGTGTGGCTGTCCATTCTTGAGATCCCAAGCAAAAGCAAGCGGGGGTGCCCAGGAAGCAGGCGGCTGTCGCAGCAAACGAGCTGCAGTCGCATGCAGATCCACTCTGTCAATGTTTCCGCATTGCGGCCATCGCCATCACGCAACACGCCGTGGCAAGGGACGCTGCCGAAGGGGAATCGCGTGGCCGGCCGGCTACGCCAGCTTCAGTAAGGTTCTCAGCGGCGATCAGTGATGGGATTGGGTGGTGCCAAACGGCAAGCCTAGCCCTGTCGTCGCGCCACAAAACCTTTCTTATCTTCTGGGTGGGCGGGATGCTCCTAGATATCTCGTTCACTCCAGACCCAGTGATGTGCGTCCAGTCAACTTAACTTAAAGGGCCGCCTCGCCTGACTTGAGAAGCGACATCCGACACGACCATCCGGCCACAGTCCTTCAAGTACCCCTCCACGGCGGTCAATACTCAACTCGACTTGATATTCGTCGTACCTCAAATCCTTCTTCCAGATGGCGAAATGGATTGAGAGCGCCAATCGGGCGGTCGCCCGCTCCTTTGTGGGCAAGTACTTCCGCCTCGAAGGTTCCGGTCACGTACGTATTGTTCAAGATGCGATATGCGACCAGTTTACTTATGATGTTCGTAGGCTAGGGAGCGAATTGGGAGCAACTTCTCCACCGAGTTCCGCGCGGGTCTAGCCACTTTCTTTGCGATGGCCTACATCATCTCTGTCAACTGTAAGTATGCTCGACTTGGTGATGAACTACTTTTGCTAATACGTTCAAGCTGCCATCGTCTCCGACAGCGGCGGTACCTGTATCTGCCCACCTGAAAGTACAGACAACTGTCTTAAAGATTCCCCATTGGTCTACCTGCAGTGTGTAGAAGAGGTTAAACGGGACTTGGTCACAGCGACAGCTGCCATCTCTGCTCTGACTACCTTCTGCATGGGTCTGTTCGCCAACATGCCGATCGCGCTCGCGCCTGGTATGGGTCTCAACGCATATTTCGCCTACACGGTCGTTGGCTTCCACGGAAACGGTACGTCGACCTCCTAATCTCGTTTGCATCCATGGTACCAGTGCGCACATTTGGTCACGGGTTGCCTCGAAGCGTCAATGCCCGTTGAATAAAAGCTAATTTCTGTCAAGGCATGGTTCCATACGAAGTCGCCCTCACTGCTGTCTTCGTTGAAGGCTTTGTCTTCGTCGGCCTCACGATCCTTGGTATTCGCCAGTGGCTCGCGCGCGCTATCCCTGCTAGCATCAAGCTCGCTACTGGAGTCGGAATTGGTCTCTACCTCACAATCATCGGCCTCGGCTACTCGGCTGGTATTGGTCTCGTGACTGGTGCTGTCGCCACTCCTCTCGAGCTTGCAGGATGCCCTGTGGACGCGAGGGATCTTGTGACTGGCCTGTGCTCCGCCTCCACCAAAATGAGGAGCCCTACCATGTGGATCGGCATTTTCTGTGGTGGTATCCTCACAGTCATGCTGATGATGTACCGTGTCAAGGGCGCCATCATCTTCGGTATTCTTCTCGTTTCAATCATTTCATGGCCTCGCCCAACTGCCGTCACTTACTTCCCGCACGACCCGCTTGGCGACAGCCGATTCGACTTCTTCAAGAAAGTTGTTACTTTCCACCCAATCACACGGATCCTCGCTGTACAAGAATGGAACGTCTCGGCGTATGCTGGTCAATGGGGACTCGCTTTCATTACATTCCTTTACGTTGACATTCTCGATTGTAAGCATCTCCAAATTTGACGGCGTTGGACTTGACTAATTTTTACAGGCACTGGTACTCTGTACGCTATGGCTCGCTTCAGCGGCGCTATCGACGAGCGCACCCAGGACTTCGAGAACTCATCCATCGCCTACACTGTTGATGCCATGGGCATTTCCATCGGATCTCTCATGGGTGTGACTCCCGTCACCGCCTTCATCGAGTCTGGTGCTGGTATCTCTGAGGGTGGCAAGACCGGTCTGACTTCCATTTTCACCGGCCTCTGCTTCTTCATTTCCATCTTCTTCGCACCAATCTTCGCATCAATCCCACCATGGGCCACTGGCTGTACCCTGGTCATTGTTGGTTCTCTTATGGCTACCTCTGCGAAGGACATCAACTGGCGCTACATGGGCGATGCCATTCCCGCTTTCCTCACATTGGCCGTTATGCCATTCACCTACTCGATTGCGTACGGTTTGATTGCCGGTATCTGCTCGTACATCACCATCAACACTCTCGTCTGGGTCCTCGAGAAGGCATCCGGCGGCCGTATCGTCCCACCCAACAAGGAGGAGAAGGAACACTGGACTTACAAGATTCCCGGCGGCTTCCTCCCACCCTGGGTGCAGAGGCTGACAAGTGGCAAGAAGGACTTCTGGAAGTCTCACCCAGAGTCCGAGGGCGTTAATGTTCAGCGGAGTGATGACGGCTCTGCCCACAGCCAGCCGGAGAAGGAGTACGTCACTGCCGATAAGGGTCACCATGTTGCTTAGCTGGTGGCATGACAGTTGTGCTTGCAGGAAGATGTTAAAATGTTAAATTAGCGTGTTTGTAATTCTGGGTGCAATACGGGGTTGTATTGTATACCATAGCTTTGTTCGTCTTGAGGGTGTGAGATGCCGCTTTTTGCAGATTTTGTTACCAGAACATACCCTCGTTGGCATGTAGTTCCGTTATACAGCTGCAAATCATGCCTCCATTCAAATCGTGGTTTCTGCCATGTGCCGCATTCTCGACGTTCACGGTAATCTTTTGCCTCTGCATTTTTTCAATCACGTCACATCACATTATCACAGTTACTGCGTGACACGGCAGGTTGAACGGTTACTTGTGACACCGATACACGACAGGACAATTGCAAAAGCATCCGAATATGCGAGGTCAGCCCTACCAGCGGTCTAGATTTTGCCGACGCAGGGACCGAGGCATACCCCCACCTGCCGCTTCGACACATGATGATTGGATTTTTGGTAGCTGGCGCGCGGAACCGCAGGAACAAGAAAGCTTGAGCAATTGAGCTTCACATACCATTTTACAGCTTCATCAGCATACTCTGAGCCTCATATCATCGTTTGACATTACTACGCGCGGAATCAAAGCGGGTCTTCCGGCATCGGCTTACACAAGCACCGGAACCTTTGCTAAGCAGTGACGATTTGCGACTCAGCTTTGTGAACAGCACGGAACGGCATTGATCCGGCATACAACTACAGTCATTCTTAAGAAGAAGTCATCGTACAGGTTCGAGGCTTTGGAGGCAGCAGAGACATGACAATGACCGAGAGCCATGGCTTCACAGCCATCAACGGCAACCAGAACAACCTTTCGAACCCCACACCCACACATCCAGCATTCGACTCAATACCAGATGTCATAGAAGCATTCAGTGCGTTGTATCCTCCTCCATCGCCCTCTCATACTGACCCTCCCAGCCAACGACGAATTCGTCATCGTCCTCGACTCCCCCTCGCGCGAAAACGAAGGCGACCTCATAATCGCCGCATCCGCCCTCACCCCCGCCAAAGCATCCTTCATGATACGCTACTCCTCAGGCTACCTCTGCGTCCCGCTGACCGCCCCGCGCGCCGCGGCCCTCCAACTCCCGCAAATGGTCGCCGACAACGCAGACCCGAACCAAACGGCCTACACCATCTCCGTCGACGCCGCGCACGAGACAGTCACAACGGGCATCAGCGCCCACGACCGCAGCCTCACGTGCCGCATGCTCGCAGACCCAAACGCAAAGGCCGACAGCTTCAGGCGGCCGGGCCACATAATACCGCTGCAGGCGCGCGACGGCGGCGTGCGCAAGCGCATGGGGCATACGGAAGCCGCAGTCGATCTGTGCCGGCTAGCAGGCAAGCAGCCCGTCGGCGTCATCTGCGAACTCATCACCGACGGCGCCGTCGTGCCTGGGACCCCGGCTTTCGAGGGCGGCGGCATGATGCGCCGCGACGAGTGTCTCGCCTTTGGGAAGCAGTGGGGCATTAAAGTATGTACGATTGAAGATCTGGTCAAATATATTCACGACAACGACGATCGACTCGGCAGGGTCTAGGAGACGCGCGACTGGGCTGAGATGCGCCGGCGCGACACGCTGCGGGATGAGGCTTTGTGCAAAAAGGCGGCGGCCGGGGATGCAGGTACGGCGTGGTTGGAGGAGCATATGAGTGAGGCGGAGGTTGCGGATTACGAGGAGGATATTGAGGATACGGAGGGCACTGAGGATAGTGAGATGGATGCGTTTGAGGACGACATGGTGGAGCAGCAGTCGAGTATGGACGAGGATGAGGGGGAGGAGTTGTGAATGGGGTTGGATGGGGTGGTTTTGCATGCTATGCTATGCTATTATTGCTAGGAGCCATGACACTTCTCGGCAGGAATGAATGAAGAGAAATGCACACAATTCTACTCCGTACAGCACGTCTTGTTCTGAAACTTGTAGTCAGATAGAATCAGTCGGCATACATTCATTGTATTCATACATCCCACATTCATCGCAAGTCTAAACTAAACTTACAATAACACCACAGGGCTCCTTATGCATAGTCCACAGTCCACTGTACTGTTCCACAGCAAGCCGCCGTTGACAAGATATGTGAGTTGCCCATGTGACATACCGCCGATAGAAACGTGTTGGAGATGTTAATTTAGTGTGGGATTGCTACTGTAGCGTCAGTAGATGCATGAGTCGGGTACATGGAGAGGGACAGAGCTAGCTAGAAAGATCATGTGTTCTATGTAGATAGACTAGGAGAGGTGGAGTGTACCGGGAGTCCAGGAGCTGGTAAGTGAGAAGATCTACTGAAGCGACAAGATAGATCGACTGCACGCCACACCCACACTGTCGATCCAAGCGAATCGACTAACCTTCCAAACCGAAACTCTAAAATG
The DNA here is from genome assembly GCA_010093685.1 of Ophiobolus disseminans. NCBI lineage: Eukaryota > Fungi > Ascomycota > Dothideomycetes > Pleosporales > Phaeosphaeriaceae > Ophiobolus > Ophiobolus disseminans. The sequence continues at coordinate 1,432,993 of MU006219.1, forward strand.
AAGCTGATAAGACTACCGTAGACTAGCAATCCCACATGAGTCAATCCCATGACAAGTATGCACGATCGCATATCGGAGTCCGCCGAAGCGCGACAACAACCCCTCCCTCACTTCCTCTCCTCCAGAAACACCTCCATCCTCCCAAGCCCCTCCCGCAGCCCCTCCTCACTAACCGAAAACCTAATCCTCGCCCATCCAAAGTCGCCCTCGACACCCCTGAACCCACTCGCATCAGCCACCTTAACCCCGCTCCTAAGCAACGCATCGAAGAACAACTTCTCCTCGCCTGCGCTCCTTGCGTGGCGGGCGAGTTTAGCAAACAAGAACAGCCCGTGGCTCGGCGTGACGAAATCGACGTCCCACTTGCGCAGGAAGGTGGCGAGAAGGCGGTACGAAGACGTGAGGCGCTCGGTGTTGAGTTTGAGCAGCGTGGGCAGTTGGGGCCATGTGAGTAGCGAGGCGAGGTAGAGGGAGGCGACGGTGTTGACGTGGGATGTTGTGAGGAGGGAGAGGGCGGATATGAGGGGCTGATTTTGTTGGGATATGATGCAGCCCTGTGTAGACACACTCGAATCAGTGATTGTTGGTAGGACTGGATGGAAGAGACTCACCACTCTGAACCCACTCATGCCGAACAGCTTACTCGCGCTCCAGACGACGTGCACGCGACTCGGATCGACCTTGACAGCGCCCTCACGCCTCAGCGGCTCCGTCAGACTCAGCGCAGAGACGAAGTTTGGCGCTGAGTCGGGGGCGTTGTTGAGGTCTGTTAGCGCGTAGATTTCGTCAATGATGAGGTGCAAGCCGTGCTCCTGGCAGAACTCCATGACTTCGAGCAGGGCCTTCTTGGGATAGCATCTCGAGAGCGGATTATGCGGATTACACAGCAAGACCGCTTTGATACGCGACTTGTCGGCGCTGAAGTCGTACACGGCCTGCAGCGAGGGCACGAGGTAGTTATCGAAGTTTGCATATGTGGGCGGTTGAGCGACGATGATGTTGACGTTTGCGCGCGCTTTGAGCATGGGCGTGAAGCCATCTGTATCTTCAGGTCTGAGCTTCATGATATTCTCCAAAGAGGGAGGCGTTGCATGTGACTTACGCCATGATGGGCCGGGGACGAGAACGCTGTCGCCGTCGTCGCATACCGCGTGGATCACGTTCTCGATGGCATCGCAGGCACCTGCCGTGAGTGCAATGTGCTCAGGCTTGACGGGATGAATCGGGTGGAAGTAAGTATTGAAGAAAGATGCGAGAGCCTCGCGAAGCTTGGGATCGCCACCATTCGACGCTGGCAGAGCGAACACCTAACGCGATTAGCATAGTCTCGCCTGAATGTCTCAGACTAGCAGTACTTCGCTCGTGGCCTTGTCCTCAACGGTGCTCTTGAAGAACTCGAGAAGTTCCGGGCGCAGCACCTCGTTCTGTGCCGTGGAGAGATCGACGGCCGTTGTGGGGTTGTGTTTTGGTGGGGCAGCTGCTGCGAACGCGGGAAGGAGCTCTTTCAGGGTCCTGTCCGCACGCGACGATAGTCCAGATTCCATGGTCAGCAAAATGTAATGTCTTCACATACAGTAAGCTTGGAAGAATCGTTTGCCTGGAGTAAGCAGTTCACCACTCGCCAGGCTGAGAAATAGACGCGCCAAGTGTGATCTTTGCGGCACAGTCTGTCGGACCACGTTGAGCCTTACAGCTGCATGCGAGTTCAAGCGCGATCTCTCGCCGATTATTGTGTGGTATTCTATGATGAAAGAAGGTAAGCGCCAGGGGGAATCTTATGAGAACCACTAAACCCAGGGTCCTGCCATGCACGCAAGCCCATTCCGCTCATGTACCAATTCATCCCAATCACATGGTGACAAGCCGGGCACGCCGAACGCCGCTTAAATGCCTACAATGGGATGCGCTATGGACAAGCAATGTTGAACGCCGGCGCGAATGATATGCAGGTCGAAATCAGGCCCCCAAAACTCTACGACCTGCGTTACGACGACTTTGCATAGTGTATACGGCATTGGTAGTGTGCCTACTGCGCCGGTCTTCCTATGCCTTGTTTTGCCTAGTCGTCTATTAGCAGCGGGTCGCAAATCTAGAACACTTGCTACTCACCTTCATCATCTCTATCCTTTGCTTCAAATTTTGCGTGACTTCAGCGGCGCGCTTCCAGCTCTCTGCGCCAGAAGTAGTCTGCGAAATGCCAGGCCGAGTGGTGCCGTTCTCCGCTGGGCTGATACGACCACCTCCCCGTGACGATAGCGACGACTTGCCGGATGCATCTGCGCGTAGTGGACTCAGCTTTCCACTCAAGTTGCTACTCGGCCGGGACAGTGAATCAAAGTTCTCCTTACCATCACCGCCCGGACTCGCAGGTCCGCTGGCAAAACTCCTTTCCCGTCTGCCATAGTGACCACGACCATCATAACCAGAGTCTCCCGATCTGGAGGCACCATTGGTGTTGTCGGAATAGATCTGTTCACCTAGTTCCGTCGGTGCAGGTGACGTAGCGCGGACCTGGCGGCTGAGCTCCCTCTTAAGGCGATCGACCTCTCTCCGCTGATTATGCAACGTCTCTTCGGCAGCTTCGCAATCTGAGCGAGCGCGAACGAGTTGTGTTTCCTTCGCCTTGATTGACAGGACATCGCGCGTGTGGTCTTCGATAAGCTGAGCGTTCTGATTTTGAAGTTCGTAGATCTGAGAAGTAAGCTTTTGTCTGTCATTACGAAGCTCCTCATTCTGTCGTCGAACTCGTTCAACCTCTGCCCGGTACTCCTCTAGTTCTGCTCGTTCTGCTAAGCCGAGGCCTGTATGGGCTTGCGGAGCGGGCGGCGCAGCGACGGCCTCTGCAGCTGGTTTGCCCAGTGGGCGGCCCGCAAGACCCCGCCCAACCCCAAGTTTGGGTTGCGGTGGTGGAGCATATTCTTCTGGATCGGGTGACGAGATGCGTCTTGCAGGAGAGGGTGCAGACATGCCCGGCTTCTTGAGCCCCCCAAGTCTGGATGGTGCTGCAAGACCGGACTTGGGCGCACCGAGCTTTGAGGCACCCGGCCTGGATGTTGGCCTGGGTGCAAGAGGTGCTGTAGGTTCTTCAGCAGGGGGAGGAGGCGGGGGTTTTGCTGCAGCTGGCTTCTTTGCGCCACCTGGGGCCGGTCGCTTTCCAGCCGGTTTCTTCGTAGGTGCTGGAGCTACAGGCTTGGGTGGTGGTGCGGCCTTGGGCTTGTACTTGGATTTGACTTCAGCAGAGTCAAAGTACTCCTTGATCTTCGTCTTTCGGATCTCGTCAAGGCCATCGAGATGAGCATTCATGATGCGATCTCCCATGATCTTCCACAGAGTGCCAAGCACCTCAGCACCAGCAGAACGCTGCACTTCTTGCGACTCGGTCAGCAGCTTGGTAGAGGCTTCGGCGATAGTCTTCGCCTGTTCTGGTGTCGGAGCGTCCCGTGTAATCTTTAGGCTTCGAATCAGGAACCGGGTAGACTCCAGCTTGACTTGAGGGTTCTTGTGCTTCAGAAATTCCAGGACTTCCTCCAGGCAGTCTGTAAAATTGGTCGTGGCGAACACTGCATCAAGCGCAGCTCCAATGGCATCTGTAACCGTCTGTTTCTTCTCCTTCAACCGCTCCATCATTGGGCCCATTATCTCCTTGCGATATCTGGAAAAGTCCTTTTTCAAACCCGTGGCTAGCAGCTCGACACAGTTGGCCGCGGTTGAAACGACGGCAATATTCGCATCCTTCATGCTCTTTGCGAACCCGCGGATCAAGTCGTCAAACGGCCCTGGGGCAATTCTGGGGTGGTTCACGGCCTTCTGGACCTCTTCCAACACCTCTTTACGGTCCTTCCATTTGGAGGAGCCAAGTCGCTCGTTGTAGTCCTTGGGAATGTTGGCGTATGCGTCTACTGCTTCAAATTCGGGCTCGAGATCAATCACAGCCTCCTCTTCTTCGGCATACTCTTCCTCAACCGCGGGCGCTGCAGCGGCAGCCTCTTTCGCAGCCTGCTGTGACCGCAAAAGCCTCTCCTGCTTTGGCGGTGGCTCGTCCTTGACCTTTTCAAACAGCTTGTCGAGGTCTGTCTGCTGGACAGGCTTCAGATCGTTCCAGAAGAGTGGTTTCATGGCGTCCTTTAGCCATCGGTAGAACTCGACGGTCAGTTCTTGGGCCCTTGCGCGGACGTTTTTATCCGCATGGCCGTACATCTTCGGTAGCGTCTTGAGGACCGACTTGGGCTCGATCGTTTTGCAGCCGTATGCATGGTATATCTGGGTGAGCGCTTCCAGCGTTGCGGCGATGACCTTAGGCTGCTTGTGCGCCAGAAGAGGGAGGAGTTCTTCAATGACCGGGTCGGGCTTGTCAGTCTCGATGTAGAGCATGAGGGCCTCGAGCGCCTTCTGTTTTGCGGCTGCTCTCGTCGAGGGCAGGCCTTTCTCGGCAATGGTCGAAATGGTGATCTGGCGCGTCCTAGCAATGTTTATCAGCCGACAACCTCAGAACAACCCCTCAAAGGAGCTTCATACCGTGTGCAGCCGTCCCGGCCTGAGATCTCGAGGAAGGCACATATCGCGGCGAGGCCTTCCTGCTGAGCTGCGACATTGGAGTCGCCCACGACGCCTTTCCATATGCTTGCGTCGTTTACAAACTGGCGCACGATGGGCTCATGTTCGCTTGCGGCGAGGCTGAACTCTTTGGCAGCGGCTTCGTAGGCGTCCTTCCGCACCTTCCAGTTCTTGTGGGTGAAGCGGTCGGGCAGCGGGAGCGCGCTAAAGTCTTCTTCTTGGTCGGCCATGTTGTGGTGTGGGATGCGCTGTGGGACTGCGGGGTATTGTCGGGGGTGTCAAACTGAGGAGAGGGTCAGTCGCGGTGGCTGAGACAGGCAGTCGAGGGTCTTGTGTTGATCGCCCGGCAGCCGGTGAGTGCAGGACAGCGGTTGTGCAACAGGCGGAGAGAGATGCAATGCGCCGTATGGAGGCTAGTGTGGAAGCAGGAGGAAGGAGCGGCTGGGTGACGTACCGGTTAGAGTGGGTGCATGTGAAGGTTTGTTTACGCGTTCGACTCTGTGTGTCGTGTATCGCGAGTATGGCGAGGCGATGTATAGCGTGGCGTGGTGGTGGGGTTGCTCGAGCCTCGGACGTTGATGCAAAAGTTGGTGTTGGGCCGTATTTTGGTGTGGCTCGTTCCCGCAGCGACGGCGCTCTGCATCATCGGCGCCGCAAGCACATGCCGGCTGCTCAACGCCTGATACTGATAGACCCTCAAAATATCGAGCCGCCGCCAATAGCCACCCCGCACACGCGCTGCCTGTATACAGTCGCCAACGCGCCGTCATTCACCTGTGCGCCCGCATTGTCGCTGCCCGGACCCGCTGGACTACCTGCCCTCGCCTGCGTCGCTCACCGCAAATTCCCCGCAATCCGCCAGAACACGGAACACGCAGCACCACAGCGCATATTTCCGTCTCCGGTGCATGGTGGTTACCGCCAGTGCTCGTGCATGAGCAAGCCGCCGCCAACATGAGCGCCCTCCTGACCGACCGACAGGCGGAAGAGCTGTGAGGACCCTGGATTCAGCGCCTCTGCATGCCATACTAATATGGCGGTAGACACAAGGCCATAATAGCATACTTGGGCGTCATCAATGCCCCCAAGACGGCAGCCGCCCTGCGAGAGGAGGCCAACATCTCCCCCGCCTTTGACGATGCGACAAGAAAAAAGTACGAGGGCATCCTGGAGAAGAAGTGGACCAGTGTTGTCCGGCTACAGAAAAAGGTCATGGACCTCGAACAGCGCAACCAAACCCTCCAGAGCGAGCTCGATTCCGGCACCCCCACGTCCCTCCTACGAAGAAACCAAGACCCCTCGAGCTGGTTACCACGAGCGCCGGCACGGCATACCCTCCAATCGCACCGATCGCCCATCACATGTGTCGCATTCCATCCGGTCTTCTCGTCACTTGCCTCGGGCTCGGAAGACACGACAATAAAAATATGGGACTGGGAGTTGGGTGAGCTTGAACGGACAGTGAAGGGACACACCAAAGGTGTACTGGACGTGGACTTTGGCGGCCCAAGAGGCGGGACATTGCTGGCTTCGTGCTCGAGTGATCTGACAATCAAGCTGTGGGACCCTTCAGACGAGTACAAGAATATTCGGACACTGCCCGGGCACGACCATTCCGTCTCTGCGATACGCTTCGTCCCTAGCGGTGCAGCAGGCTCACCGTCCTCTGGCAACTTGTTGGTTTCCGCCTCGCGCGACAAGACGCTGCGTGTGTGGGATGTCACGACGGGATACTGCGTAAAGACAATACGAGGGCACGCAGACTGGGTGCGAGACGTTGCGCCAAGTTTTGATGGACGGTGGCTGCTGTCGGCAGGGAACGACCAGACTGCGAGACTGTGGGATGCGTCGTCAGGAGAGGCCAAATGTACCTTTCTCGGCCACGAACATGTCATAGAGTGCGTGACGATAGCACCGCCCGTCTCCTACACCAACCTAGCTTCACTAGCCGGATTGAAGAAGCCACCACCTCTCAGCAGCTCTGCAGAATTTGTAGCGACAGGATCCAGAGACAAAACAATAAAGATATGGGACGGGCGAGGTACATTGATCAAGACACTCGCGGGCCACGACAACTGGGTGCGCGCGTTGATCTTTCATCCCGGAGGCAAATACCTGTTATCAGCTAGCGACGACAAGACAATACGATGCTGGGATCTCACACAAGAAGGACGGTGTGTCAAGATTGTCACAGATGCTCACGGCCACTTTGTCAGCTGCATGCGATGGGCGCCGAACGTCGTCAAGGACGTGCCCGTGAATGGGGATGCTTCCAACGGCATAACGACGAACGGAACGAACAAGAAGAAAGAAGAGGAGGCTGCCAAAGCGGGCATACGTTGTGTGATAGCGACCGGCTGTGTTGATCTGAACGTTCGCATCTTTGCATCATGAGGTCGGCACGCGTAATGTCACTACCACTCACAGCACAGGCATGTCAACTCATGCCACACTCGCCACACAAGCTCAAGGAACGATGCTGGGCATGATCACAGGTCAGCTCTGGGGTGGAAATTTGAGGCTTTGATGTCCTCGGCGAAACGATGTACGCATAACTCATTTACGAGACCATGATTGATATCTTACGCACTCATGATGTTGGCGTTCTGGAGGCAAAAAGATGGGGCATCGGGTGGTGGTATTGATACGTAGATGCAGCGAGAAAGCGCGGGTTAAGAGCAGTAGTCGCCATCTGTACAGAGAATTGGTCGACACCTGGGCAGTGTGGATTAATACAAATTCCGAAGTCACACAGATGCATAGTTCCATACCTTTTTGCAGGCCAGCCTGGCCCGCGGTTCATGCAAGGCACGCCCCATGAACACCAGATAGCATATGTTCATGGCTCAAATGCCTGAGACTATTCGTACAACCAACCTTTACCTCGTTGATGTATATACACGTGATGTCCTGCCAAGATGTCATAGCGCAGCTGAGTCAGCTTTGCGCGCTAGCGAGCGCGGAAAATCTCTGGTCCAAGCTTCCGATGGTTTAAACTTTTCTCGAGATTTCATAGCTTCTCTTCCACCACACCACCACCAACAGCACCTCAAGCTCCCACATTGCCAGCCACGATTGGCGCGCAACCACAACCATGTATCAATTTCACATATGACGAGAGCTACGAGGTGCTGTACTTTTACAGGTACGCGCGCTTTCCTTCCATCCCCCAATCCAATGATGATACACATAGCCAATTCAAACTAGAGTCTTTGAGCCTTCATTGAAGGCACTGAAACCTCAACTTTGCACGTCAGTCTGATCGCGACTTATGCTTTTTGCTTGTTTGCACGCATCGCTTCTGTTGCACTTTATCTGACTTTGAACAGGACTTCCATGACAGCAATGCGCAATGCTTCAGACGGTCGTGACGGGCTTGGACAGCACAATGATGATCTCATAGTATCATCATCTACATCATTCAAACTGTACGTACACCTCACTCTACACCCCTCTTTCCAATGATGATCTATTGTGCTTCGGCACGCTGGAAATTACCGACCGAGACTTAGGTCTTTGGCGACAAACAAGGCTGTTTCTGATATACCTTCTACTCATTCTGTCCCGCAACAAAGCGCTTGATTGCTCTTGCTAACCATCGCTTTGCACAGGCTTCCTGCTCGAGACTCCACCGTCTCAGTAAATGGTACGCTCCATCTCTTCCTCCGCGCACATTTTCGCATCACGGGATGAGACACAGCACTGGGCTCCGACAATTCTTGACGGACACGCTCTTTATGGCAGGCCTCAGAAACCTCGCCGAACTGATATTGCGCACCACCCGCGGCTTTGTTGAATGATGTTGGAGAATGCAACTAACTGGCTGCATCAGTCATTGATGACGCGCATCTGCTGCTGATTTTTGAGTAAGTTCCTCTGCCTTCCCTGCCCTGGAGATGATGCGACTTATAGATGACGAGTCTGACGGGTTCGCCCGGTGAAGACTTCATTCAAATATCCATTCATGCCTTTCTGATCCACCAATCTACTCTCTGCATTGTCCAGCAAACTTGAGGCACAAAACTAACTCAACCTTCAGTTTACGCTACCGAACCCTCGCCTGTGGTATGCCTCTCCGCCTTCGATCCTTCCCTTGCAATGATGAAACTACACAAACACAAAGACAAGCATATGTCCAAGCCTCGGCGACGACGAGAACGTTACGACTGATCTGCAGTCTCATCTTCGCATCGACAACGATATGATTGCAGGGCGCTGGCTAACCAGCGGCGCAGGCATGTAAGTATTATGTGATGAGCGACACCCACCTTGTAGGTATGTACACTCCTATCCCTTCCTGCGTCGCTTCACAAGATGAACATTCTATTTATCACGACGGTCTACCGAGCTACGGCAATGGTGATAACTGCCTGTGACAGGGCAAGAGTCTGATCAGCGTACTCATGTCTATACCTTTCTACAGCTATGGAGTTTTTCAAGTGCTGACTTCATCAACAGATTTACGGTAAGCCTTGCTTTCGCGCGAAACACTCAATAAGCTGCCGCCGCCCCTTCTGCGTGACATGTACGATACAGTCGATTGAGCCTTTGTCGTGGTTCACATCATATTGTCAACTCTTACTGTGCGACTTGTAGGAACCAGTATCATTCCCTGCATATGATGTCTAGCCATCGGCAACTGCTTGCTCTTGAACGCCAGCGTGAACTACAGGCCGCCTCGTCTATCGCAGCTTTTTCCATCGAGAGTCCATATCTTCCATAGCATCAATCAATACAACCCAATCGTAATATCTCCCCTTATCCGTGCCGTCAAGTGTATCTCCGCCTCCAGATCCAGCTTGATACCAATCAACAGCGCCGCGTCCTTGAGGTTGCCCTTGTCGTCGACTGCGCCCTTGATGATGTTTCCCGCGGGTCGGTTGAGGTTAGAAGAGGATGGCACGGGGCCGACGTTGTTGGAGATTTTGCGGCCACCGGAGGCTTGCGCGTCGCTCGAGGCGTCGGATGCGTAGCCGGTTTGTTGGCGGGCGGTTGCGTCGCTGATGTTGAAGTTAGTAAGTGAGGAGAGGATGGGTGTGGTTGGTGGGTTTACAGAGTAGACATCTTAGATGTGCGGTGCGTGATTCGAGCTTTTCGGTGTGAGGTTGAGAAGGTAGATGGAATCGAGTGACTGATGTGGGAGTAGAAGTAAATGAAGCAGTTATTATAGTAGAAGTAGTAGTGTTATCGAGATATGCCAGATCAACTGTATTCTGGCCTCCATCCACACCTACATCGCTGCCTTATATACCCTTCCTCAACACCAGGCACACCTTCACGCTCATCCCTCGCAACGGCCTGAGTCTCGCGTGCATCCTCATCGTTCGACTCTCGTAAGTTCTTCTCTTGCGCACAGAGTCGCGCACCGTGCTGGGGAGGGGCGTGGGAAGGGTGAAACGTGCACGGGGTAGGGGGGGATGTGTTTCGGGGGTGTGGTCGCGTGAGGGTCACGCCATGTGAGGATGTGTAAGATAGGGGAGTTGATACATGGGGTTTATGGAGGGTGTGTGCAGGTTGGGTGTGGAGATGGGGGTGCGTGGTGTGTTGCATGTGTGTGTGTGTGGTGCAGGCGTTGGAGTCAAGATCGTGCATCTGACAAAGCGGTCAAGCAAACGTGCCATTCTCCCGTCTTCCATGGTGATATCAGCATTGTGTGTTGCGTCCCTTGATTCCAAGATACTGCCTTGTCAACAAAGTCGAGTACAACGTCCGCAATCTGAGCACTGCCCGACACCAAGTGTTCAGCGACGTTCACCAGCCATATCGTTCTCAAACCGCATCATCCCGATCAAGATGGTCCTCTCCATGCTCATTGCCATCATTGCGGCTCCAGGCCTCCTTGGCTCGCAAGAAGCAATCCGGCAGTCCCAATCCCAAGAGAAGCGCGAGGAACACCGCGCTCGCCGCTGTAACCTCATAGCCACCTGCGTCAAGTCCTCTCAACGAAGTCGAGAAATTAACGGCCGCCCCATCGTACTGAGGAACGGGAAGTTGTGGATCGATACTGGCACCGAAGACAGTTTGCCGCTGGGGCATATGTATGCGGGCTACTACCTGCCTTACCCGGACGAGAAGTACGAGGGCTTGGTCACCACGGTCACGGACGTCGCACCGATCATGAACTGGGTATACATAGATCGGGAGACACACGAAGTTAAATACGGCGTGCGCGTCGATGCGCAACCGAATCTCACTGGACCATTTAACTGCACGCGCCAGGACCGGCGTCTCACGTTTGACGGCTGGGAAGGCTTCTGCGCGGTCGAACAAGCACCAGGGCTATGGGGATTATACTTCGATATTGATGACGATGGGTTGAAAGGAAAGGTTGCGCCTGGCACACGGGTGTTCGAGATTGAATTGAGTCGGCGGGAAAAAAGATTTCAGAAAGAAACAAGTGCGCGGCAGCAAGATCAGACGACGAAGAGAAAGGTAGATGTCAATGAGGAGGCGCCGTTTGATGAGGCGCTTGGGCCGGAGGCTTTGGTGGAGAGACCAGGTGTAGTGGGCGAGGGCGTTGAGAGTAGAATGGAGGATGGGGTATTGGAAGGTAGTAAGGAGCAGGCAAAACCACGGCCCTTCAGGATACCGAAGTCTATATTTGAAAACCCGCCGCCGACCTTGGAGAGTGACGTGTTTATATCGGTGACACCGCCACCAGCGTATGAGAGGACTGAGAGCCCTGGCGCTCCAGCAGTCCTTCCCAGTGCCATAGACGATTTTGTGCAAACAGCGTTTCCCTTGCCTGAGGATGCTCAGGACCCATCGACTCAATCGACACAAACCTCGACGAATGTCCCTCGACTTGACGAAGGAATATCCCAACTAGACATTAGTAAATCGTTATCGCCCGAGCGATCTCGGAATCGTTCAACTTCCCCGGCCGCTTCGCAAACCATTGCCTCTGGCGACATTAACACCACACCGAAGCTCAATCGGAGTAACGGTACGCGGGCATTGGCTCAAGCTCAGATGTTTGAAGCCATGGCCGCTGGACAGAAATCGAAGGGCAATGTGAGGCAAAGCAGTGCAAATCGCGGCTCAAGAGCGAGCTCAGCTTCGGAATATTCGCGTGACAGTCAGGACAAGGTTGAGGAAATTGAGAAGGGTGATATCAGAGCGCCATCGCCTCCACATATCCTGCCGTTAGCACCTTCTAAGTCTAGGAAAGACGTGTCCAACTCCAAACCCACGGCAGAACGACTAAAGACGCCTCCCCGCCAGCGAGCTCTCACAAACCCGAAGGATCCAGCAGTCTTCAGCACAGAAGCTCGAAGAGCAGTAGGCAATCGAGAGCCGATACGTCGCCCGAGTCAGTCAATCTCCAAGCCTGCTACCAGACCTTCCGTGTTGCGAAGCACGTCGCAGGCTTCGCCCAGAGTTCCTTCGCAGCGACAAGGCACGGCGCCAGTCCAGACAGCCGAGAGTAGCTCGCCTAGGGCGTCTCCGCAGCTAAACAGAAGAGGGTCCCGTGGCTCATTGACTGCAACCATGACATCTGGGCGGGGTAATCGGGGCATGACAACTAGAATTGTTGGATCTGAAGAAAGAGGTCGGCCTGTGAGGTCTGCGACGTTGCAGGGTACCAGTAGGACTGTGGCGGGACGGAAGACGACGTCGGCGCTGTTTAGGGAAATAGATGAGTTGGTTAGTCAAGATGGAGGTGGAAATGGTATGAAAAATTGATGGCAAATTGCTGTTCTTGACGTGCCTTCCCGTCGAAGTGAGGAGTAGTGGGGTGCGCACGTGCCCAGTCAGTGACTTCCTGGCCCGCTTCACGCCTCGTCCTCATCTTTGCTTCAACCTCCACAATTTCTACCTGTCCATCAAAGATCTATTTCTAACGTGTAATTCATGTCTGTCTGTTCATAGAGTTTTCATCTATGAAGGTGGCTAACTATGAGTACGACGACGAACATTGGATCTGGAGACGCGTCGCGTTTGCGACAGGATGCACATGATCTCAGGCAGGTTGCGGACACATAGTAAGCTGCGGGCAATTCTTGGTCATGAGAGAACCCCTGGAAATTGTTCACTTATATGGAAAGTAGCCTCGATCCCAAGGCATGGAGTGACGCAGAGTTTCTCCGCTGGGTGGACCTTCGGTCAGCCATCCACAACCGCGACCTTGATCTGTTGGAAAAGGTACTCCACGAAGGGCTAGATATCAACATGCAATGGCCCAGTTTCCACGAGAAACGTACTCTGATCATCGAGCGACGAGAACACTGGTACAACTTCGAGGTGAAGCGGTGCGGGTCACCACTACATGAAGCTGCATTGGTAGGCGATGTGGAAGTGGTGCAGTCACTTCTTCGCAGCGGTGCTGATATCAACGTTGCCAGTCTGGACGGCTCCACTGCATTACACGAGAGTGTTGCTGCATCGAACAACGCGGTTACTTCACTTTTGATTGAGCATGGAATCAACGTCCATAATACCATCTTTACTGGATATCCACACGATGGCGACGTGAGCGCATTGCAGCTTGCATCAAGAAGAGCAGATGTTGGAACAACTGCATTGCTATTGACTAACGGTGCGCTACCAGACTCTAGGTCTGTGGACCACGCCTTGAATAATCACGATTTCCATACATTGAGATTGTTGTTGGAGCATGGAGGTACAATTGATCCCACATCCAGTAGCACGAAAAACGCTATTGGCGAAGCCGAGTGGAAAGGTCAAAGAAAGATCTTGCAGTTTCTCAAGGAAGGCCCTCGCGCCACTCCAGCCTTCGTCCGCCTGAGCACAGACCAGACTGAGGAGATGATGAGCGAGTCTGAACGCCCACATGGAACGATCATCAGAAGCCTAAGGCAGGGCCTCGCCACGTGGTTGGAAAGTCCGATACCAACGACAGAACATTCTGAGGACAAGCTGTGCTGCATCTGCGAGAATGTTGGTACAACCTCGATGCCGGTACCTCAAGCAAAGTCGGGTTCCGTTAAACTTAACGCATGCCCACTGTGTCGCGTTATTCTTGACGAGAAGGTTTGGTCTAGACCGATTCACAGTGACTCGACGTACCCTCAGACCTTGGACGTCAAGTTTTCGAATCCTATAGAATTGGGCTACGATGAAGCCGTTAAGCGTTTCTTATGGATCGGACTCCCTGAAGGTACTGCAAGATGGAGGTGATCTTCATACAAAATAGAGTTAACCTGGTTTAGGTCAACTCGCTGAGATGTTGTCAAAGCTTCAACACTGTGACGACAGTGGCACGCAAAGCGAAAGCACCATGGCATTGGCTCGTGCTTGGCTTCTTGATTGCTTGACAAACCATCGTCAATGCTCGGTGGGCGATTCTACTCTACCAAAACTACCCATGCGTGTAATAGATGTCGGTACACGCGACGAAGAGCCCAGCTTGGTACACACACAAGGCAGGCGAGGTAAATACTGTGCCTTGAGTTATTGTTGGGGACGCCATCCGTTCTTACGGACAACCAAGGCCACTTTAGCAGAACATCAAAAGCGCATTCCACTGGATGACTTCCCGCGAACTTTGAAGGACGCGATACTGATAAGTCGAAAGCTATGCATACCGTATATTTGGATTGATGCACTTTGTATCATCCAAGACGATGCGAATGATTGGGCACACGAGTCAAAGGCCATGGCATCAATATATCGTAACGCCATCGTCACCATCATCGCGGCGAGTGCGAACGATACCACCGAAGGATGTTTCCAGACCAGAGCTAGAAACAGAGTCTGGCCTGTGAGAATACCCACCAAACTATCTAGAAAACAACGAAGATTGATGTACTCGTTGTCCCAACGCCGGTGGAATCTTTCTAGCGACTTTTGGGGTGCATGTAGAAGGCCGCCAAGAGATCCTAGTGCTTCACAAGATGATCTCTTTGTGTATACAGACCATTTACAACGCGACAGGGGGCCTATAGATGACCGCGCATGGTGAGTAACTTATGTGCAGCAACTGCGCACCCGACATTAACTGATTCTCATTCACAAAATCTAGGTGCACCCAAGAAGCGTTCCTTTCTCCTCGTATCCTCTACTACTCTCATGAGCTTTACTGGGAATGCCGTAACTGTATTGCATGCGAGTCCCGTCCTGGTGGAGCACATCCCTCGTACTTTTCGAAACTGGGAAACTTCCAAGAAACAAGCTTAAGCGCTGGAGAAGTTGTGACCGACGATACTGAATTGGACATCATGCTGAGGGGCTGGGAAAAAGGTGTCGAAGACTATACTCAACGTAGTATTACGATGCAGAGTGACCGCCTGGTTGCACTTGCTGGTATGGCTTCGGTAATCGGAAAGTTGGTAGGCTCCGACTTTTTCGCAGGTCTTTGGACAGGCAAGCATCTTCTCCGGAGCTTACTTTGGGAGTTTCAGGACTTGGAAGCAGAATTGGAAAGAAGTATAGACGATCTACCGAAACCACAAAGCTCTGTAACCATTCGGGAAGAGCTAAATAGCGACAGACGTCTATTTCCTTCCTGGTCGTGGGCATCTTGTCTGAGTGAGCCGCGACGAGTGAGCTACACCAGATGGGATGAGCCCATGAAAGCGGATTGGAAGACATCGCGATCTCCAAGTGAAGTAGCGGATGTCGTTTCAAGTCATGCCGACGACATATTCACTTCAAAGCCTATCAAAGGCACGATAAAGATGCGAGGAAGGTTACGGAAGATGCAAGTCGTAGAGGGTGAGCTCGGTTACAATAAGGACGAAATGGCAAACAACGTTGTCAGAATCGTACCGTCAGATGAGGTTGTTGTCACCGATCAACTATTTAACCGGAAGACTATAGATCAAGATGACTATCAACTCCTGGAAAGCCCTCCCCTCGAAGGCACCATACCGCATCCCATCATTGACGAATCAGCGCCGAAAGAATGGTTGGACTACCTCAAAAGCAACCTCGACAACAAGCGCCAGAAGAGATCCGAGGCTCCCAAGACTCAAGGACTACCTCTAGGGGATGCCATGTCGTTCGATTTCGGCGGCGATCTGATGGCTCGTCTCCAGGGCCTAGAAGATCTACGCATCCAACAAGAAGCGAACCAGAAGACTGCAGTGCCCATTACAAAACGCCAGCATTTCTGGATCAAGGACAACGTCTGCATCGCGAACAGGGATGTTTGGTGCTTCCCTATCGCATTCTGGGAAAATGTCATGGTGGGCTTATGCTTGGAGCCAACAAATGCTGGAGAGAATGAGTTTCATCGCATCGGATTATGCAATATCGAGCGCTCCGGAAACCAAAACTGGGAAGAAGACGTCGTTTTTGAGAGCTGGAAGGCACTCGAAAGGATTGAAGTGTCGATTGTTTAAGCCTACCTTTTTTGGACCCGAACTGCACTAACATGATCATCAAAGGTCTAGCCTCTCACATGATGCCCTCTTTCGCCTGAGGATGAAGGATTCGTCCATGTTTCAGGCAGTCTCCGACCGTTGAGCGCACGAGCCCGCCGCAGATGTGAAACTCGACCCACCATGAGCAGACCATCGCATAGCGACTACTTCAACGCTGTTTTGCAAATAAGTTGCGAATTTGATAGATCACGCGACTGCAATTTTGCTGAACGTGCGTCGTTCGGGAGGAATTTGTGTGTGAGACTATACACAACAAGCTCGCACGAAGTCTACGAATTACAATCGCCAAAAACCACCCGCAGATTACATCGCATAGTTTTTCGGGAGATATACTGCAATTTGATCAATTACTCACAATGGATGCCTCAACGCGGCTCTACACAAGACTGGGCGAGATCCCAGAAGACCCAAACGATCCAGAAAGTCTAGCAGATCTCTTAGTGTGTGCCTTTGGTGCATTCGAGCGATACTATGTATGTTGGAAGACAAAAGGTGGCGAATACAGGCAAGGTATGTGTTGACACCCGCCTACCTCCACAGCATCACTGACACACGATAGATAAATATGACCTGCCACCGGCGCTACGGGACTGGCTGTATCCAAGCGATGGCACGACACGCGATTTCGCCAGTCTACAAATTGTCTTCGGTCGTGGCGAAGAGTACTTCGCGTCCGACAAGGATGGCAAGCTGGAGTATAAAGAGCCGGAAGTAAAGAAGCCGATCGAGGACGATGCGAAGCCCGCACTCAAGAGAGCAAGAACCGTCTCCTTCTTACGACCGCTGTCAGATGTCAGCACAAGATCGGAGACGACCACCAACGAAGCGCCAGAGAGTCAGCGATCGTCCTCGATCTCTTCGAGGCGGGCTTCAAGACCACCCAGCCTGTCGTACTCCAGGTCCAGCTCCACGACTTCGATATCATCAGAGTTCATCGAACAGCCTTTTGGATCGCATTTTCCAAGAACGTCACAACCGTCACTGATGTCTCAGTGGGACGTGCTGGGTTCATCAAAGCCTTCCGCATCGCCACCAAAGAGATTATCGAGGTCTTTCGAAACGCCGAATGAATCAATTGCTGAAGAGGTGGTCCCAGGATCTCCTGCGTCGACACGCGAGTGTCGTCGAGATCTGCTGGACAATGCAATACCATCAATGCATAGCCTTCAGATCCCGGAAGGCTACATGCTGGTCCCCATCAACAACGCGGTCTCGGAAAGTCCACCAACCTGCACATGTACATGCCACTCTCCCGTTCTACCCAAGTCGACATATACAAACGCAAGTACGCAAACATTAACCTTATCTTCACCTCCGCGAACCGCACTCCGCATCGATACATCAAGTGCATCGCACTGGTCTTTGAATGACTTGAGTGCATTATTCCAAGCAGACTACTCACCGGCGTACGATGATGCGCTCGCAGACAACCCAATCTTCATGGGCAGAATGATGAATTACTTCAGTAAACCGGGATACCAGCTCGGAGATAGCTTAAGTAGTGGATACCAAACCTACCAATCGCCAGTGGTGTATGAGTATAGGGATGAGTTCGGAGAAGAAGAGCTGAGATGACGTTCAAACAATAAGATGTTGAGATGTCGCAACAAGATGCTAGAAAGCTGAGTCTTCTCCAGCAAATGTCGCACCTAAATGTATGGTAGCGATTCATCCTCAGGTGGGCTTCGACGAGAAAGGCCTTTTTAATGATGTTAATTGTCAGCGTCAGTTTCACGTTGATTCACCACAGACCCGACTTTGCGCTCACCAGTCACATACATGTTCACTTCACCATCACCGCTAGCGTACCGGTGTCTTGGCGCGCAACTTTGAACCTTCGTAGCACTGCACTGTCTCCAGTGCCACCACCAACAACCACTTCATCCTGCCAAAAGCCACACAGGTACTCCTGCTCCTTGCCTGTCGAAAACACTGACCTTATTATTGAAGGATGACTGGCAGAAAGCGTAAATGGATGTCGACGATGCCGAAAACCAACGAAGTGCAAGAGTGCCGCTGTCACCCAATGCCGGAACGATGATTGGTGAAATGACCAATGCAAGCGGACCTTCGAGTGCCGGACGATCTACAGTTGAGCCACCTCAAAACCCCAACCTGGCCACAGCATCTGCCATATGCGAGGAGCAAAAGCGGTGTGGTATGTTCGCCCAACGCAGATAGCTGACAGCAACTTACTTCGTAGAGCCCGAGTTGTATCCCACCCGCAACCCTTAGTTTCTGTCGCCCGCAGAGGTCATCTTGATGCTAGAGTGGGCTATTGCATTGTATGCGACGGCGGCTAAGACTACAGGTGGGTATTGTCGCAAGCCTTGCGTAGCCACACAGCTGCTCTCGCGCGTACTGGCAAGGCTGAGCCATTAGGGCTGGACGGGCGAGCTGTGGCTGGCGCAGCAGCTGAGCTGCTGGCACGTCATCACGTGCGCTCTTGGCTTTTGCGTGGTTGTTAATCTCGCTTTATGTTGGGTTGCATATACATGAGTATTCACCAGTATCCGCTGAAAATACAGCAATTAATATGACTGTTCTGGAATTCCGGTAGGTCTTGTCTTCATCAAACATCCTCTGTACTGTGGGACTGAATGCTATGACTCTTGCCAACCTCTACCAGCTTCAACCACCTTTTCCAAATGTGAAACTAGACATTGTACCAGAACTGTGGCCGATCTGCAGGCCAGTGTTACCGCTGCCTGAAAAGACAATGTGGTGGGACCTGTCAGCACTGTCTGTTGCCCTTGTGATTGCCTGCTCCAACAGTTTGTCCTGAGCAGCGGCAATCTCTTTCAGCAGAGAGATGCCTTTGCTGTGTCCAATAGCTGATACTTCTATCTCACACAGCTCGCGCTGGGACTGCTGGGTGGCTGGGAAGAGGTCTACCAAGCTGTCAACTAGCTCAGTGATGTCCTCAATCAGTCGTCGAAACTGCTTCTCTTGATACAACGCCCACTTGGCTTTCTGCCGCACACCAGACCAATTCTGGCGCTCGATGGCTAGCTGACGCATCTTCTCATGGAGCTTTGCCATTGCTGGCTCTAAGTCCGTTTGCGGGTCATATACCACAAGGCTGCCGTCCTGGGGCTCTGCCCGGCTCCTGTACTTGTTTGATACGCCTTCAGCTTCCGCGAACAATTCCACAATCTGGCCAAGCAAGGTTTCAGCGTGCTTAACGTTTGCCTTTGACCCAAAACGCCCTCCTAGTGATACCGCATCTCGGACATTATCGTTGTCCAGACTCAGAGACTTGCCCCATCGCGACAAGCGGAGTCTTGCGTTGTCCAGTTTGAGCTGACTTGTTTGGAAATCTTTCCCAAATGCGCGTCCAAGCTGAACAAACTCAAAGCATTCGACTGTATTGTTGAATAGGCCAGCAAGGGCGACAACACCAACAACAAGACCAGCTGCCTCTGCCATGTCGGCGCGCTGGAGTAGGGGCAGTAGTGATCGTGGAGACAGGGGAGGAGAAGGCAATAATGAGGTGATGGGTTTCTTCGCACTTGCTCAAGCCTCTTGAGAGCAGCAGCAGCAGTGGGGACAAGAGGTTGAGGTTCCGTTCTGACATGCTCAGAACCAGCCAGCGGCTCAGCTGAAGCGCCAGCTCAGCCTCAACAGGCCAGCCCAGCCAGCCTCGACAAGCTATCCGTTACGGCCCAGCCTCGCGCGCTAGAACCGCTGCCTGCTTGCACAAGACTCTCTGTCCTACATAAACCAGATCACTGTTGTCTACCATTGCCTTCCCTGACACCAACATCACGTTCGCAGGGCATGGCAACCGGGGAGTGCGGTGGGACACAACTCCGGCGCTATCGAGAACCACTTCCATGTTCCTGCTGGCAGGTGCTTGCCCCCACCTTGACAGCCTATGCTAACCATGCAATGTCTCTCCAGAGCGTCCCGAGACTCCCCCACAGCCCTCATGCTTCGTGCCGTTCTGCCGCAACTCCAACTTTGTTGCTCGTAGAACGCTGCTTGACCAGATATGTGAACGATGCTCTGCGCCGGCATCTCGCGTCGCGCTTGTGGGCCTTGGCGGGGTGGGGTAAGCCGGGTAACGGAATTCCAGGCCAGTGCTTGCATCTAACACGACACAGGAAGTCGCAGTTGGCTATCGAGCACTGCTACCGCACCGCTGAGCAGTCGCCGGAGACGTAGGTGTTCTGGGCACACGCCAGCAACACGGCACGACTTGAGCAGAGCTTCCGCTAGATTGCTGACCAAGTCAAGGTCTGCGGCCGCAAGGACCTGCAGGCAGATGTGTTTAAGCTGGTCTACAACTGGCTGCGCAACGCAAAGAATGGACGGTGGTTGTTAGTGCTTGACAATGCTGACAATGCTGCTGTTCTTTCTCCGACAGACAACGGCAGCGCTCTCCAGCAGCACCTATTGAGATGTCTACCCTCAAGCAGGCATGGCTCGGTGCTAGTGACAAGCCGGACAAGGCGGGCAGCGATGCAGGTGGTGGAAGAGAGCGACATCATACACATCCAGCCGATGCACGATGCGGCTGCACACGCTCTGCTCCGCAGGAAGCTAGGAGGCGTTAGAGAAGAGGACGGCAGCATTGCCGAGCTAGCGACAACGCTGGATTGCATGCCGCTTGCTCTTGTGCAGGCGGCGGCATACATTTGCGAGCGAGCACCGCGATGCTTGGTGCGGCAGTACCTAGTGGAGTACCAGCAGAGCGACAGCAGAAAGACAAGCCTGCTGAACCGAGGGGCAGGTCAGCTTTGCCGGGACAAAGCAGCCAGCAATTCTGTCCTGATAACATGGCAGATCTCGTTTGATCACATACAGAACACAAGACAGTCAGCAGCAGACCTGCTGTTGCTGATGGCCTTTTTCTACCGACAGGGGATCCAAAAAGCTCTGCTCCGCCGCCAGAATAGCACCGCGACTGAAGAGGTCTCAGCTGTTCAGGCTGACAACGGGTTTGAGGACGATATCTTGGCCCTGCGGGATTACTCATTCATCACGGTGACTAGAGACGCAAAGACGTTTGAGATGCACAGTCTGGTGCAGCTGGCAACGCACACGTGGCTAGAAACCGAAAGGCAGCTCAACAAGTGGAGAGATCAGTTCATCTCTAACCTCTGCGCAGAGCTGCCAACAGGAGAACACAAGAACTGGGCAAAGTGCCAAGCACTGTTTCTGCATGCAAGGGCGGCATTGGCGCAGCAGCCTAATGATAAGGAGTTGCTAGAGAAGTGGGCGCTGCTACTATACAAGGCAGCATGGTATGCATGGCAACAAGGAAGAGCAGGCAAGGCAGAGCACACGTCAATGGTGTCAATGGAGGTCAGAGAAGAGGTATGCGGCAAAGAGAGTGCGGAGACGCTGAGCAGTATGGGGATGGTAGGGCTAGCAAGGGAGCTTGGGGGCAAGTATGGGGAGGCAGAGGCAATGCACAGACAGACGCTGGCGCGGAAGGAGAAGGTGCTTGGGCATGAGCATCCATCCATGCTGACAAGCATGAACAACTTGGCGGGAGTGCTGGACAGGCAGGGCAAGTACAAAGAGGCAGAGACAATGCACAGACAGACGCTGGCGCGGAAGGAGAAGGTGCTTGGGCATGAGCATCCAGACACACTGACAAGCATGAACAACTTGGCGGGAGTGCTGAACAGGCAGGGCAAGTACAAAGAGGCGGAGACAATGCACAGACAGACGCTGGCAGGGTACGAGAAAGTGCTTGGGCATGAGCATCCAGACACACTGACAAGTGTCTACTGTCTTGCCCACCTCCTCAGCACTACGCGTCGATACAACGTATCTCTTGCTCTGTATAAGAGAGCATGCGCTGGGTACAAAACTGTGCTTGGGAGAGATCATCCTACTACTCGTGCGTGTTACCAGCACTATGCAAGTGTGCAGAACAGCAAGTCTAGCGTGCGTTGCATCGTACAATAGTCGAGAGCAGCGCGAGTGTATGCAGAGGTAAAGAGTTAAAACTGCTGCGCGGCGGGCTAGCGAAGATGAGCATGAGGAGCCCAAAGCGGCTGGTGAGACAAGAATAAGGAACTCTGTATATTTCTAACACTTGCTATGAACCCTCCTGTCGCTGCAGCTCATATATGCGCTCTACAGTACTAAAACTTGCATTTGTGCTAAGGGCAGGTGTGTACAGAGTTGTCAGATATCAGGGGTGCTGTGAGGCTACCAACACTGAGTGAAACAAGAGGGGCTGGCACAAGCGCTTTGGCACACTAGTACTAGATCTGACACCAGGTCAAACTCTACACTCGACCGGAGAACACGAAGATACAAGGACAGATCATCATCGATTCATCTCATCTATCATGGGGAAATACACTCTCGAACACTGGTATGAAAAGCGTGACAATCTATAAAGAAATCACCGAGATCGAAACCGATGACGGAGACGATCAAAAGTTAAGGAAGAAGAAGCCAGTCCGCTACAAGCTAGATAGGGGTGGCAACCGAATCATCAAGACAACAAAGGGTCGCTACAAACGGAACATTGTGAATAGACCGGGCCGAGTCTTTGAACATGCAATGGATGACGGTGGCAACGTCTTGGGTCGTGACCGCGAGGGGTATTGGCATGGAGAATTGGTCGATGGAGAAGTGGATGAACTTGAATTCGGGCTAGATGCGGAAGGTCAACGCATACCAGAGACGCCTCGGCTCGTGCCCAGGAATGTGTTTGCTACCATAATTGTGTCAACAAACATCAAGCCCACTCGATTCGAGCGGCATGTGAACAAATTCAAAACAGACCAGCTGTCCGCGGATGAAGATGAAAATGAGGGTCACGTTCTCAACAAGACGAACTTTGGCCTCTCAGGGAATGCAAATCCGGCGCAGGTTGGAAATCCAACTGCGTGGGGCGAAGATAGCGAGAGGGAAGATGCAGGTGGTGATGATCCGAGCGGTGGCGATGAAGAGAGTGACGACGATGGCGACCTTTTTAGACAATCCTACGAGGTGTGCTCCGGGACTGCTGGATGTTCAAACAGGAAGCGAGCTCAACAACTTCTCGCTGCTTTACGAAGGGCACACGGCGGTCTCCCGGTCGTGACACTCGAGACCATAGTTGCATCGCTGGAAGCCGGCATGGGCGATGACGAGATTGAAGCAGAACATACGGCATGGGAGGGTGAGGAGAACGAGACATCCGAAGATGACGATGGATAGATGGTCATTGGAGACATGGGGAGGCTTGCGCATGGTGAGGAAGCAATACAGTATCGGTGGGGCGGATGACGTACCGGAACAGTTAGCGTCCCTTCTAGATATGGTCGGACCAAAGTATTGCGACGACAGCAGGTATGTGGAATGAGGTTTGGAAAGATCATGTGCTTGCTTCGATTGATTATACGTACTTTTTGCTTCACGCGTCTTTCTGATCAGCCATGGTGAAAGACTTTGGAGTGAAACTCTCTCCCAGGCGCCCGCGGGCGGGTACATTCACTATGTTTTCGGTCTTCCCTGCTGTTCCCTGGGTTGATAAAACTCCTTCAGCCATCAGCAACACTTGTATTATCACCCAATTCTCTGTCAACTTCGACTCTTCAACTGTAAACCGCTAGAGTTGTCCCAGGCAGTAACGACATTAATAGATCAAGAAACACCGGTACAGCCACTAACAAACATTCCTACGGTTTCCGCGATGCAAGAGCCAGCTATCAAGCAAATTTCATCTCCTCATGAGACTAATGATGAGCGACCAGCGTCAAATGCGTGGTCACAGGACGAACGTCTCTTCATTCAGCTTTATGCCGAGCTCACGTTCGCTACCGCCAGTCTAACCGAAGAGCCGGTGGTCGTCCAGAACGACGTCACGGCATTCAAGCGATTTCAAGAGTTCTTCTCCTCGAATGAGGAGCGGCCTGCGAAAGAACTGGATGCCTTCAAGGAGATGCGAGATCGTCTCGTACCGGGAGTGCTGTGGAGAACACATCGGAATATGAACACGAGGCTGAAGGCAAAGCACCCAATGGCTCCGCTCCTCGGAGTTTCAGCCCAGTTGCTGGAAGAATATCGAGAGCTGCGCGAGTCGGTTGGATTCGGAAAGCAGATCACCCATCCGGAAGAAGAGCCCAAGCTCTGGGAGTTGCTCATCAACGAAGCGCGCCAGCAATATGACGCACGTGGACTGAACACCGTTTCGACGCGGGCGAATCAGGCTTCAAAAGAGTCCTGGAACGTGGTACATCTAGCTGTTACCGAAGAATTATTTGCCAATGCTGATACATCTCAACCGACTGTACCAGACGTCAACGGCGACGAGAGCGAGACAGCTTTATCAGTGCCGCAAAACACTGAAGTAGTCCAGCAAGTGGATGACGATGAACAAGCTCAGACTGGAGACCTAAAAAACAAGTCAATCGCGTCAGACATTACCTCGGAGCAGCAGCAAGAACCTGGACCATATGAAAACCAGGTGTCCGAACCTTCGCTTCCAGACCAGCTTGAGACACCGCACCGCACCTCTCAATCGGCCATACATCCTGAAACAGAGAAATCGACCGTGCAAGCTAATAGCCCTTTGTCGGACACGTCGCAGGAGAAAGCCGGAGTGCAGCCGCAAGCACCACCCGTCGAGCCGTGGAGATTACGCAAGCAAGCCCCATTCAAGACGTATTCTGCGCGCAAGACAAATACTGCGAAGACTAACAAGGCAGATCTCCCATCAGTATACTGCGTGTGCGTTGTCGAAAAGACCGGTCTTCGATGCACACGAACCGCGAAACAAGCAGATGTTCCAGCCATGTCGGAGCGTCAGAAGAAGTATTTCATCTGTCATATATACATCTGCCGCGATGGACAAAGCTGGATGAAGCGGGACGGCGAACCATGATCTTTGCGCCAGTAGAGGAGGTCGAGGAGGTCGAGGAGGTCGAGGAAGAAGAGCCTCCCAAGAAGCGCGCTAAATTGAAGGCTACGACAGATGACGAGCTGTTGGAGGATGACGAAACACCTGAGCCCAAGGAACTTGCTCTGAATCAAATGGATATTGAGCCAGACAATGACGGTGAGATGGACCTGTCGGAATGATCGAGCTAGTGAACCCGAAGGTCACTTAGGGCCGTCCAAGTAATGGTTGATATATGAGAAAAATGACGATATGCATGGTGAGTAGGAGAATAAGGTTACGAAAGAAAACGAACATGAGTCTCTTACATAGTCGTGTCCGTCATATGAAATAAATGCGTGATCACAAAACATAGCCTTAGAAAGTGTCATGAAGTGTGGTGACAGTCGGTGAGAGCGAGAAGGAAAGTCGAAGGCAATACACCCGATGTGCAATTGCGATGTCTACTTGAAAGCAACATGTCCCACCGATAATGACCACCTCTTCATTCCGCATGCGTGTCGTTGTTGAAAGTCAGTAACGACCGGGCGTCGTCTCTGGAGACCACAGCGCAGGGATCTACATTGTAGCTGGACGACGATGCTAGCACCTTACTTGTAGAAGTACCGTCGGAGCAGTGCCTACGACCTATCCCCACGATGCGATGCCACCACCTGATCTGCTCATAGCTCGTCATTTGGGCAGAAAAGCAGGGTCGGCCATGAGTTCAGCTAAGTATTGAGCCGCTTCACCCCGCAGGGCTGGCCCAAGTGCAGGATCCGACTGCTGCATTTCCTCGAATTCTCGAGCCGCGTGGCCTCGTAAGGCTGATCCGAGAATAGAATCCACATCAATGCTGGCCATTTCCTGAGCGTCAGGGTGTAAGCTCTGGAAGTGAGCTTGTAGCGTACCCTTCCGGGCTCTGTCAGCAAGGCTGGCTACGTTCCTTAAGACATAAGCTTGAAAGCGACCCTCCTGAGCTCTAGCGAAAATGCTAGCTACTAAGGACCCTTTGGGAAGCAGCGTGAGTGGCATCCTCCTGAGCTTACGCATTGACGTCGTTCATACCAGCCCTCTCCGCGGTCTGAGCTTCATCCTGCAACGGCTCAGCGTGAGACTGGTCGAACGGAAGTCCGAGACCAGCCTTCGAATTTGACTCTGCGGTCTTACCCTGCTTTCTATTGGACACAAAATCTGCCGCGTAGGCCAGCGCACTAATTACTTGAAGTTGGCGAAGCTTCTCGCGTAAGTCATTTGTCTCGCGCTCGAGTCCATCCGTCTCGGCGGCGTTGGGGACGTGCTGAGTCTTCAGCTGGGCCCATGTGAGCTTCTCCGCGTCTTCTTTCGCTTGGTCACGTCTGTTCTTGTTGACGCGTCCAGTGTTGCAGGCATCTGCAACAGTGGGCGAGGAGTGTGCACCGTTGCCGATCTTGTTGTTGACAGCAAGACCGGCAGAAGACATCTCCATTTGGCCGCTTTCTTTCTGGATGTCCATCGCACCGCTTGGTGCTTGACTGTCTCGCCGACTACTCTGCCGCCGGGAGTTTCTTTTTTACCAGCTT
Source organism: Ophiobolus disseminans (assembly GCA_010093685.1). Classification (NCBI taxonomy): domain Eukaryota; kingdom Fungi; phylum Ascomycota; class Dothideomycetes; order Pleosporales; family Phaeosphaeriaceae; genus Ophiobolus; species Ophiobolus disseminans. The sequence goes on from MU006219.1 coordinate 1,459,287, forward strand.
GACTGGGCTTTGGTGCCGTTCAGCGGCTTGGTTTCGCCATAGGTGCTCGTCATGTTGCGCGGGCTCGATAGACGCAAAAAAGTCGGTAAGATCGAGTGAGGTGAGGTGTTGGAGGCGCGTAGAAGTTTTAAGACCTCTTTGCTAGAGCTCTGCCACGTGGACGCAAGTACCAAGTCCTAAGAACTGGAGATAGCAGCGTAATTACGGCGGTTTACGGACATCTATAGTATACTATGAGGACTGAAAAGACTTTCGAAATGCGTTGAAAGCAGTCCCGCTGTTTGATCGTGTGCAGTACGCGTGGAAGTGGTTGCTGGTCATCATAGAAGAAGACGGGCCGTCACCCGGACAGGCAAGATAACATTTAACAGAAAGAACTCTACAAGCGCGAAAAAATGGATGAACAACATCATGCATATTTGGAGAAGGTTGGGTGTGCTGAAGAGGGACAAGTATTCATCGATTATGTCTCCAGCGACAGGATAAACTGCGATGAGACCAAAGAACTGGCTACACATGATAAGATTATTGATTCGATCTGTTACGACATTTGTCTAAGCAGATGAGATGATAGTGAATAAGATGAAGGACGAAGGAACGAAAAGGTGACAAAATTGGGCAAAGTCTACGGCAAGCGCGATGATCCTGCCCCGCAATTTCGCCCACCATGCACAAAACTAACACTAGCTTCGAAGACTTCGACAACAACTCAACTGCACGTATTCAAGTCAATTCCCCTCGGGAGATAAGCCTTGACACCCACCAAATTGCACAGAACCACAAGGAAAATCTTGGTGGTAAGATGGCATACAGCGACTCGGATGCAGCGAGCTCGGTGGGCAGCATCAGGGAAGACGCAAGCGAGCCGGATACGAATACCTTCAAATGCTTGTTCTGCGATCAGCAATGGATCCGTGTTCCTGAGATGTCGACGCACTGCAAGGCGGAGCACAGTTTCGATCTCAACGAGACCATCAAAAGTCTTGGCTCCGGTTCGTCTACCCCAACACGCGCCTAACCCTTTTCGGATACATTGCTAACAGTGTGATTAGACGCAGATGAGCTCACGGTTATCAAGCTGGTCAATTTCTTAAGAGCAGAGGCACAGAAGGGCACACCGTCGCAGACCATCACCATACCAGACCTGACGGGCTCGTCAAGTGACAAATACCTCCAACCCACATTGGAGGATGATGCGCTGTTGTTCGAACTTGGAGACCTTATGCCGGAGTCTGATAGCAAGGCCGTGGATTACGATGAATTCGAAGCAAAGCTACAGCGAGACATACCCGAGGACTTTTCGAAGATCAAGATCACGAGTGATCGAGACGAGGACTACTTCGATTCCTACAAAGGCAATGGCATCCACCGCGAGATGATTGAAGATCGAGTACGAACAGAAGGCTACCGAGACTTCATCGAGAAGAATGCCAAGGTTTTTGCTGGCAAGACTGTCCTTGATGTTGGCTGCGGAACTGGCATCCTCTCATTGTTCTGTGCACGAGCTGGCGCAAAGAAGGTCTTTGCAGTCGACAACTCGAGCATCGCCGTACGGGCAAAGGAGATTATTGCGAAAAATGGGTACGAGGACCGTATCGAGGTTATCCAGGGACGGATAGAGGACTTCAACACACAACGCCTGATCGGTAAGGGCAAGGTCGACATCATCATCTCCGAGTGGATGGGCTACGGCTTGCTTTTCGAGGGGATGCTCGACTCTGTCCTGCGCGCGCGCGACATGTACCTGAAGCCAGAAGGCATACTCGTGCCCAGCCACTGCAACATCCGCCTAGCTCCTATTGCAAGCCCTGAGTGGATTGCTCAAAGCACAGGCGAGCAATTCTGGGAAGACGTGTACGGATTCGACTTCTCACCCATGATACCCGGCGGGCTGCTCAACACGCACGAAATCGGCGTCTTCGATGTGCCAGACCGAGCGCTCTGCGGCTCTGCATCGTCGCACCTACTCGAGATGAAGACTGTGTCCGTCGAGGACCTCAGCTTCAAAGTACCGCTTCGCATAACGCTAGATCGCGACATCTACTCACTCGATGCCATTGCGATATGGTTTGACACACTCTTCCTACATGAAGCCAGCTCGCAAGACATTAAGACGGTCGACAGCATCGATTGGGGCAGGAGTGGCATTGCGGGTCTGGGCTTTTCGACGGGGCCTGCCAATACGCCTACGCACTGGCATCAAGCCGTGTTGCTGCTTGATCGGGATGTTGCTCGGCAGCATAAGCTATCTGCTGGGACAGTTCTGGAAGGGACACTGCAGTATGCAAAGGAGAAGGGCGATGATCGCGGTATCACCGTGACAGTGGAGTGGGAGGGAGGTGACGGGGAGAAGAAGATCAAGGGGAGCGTTACGAGGACGATGGCATGAGCGATCCGAACGAAAGTACTAGGTGTCGGACTGAGCAAGAGCGCAGAGACTACAATCGACCTCGGGACACTGTATGGTATGTCCGGCGCTAGTGGCTTTAAAGCCGAGCTTGAACATAACGAGAGCCGTGCAGCAGCGCTGAGATGCTACTTAACATTGCTTCTTCCGGCATGATAGCGAGGACTACAAGACTGCGATTCCGAATCTATCCTGTGATTTGACTTAGATCTTTCGCAAATGCAGTGAGCGAATCTTGTGCCGCAGTGACGACAGCACGTGGGCCTGTGCGCGTGAGTCGATGAACCCTTGAAGGTCTGCATCCATCGCGAGACATCAGAGAGGGTTGGAAGCTAGCTGAACCACGGAACCGATCGAACTTGCCTGGGCATATCAGGAAAAAGGTTGATGATGCTACGCCGATAGCGATACACACGTCAAAACTTATGCGCGGAATTCTTCCTGGGCGCCCGCAGGCGAAGCTGCAAGCTGTCTGCCATGGCTTGTGGGAGGCCCACCAAATCATTGTACGCCGCTTGTATGCACACATGCACCAACATCGAAGCTAATATGGGTTATTAATAGGCCTACGTTTCGGGCAACGCGCTCATAATACTAGACCGGCCCAACCACGTTCTCCAAACCATCTACATCGACGAAGAATTCGAGCTGGAGGCAGTCGCGCTCGATCAAGGCACCCACAAGCTCGCGGCGTGTTCGGCGCGGAACATATACATATACCAGCCCTACGGACAAGATGAGGGCGCTATCAAGGTGTGAGCACTACGCGTAGCGCATGACACGCAATAGCTGATGGCGTGTAGTGGTCGCTGCAAAGCAGCATGACCCTCCCAGACCCGGACGATACCATCACAACGCTGTCATGGGGCATGCCAGACGAGCTGCTAGCTGGTAGCGCCTCCCTCACCCTCTTCAACACACATGGCGAGACCGAACGGATATGGACTCGACGACTAGCGAACCCAGTCAAGTTTGCCCACTTCTCGCCTGACGCAGAATTCATCGCCTCGACCGGAAGATACGACCGGCTACTGAAGATCTGGCGACGGACCGCATTCGGCTCGGCGGACCAGCGGATAGACCACTTTTACCTTGCACATCCCAAGGCCATCACAGGCTTGCACTGGCGACAGCCGTATCACAAGGACCAATCCGCGGACAACGTCCTGTATACGATATGTGCCGACTACAAGGTGCGCGTGTGGGTGCCTGGGGAGCATCACGGCGTGGATGGCATGCACATGTGGGCGGAGGTCGATCTCCTAGAGTCCATCATGCCGCGGACGGTTCCAATAGACCAACAGGTACAGAAGAGGTTTGCCTTTTTCATCGATGGCAAGCACTTTACGCACGCGACAGAAAGAGCAATGCAGCAGGCCTCGGCAGAGGAGAAGGACCATGGCGTTGCGCTACATCATCTGATCGAGGTGGCTAATCGCAACCCAGAGATCTGCGTCGTGCTTGACGATCAGGGAAACATGTCTGCGTGGGGCTTTGAGAACGTGGGGTCCAGGGCCAAGAGAATCACTGATGTTTTCAACGCCGCGCATGTGGACGGCCTGCATTTACACTTTGCCCGGAACCCTAAAGCCATCGAAGACAATGTCCAATTCTACGCTTTCATCGGCGATAAGCCGGACTCGGACCTAACATTACTCTCCCATCATTTTGATGGACGAATAGAGTGGCTGGAATCGCGCATCGACTATCTCTTCGACCCTTCGTCTCAAACACAGCGCATAGAGCGGAAAGCTGTATGGACTGGACACTCACATGCAATCAAGAAAGTGAATCGCACAGCTAGCGGAAGGGCACTAGTATCCAGGACAATCACCGACGAGTGCATTGTTTGGGTGCAGCGACCGGCGGAAAGTGGCGTGACACTACACCGTCACAGCAGCATCGAGGTTACCGAGCATATCCATCGAACAGCACTTCTTCAGGAAGGTAATTTCGTTGTCTTTCTGCATCACGATAAAATATCGTTATGGGATACTCGAGGACCTGAGGCTGTCGAAGTCACGCATCGCCCATACAAGCTACGGGGCAGGCCGCTCTGCTTGATAGTCATCCCCGAAACGGAAGCAGGTGGCAAATGTGTGCACATCGCAACCATCAGCTCTGAGATGAAGGGCATCTGCTGGGAAATTACGCTGCCATTGCTCGACCGTGACCCCGTCACTGGCCGCAAACTCTCCAGTGTCGCGCAAACCAATGGCCATGCAAACGGGCATCCTGAGGCCTCACTGGAAGAACACTCCCAGTTCGACCTCGGATCTGGCGAAGACCTTGCCTTTATCGTGCCTGTAGACCCTGCCGGGTCAGCACCCGTCATTTCAGGTTTCCTCGACACCTTTGCACGCGACATCGCCATCTCGTACACCAAGTCTGGGGAGATCAAGTCCTGGACAGCGCGTGTTAATGCTGAAAAGCGACGATTGGACTGGCTTCTCACATCGTCTGTCGATACCGCCATAAGTAATCCGTCGCTTGCTAGTGGCACGTCAATACGAAAGGCTGCTCTGGTTGATGCTGAGAAGACGACGCTCACGATTTGGAACACCAGGAGTGCGCAATTGGAGTATGAGGAGACTTTCGAGGGCAGCGGTGCTATCCAGGACTTGGATTGGTCGTCTACGCCTGATAACCAGTCTATCTTGGCTGTCGGATTTCCGCATCGAGTGGTCGTCTACGCTCAGTTGCGATATGACTACCTCAATGCTGGGCCGTCTTGGGTGCAGATCCGAGACGTGCGCATTAGAGACATCACACCACATCCCATTGGAGACTCCGTATGGTTAGGAAGTGGCAATCTTGTCATCGGCGCCGGCAATCAGCTCTTTATTCAAGATGAACAGGTCGAGGTTTCTGAGACCTTGTTTCCTAGTCTCCGCACAATCTCCCGCAAGTCAGCCTCGATCGACATCTTTACAGCTGTCAGTCGGTTGAACGGCCCTCTTCCAGTCTACCACCCGCAACTGCTCTCACAATGTGTGCTTGCCGGGAAATTGCTGCTCGTACAACGGATACTACTACGCCTATACCAAAAATTGAAATTCTGGATAGAGGGCGAGGAGTTGGACAGCACACTCGGCTTTGCAGTGGAGGACTTTTCAGAGGACCAGGTAAGCATCAAGAATCTTTTAAGCCGACTGTTATTAATGTCGCTAGACACAAATGTCTGCATCAAGAAAAGAGATGCATACTTCGTACGCCGACTTTTCCGACGACACCGAGCCTCAATCCGTCACTGAAGAAGTGGCCGGCAGCCTCACTGAACTCTTGACGACCAAACAGATCCCGTTGCTGTCCAGTCGAGAGCAGTTCCGGCTTGCAGACATTGTTGAGTGTATTGGTATGGTTGAGAAGCATCGCCGCTCCATCGACGACAACGCTGGGCGCTTTTTGCTATTCTTCCGGCAGCACGTCCAAAGCGAGGCACAGAAGAAGCCTATCTCTTGGCGTGAGATCATTTGGGCATTCCACTCGGGCAGTCAAGACATTCTTGCCGACCTTGTCAGCAGACACTTTAATGGAAAGATGTTATGGCAGCACGCGAAAGAGTCTGGTATCTTCATGTGGATGACGGACATCACAGCCTTGGTATGCTCTCAGAATGCTTGTTCTGACTCTGCTAACTTTTGCAGCGTGCTCAGTTCGAGGTCATAGCCCGCAACGAATACACCAAGACAGACGATAAGAACCCCGTCGACTGCGCTCTCTACTACCTTGCCCTGCGGAAGAAGCCCGTGCTTTGTGGACTGTGGCGCATGGCCACGTGGTCCCGCGAGCAAGCCGCAACTTCGCGCCTCCTTGCCAACAACTTCAATGAGGACCGTTGGAAGACGGCCGCGCTAAAGAATGCCTACGCACTCATGGGCAGGAGGCGGTTCGAATATGCGGCATCGTTCTTCCTTCTCGCTGATCATCTGCAAGACGCGGTAAGCGTCATTCATAACCAGCTTGGCGACACCCAACTTGCTATTGCGGTAGCACGCGTCTACGGCGGGGACGATTCTCCTGTGCTACTCAGCTTTCTCAAAGACAAAATCCTACCAGAAGCGGCCAGAGACGGTAATCGTTGGCTCGCCACTTGGGCATACTGGCTGCTCGGACGTCGTGACACAGCCGTCCGCTCACTCGTCACCCCTCTCTCGCGATTGCTCAGCCCGCCCGAGACACCGCATTTCAAGTCGAAATCTTACCTGACTGACGATCCCGCGCTTGTCGTACTGTACAAACAGCTACGCGAGAAATCGCTGCAAACATTACGCGGCGCGACCATGGTCGGCATGCGTGAAGAGTGGGACTTTGTGCTTCACACGGCTAATCTGTACGAGCGGATGGGCTGTGACGTGCTCGCACTGGATCTGGTCAAGACATGGGAGTTCCTCACTCCTCCGCCGCCGAAGATGACACCTGGCAGACCTCCGCTGTCGCCCATGATGCCGCGCGAATCTTTCCACGCTCATGGACCGAATCAGAGCGCTACCGACTTTGATTTTGATCCGCGGAAGCTGTTGCGCCGGCGCAGCTCACTTGTCGTTGCGGATCTGCCAACAAGAGAACACGTCAAAAACGATCTCGCGGCATCGAGGGGGACGTTGGATGAGGTGGAAGACGAGGAGAGCGAGGAGGAGGAGGTGGTGGAAGACAAGGATACGAAGAAGGACGAATCGAGGAAGAAGCCTCCACCCACGCAGTTCCAAGAGCCGGATGCGAGTAGTTTACTTGATGCGTTTGGATTCTAGTTTCGTTGTGTCATTTCTCATTGCTGCCTAATTCATGTCCCTGTCTATTTCCACATCTCTATTCCTGACTTTCCTACTTGCTCATACTGATGCCTGGGTGTCGCCGACGTATCGTGGCCTCCACCGTTGACGCCGAAGACACCCTCGAAGACACATAGCCTCTTCTACCTCGCCATGCCGCGCGCCTTCTTGATGGGGCGCGGGGAGCACATGTGGGCCTCCCCATCGTCGCAAAGCACACGCTTGCGCTTGCCCTGCCGGGTGGCAACGACGGGCGTGACGGGATCCGGCGAGCGATCGTCACGCCTAGATGGTGTCGCTGCGCCCGAAGCGCTCGGCGAGGCACATGAGGAGCTATCGTCGTCTCCAACGTCCTCCCAATCTGACTCCCGGTCCTTGACCGCAACGAAACTTCCCTCGTCGTCCGTATCCATCCAGTCCTCCTCCGCTTCCTCAACCTCCCATCCACCTTCACGCTCCGCGCGATTAGGACGCATACCCCTGCCTTTAACTTCAAGCAGGGCGGCGGCATCAGGCGGCGAAGCACGGTACCACGGCACGACCTTGCCATGCTCCTCGCGCTCCATCTTAGCCACCGGCAGCGGCGCCTCAGGAATGCCCTTCCCCCCCGGGAAATGCGCGCGCGAAATAGCTTCCTTTGGATACTTCTCCTTACGGCTCACTTTCTCTCCCCCCGCGATACGGAGCCGCATCGCCTGCGCCCTTGCACGCAGCTCCCATATGGCCTTGTTCTTCTTAGCGTGCGAAGACGCGATTTGGCCGCGCACGGCGTCGATGCTGCGGTCGCGGTGGCCCGTGGCGTTCACGGCGGCGGTCATGGCATGCAGGTCTGCAGGCGATGTGCCGGTGCCGGAGTCGAAGCTGTGGAGCCCGGATCTGGCGATAAAGGCGTTAATGGCGGAGTAGAGGGCGCTGCGCTCGGCGTGGGACCAGTGGTGCTTCAGGATGACTTGCTTGTAGGTTGAGTCGCGGCGGCGCTTGATTTGGTCGAGCCATTTGTTGTCTGGATGGGGGATGAGGTCAGTGGATGTTGCAGATGTGAGTTTTGATAGGGAGACTTACAGGCGTATGCCCACTCTTTGTTGTTGGGATTGACATCCTCCAGACGATCGACGTTGACGTAGGGCTGCAGATACTCGCCTGTCTCCGAGTCGAGGCGGCGGAACAAAATGCATGGCTTCCACCTCAACGCCGGTCCATGGTCGCCGGCAGCACGTGTCCACACTCCCGTCTTCGGATCCTCGATGAACAAGATAGGCTGTCCACCGTTCCGCTTGTTAGCGCGCACGCGGCGAGGGACTTTGTAGTGGTCCATGTGAGGCTCCATGATAGACTTTGGTGTCTCTTTCGGCGTCTTGGCGGTGTCGATCTCATGAAGGTCGTTGACCTGGGTGTAGTAGGTGTTGTCCGACTTCTTGACACGGTATCTGGCGATGATCTTGTTCGGGTCGGTGGGATGGCGCTCGAAGGTTTCTTCGCCTAGTTTTCTGCCATTGAGGTGAATCTTTTGGCTGAAGCCTGGAGCTGGGACTCCGAATTTGCTTAGCTTCCTTGACGCAGATGCGGACGCTGTGGCGATGGTGTGTTTGCTTAGAGTCTTGGGCGTAGACGATGATGCAGCGACGTTGTTCTCGACCCTTGAGAGGGGCGCGGCTGGAGCGTTGTTGGCCAGCTTATGGGCAGCAGGGACGAATAACTTGTGCTTTTCGTTACTAAGAGAAGCCGGAGTGGGTGCTGTCACGATGGCGCCATTGCTGCCAACCAAGGTGACCCTGCCTGAACCGAGGGGAGCATCCTTAGACGCGGTAGACAGCGCCGCGGCGGCGGCGACTGGAGGAGACGAAGACTTGGCTGAAGAGCGACGCGAAGCACTAGATGAAGAGCCGAAAGAGCTGCCGACTGATGAAAGGGGTGAGCTTGCGAGCTCGGGAGGAGGGTGTTTGGCTGCGGCTTCGCTGAGCTGGCTGGCAAGAATGAGAGCTGACAGAGCGTCCAAGGTGACAACAGGTTGAACGATACTCGAGGCGACGTCTGGGCCGATTTGCGCAACCTCCCCGTCCTTGAAGTTAGCGTCCAGCATAGGTGTGTCACCAGCGTCCTGGGCCTGCTGCGGAACGACCTCGAAGCCTATCTCCGCCTCGATACCAATGGTGTCCTGCGAAGAGCGACCGCCGGCGATGCTATCAATGCAAAACATGTTGAGCGAAACCGGTTCACTATGCTTGTCAGCTACCTGAAGCAATTGCGGCTCTCATAAGGGCAGTGCGACACCGTCCTAGCGAGCGACATGAAGCGGAACAGAAACAAGACATACCTTTTCTAAAAGTACGACAATCTTAAATCTCCGTGTCGCGAGTACCCAAAACGCGTCCAAATGCTCGCGGCGTTGAGTTTCGTTCCTGTTGCTTCGATCCACAATACCCAACAATCCCGACGCAAAAAGTCCAAAAAGGCGTGACTGAATCCGCGCGGTCTAAACTTCTGACGCGTGTGATTTCTGCGGTGAAGTATGCGGGCGGGTCGAGAGGTTTGCGTTGTGGTGGTGGGGTGGGACAGAAGTCGAGTATCGCGAAGGCAGGAGTGCGGTGTAGGTGAGTGCTAACCGAGGAAAACAGCTTCGGAGATTAGGGTGCTTGATGCCGGTGTTCACTGAGGTGTGGGAAAGGCGGTAGCGGGGCGGGGAGGGCTGGACGTGTTGCTGCTGTGCGAGCGCCATGTTTGGAGGAGGGAGGGAGGGATGTTGACGGTGATGGGGATTGATGCCGTCACGTCGGGTGCGGGAGAAGACACCACATTTGTTAATGGTATTTTTACCGGATGATGCAGAAGTTCGTGGCTGCCTCATGTGTGGGTATGTGGACCTTTTCCTTCACTGTGTCAGAGGCTTCCCGCTCGCATGAGCAAGTGGCTGATTCCTCACTTCGCTGATTGCATTCTTGGGTACATGTAGGCTCTCTTCAGGCCCTGACTCCACCATTTGATTTATGCTGCATTGTTGCCGGATGTACATGCTAACCTCTAGTCTAGGCTCGAGAGCTGCTACTTCACTAGCGCCTCCAGTCAAAAGTCATGTGTTGCACCGACTCCCTTTCCGGTGTCGCTGTTACCATGGTCCGTGGTAGAGTATTTTCAATGAGGAGTGCCCTAGGAGCTCGCGTTGCTGCTCGCAGTGTTCACGGTTGTCGTCGTTTACAGGCATGGTAGAATCTCCTGGGGTGGCTTGAGTTTCTTCGCAAGACCAACCACTCCAACTAACATAGTTGGAATAGATGACTTGAACAACGTTTCAGCAAGCACAGTCTTCACATCAAGCGAGGGTAAAGTTATCAAGTTACTTCAGTGCGTATACCATTGCTTCCACATAGCTTCCGATTGCTACACAAAATCCATGCTACCCACAGTCCCTTGTGGAAATCCAGTCCCTCGAAGTCCACCCAACACCCAATCTCTCAACCCTCAAGGCTCAGAACGAACACAAACCACCAAAAAGCAAACACAACATCAAGAGCAGCGAAAAAACCTTCAGCCAGGCGAAACAATCATAGCACCAACATCCAAGCCCCGAGCAGGCGTAACCGGCCGCCCACAGTCCTCCTGCGACGACCCAAACGACTCCGCAAACGACAGCTCAGGCGTACTCAACCACGCGGCAACATCGTATCGCTCCTGGGGCGGCGTGTTGTACACAAGCGCAGGCCGCGGCTGGGGTCCATAGTACAGGCTCGCAGCTTCCTGCCACAGAGCTATGAGCTGCTCGGCGTCGTCTTTCTTCTTGTACACCACTGGAGCCGCGTACAAGCTCAACAAAGTAGCAGCGGCGTCTTGTTCTGCGGTTGAGGTGGGGGTGTCCTGCATGTCAATGTCGGTTGCGGAAGGGAGGTGCGAGAAGAGGGATGTCCAGTGCTCCAAGTCGTTGGCGTATGCGGATTCTTCGACAACGCCTTTAGCTTGCATGTCGAGCTTCATCGCCTTGTACTGATGCAGCATCTTGAGTGTAATGACTGGCACGAAGATGTCGCCCGACTTGCCGAAGACGCACTGGACGAGGCGGTTGCGCAGTAGCTGGCACATGCGGTTGAGCTTGGATGCGAAGGCGTTGGAGTGGCGCTCGACGCGCGGTTCGGTGGGCTTGCCATGGTGGTCGGTGAGCGTGCGGCCGACGAAGGTGGCGTTGAAGGCGTCGAGGATGGTGGTGGTCTTGGGGAGGAGGATGCCGCGGACGAGTGACTCGGCGATGGAGAGCTGGTAGTAGAGTTCGAACCAGAGCTCTTCGTCTTCGAGCCAGAGGGTGACGGCCTTGGACTTCATGCCTGCGCGGCCGTAGATCTGGTCTGGGCGTGGTGTTAGTATGTGTCCCATGCAGTGTGCACAGAGACGGTACGTACTGCGCCAGTTGTTGATCTTGTTGATGTGCTCCGGGTCGTTCCAGTCGATGGTGCTGTGAGGCATGTTGCGGAAGTGCAGTTCTTTCGCTTCTCCAGTGAGGCTGTCGTCGCAGAGCATGCGCAGGAGGGTGGTATCTTGCTGGCCGACTTTGGCGGTCCTGCGCTCACCGCGAGGTAGGAGGGTCGATTTTGCGACATAGTTGTCGGGAATGGGCTGCTTCACGCGCTGCGTGGCAGGCTTGCGAGTGCTCTGCGAAGGAGGGCTGAGCTTGATCTTGAGCTTGAACTTCTTGGGCTGAGACGGGGTGGGAGAGTCGGCGGTGGTGTCTTCAGAGGCCTGCCTCTTCAAACCGGTGCGACTGGTTCGGGTGCTGGTGGGGGGTGAGGGAATGGCGGAGCGCGTGACCTCACTATTCTGCTGCTTCCGCTTGGGAGACATGGTGGCCGTAAGTGTCGTAACGTGAGTGGTATTTGAGCTTTTAGGCGGTGCAAGCTGGAGTGAGTCCAAAAAGGAAAGGCGATGAATACGTGAAGGACGCCAAAGATGATCGCGTCCGAGTCGCTTGTTGTTGTTGCGGCAGATGGTAGGAAGAACGTTGGTATACAGGCGAAGAGAGTACGGTTTGGGAATTGGAGGGAAAGGAAGCAAGAGCAAGAGAGGCGTGCTGAAAATCAAATGTGCGAGCCCAGCCACACGGTTCTGAACAAGGCACAATAGCTCGAGGTGAAGGTGGGAAAGTTGAGCTCACAATAGCACGGAGACCAAACGGTGTGTTGTCGCCACCCCGACCGTCTGCACACGACAATAACAATCTCATACTCGACGCAGCAGACAATAGAGATCGGCCTTATTTGAAGAGAGACGCAAATTGGCAATTCGTCTGCACAATCATAGTGCGTTGCTATTGAATGCAGGCGTGCCAGTTAAAATCGCTCTTTCACCTCGCCTCACCAACGAACTTCGCGAACAAGCTGAACGCGAGAGACGGAGTACGGTCAGCCATGTAAATGACATGAAAACCTAGGATCGACAATGAAAAGAGCAAAAAACGCCGCAAAGAAATATTTGTCCACATACACAATCTCGTCTGAAAGCACGCGGACCGCGTCAACGCGTTTACCTCTTGTTGTTGCGCAATGACCTGCCACGCTCAGATGTTGTCATGGCGAGCTAGTGACTTCCTCGACCACCCTACGACTGTCCCACAGCGCTATAGCCATGCTCCGGGTCACAGCCCAATGAGTCCGCGAAGACTCATGTGCTCAGTGTCATAAGCATTGACTCCAATGCATTACAAAAGGCGCGCGCTCGCTGCAGTGTCTCGCTCACTTCAACAAGTTCCCTAAAGACACCAACGTATCAGTATCAATCGTGAACATAAATCCATTGACTTACAAGCTATCACCCATAATCCTCAATCATGTCAGATGTAAGCCCCGTTGGCGATATATATTCCGATATCCGGCGTAAGAAGCTGCCCCACAACTCTTTCACGAACCTCTCGACAACTAAGGCGAGCGGCTGGCGTTGTCCAGGATGTCGTATCCTCAGGGTATCGCATGAGTCTCCAAGAGAACATGCATCTCTATGGCGCGGCTACGAACACTGTCCGCGTGGCTTAAAGGCCAGAACATGTGGAATGAGGGTGCCTGGGGCGTTCCATGTACGTTCGACAGAGCGGAGGTAGAAGAAAACTGGTCCGCAGAACTTGATTTGATCAAAAACGTTGGTACGGAGACAGTGGATACAAGCTTCTCCTACTGCACCGAGTGCAGCTTTACTGATGCAGACCGACATGCGGACCCCGAGCTGAAAGCGTATCTTGACGAAGAATCACAGCTGGTCCCCGCAACCTGCAACATGATAGGGGTGTACGACAAGCGTGAGAATACGTTTGATGGTGGAAGTAGATGGATGCGAGACTTCCTTTATACAGGCGGCAAGGAATCTCTGGCATGTAAATCCAAGAAATACGGTGCCGGGCGACGCAAGGAGGTCAAAGAAGGAGACAACGTAGTCGTGTTCGATATCAGGGATGTGAAGTGCGAGGGACGCTATGGAGGGCCGATCAGGCTCTGGGTATGCCACGACACTGATGATGGCAAGGGGCGCTGGGGGAGCTGCAGGATTGGGTGCCGCGTCTGGAGAGCGAGCATTACCCCGAATTGTCGGATGAGGAAAAGGAGTTAACCGATGAGCAAATTCTCGGGATGATTTCTGACACGGACTCAGAGGACTCAAAGGAGGCTTCTTCTGAGAATATCTTCGAGTCTGAAAACTCTCCTTCTCCGTCTTAGCTTTGTTCGAATGCCCCTGTTCTCTGTCTCCCTGTACATTAGTCTCTTATTAAATCGAATATATCCTCCTAAAAAGTCTGACAACTCATGCCTTTTGATGACAACCGTGAGCGAGAATTGAAAGAGTAAGATGTGCGCTGACTTAAGAGAACAGACCACAGATGGTAGGGTCCTGCCATTCTCGAGGTAACTACGTTGGCTGAGATGCAGAGAACGATCGAGAGCTCGCTCACCGCGTAAGATGTCCCAGTGACCATTTTCCTAGACTCCATGCTATGCTGTCCCTCCACCCTCCATTCGTAACGCCATTCCCACCACATAAGCAAAACGATAGATGCCGCTACCCTCGCCTTTTCAAGCCTTCACTTTCCGCCCCTTAGCCTTAGCACGTGCCTTCGACTTCCGCGGCTTCTCCTCTACCTCCTCTTCCGAATCACCAACATCCTCCTCCTCGAGATCCATCTCGTCCTCAGAAACCTCCTTGGTCTTCTTCACGCGAGTACTTCTCTTAGCCTTCTTCGTGCGGTTGGCCTGGAATAGCTCCTCGGGCGGTTCGTCCATGGGCGTCGACCGCTTGCTGCCCCGTGAGGTAGGCGCGTAGCGAGCCTCGAGCGAGTCGAAGAAGTTGCCTGATCGTGCCTTTTGACGTGACTGGATCAGGGCTGCAAGGTCTGCCATGTCGCCTCCGCCGCCTTTCTTGGCCTTTGGCTTCGCTTTGCCGTTGGTCTTGCCACTGGTGGGCTTGGCTTCGTCTTTATCGGTCTGGCGCTTGTCAAAGTCGTCCCGCCGCTTTTGCTCTGCGTCCTTGGCCTTTTGTCGTGTCGCATCCGTCTCCTTCTCATAAGCAGGATATGACTCGATGTTGCCGTTCGCGATCTCCTCGTCCAGGATCTGCCTGAAGCGGTCGTCGTCTGCCAATATGTCGGACAGCATGACGGACGCGTAGACATTGCTCAGGTTGCCCTTGCCCTTGGTGTATGCGTTGAGGAGGTCCCTCCGCTCATTGGCGCTGCCCTTGTACTCGTTCGAAAGGTTCTTGATGGCATCCTCGGTGACCACGTTCTCGAACTGCTCGCGGTAGAAGCTCAGCCAGTTGAAGTCGTCATCGTCCTCCAGGGTCTCGGCCGTGCTGCCGGTGAGGTCGTAGCGCTTGCGTCGGCGGTCGTCTGATAGAACGGCATATGCGAATGCGATTTCCTGGAACTTCTTATTGGCGGCTTCTTTCTGGTCTGCTGCAGCCTTGTCTATTATGAGGTTAGAGGGACTCCAGGTGTGTGAGCGAATGACATGCCTGGGTGATGCTTGAGCGCGAGCTTTCGGTACGCCTTCTTCACGTCATCTGCTGTCGCTTCTGCCTCCAGACCCAGCACCTCGTACGGATCGATAGTTGGCGGGCCCTCATCTTCCTCAATATCGTCCTCCTCTTCCTCTTCAAGAAACTCTGCGTCGCGCCTAATCTCCTCTTCTGCGACTTCGCGCTTGCTGCGAGTGCTACCCTTGGCCATCTTTACTAATATGTTGTAGAAGATGTGTGGATGTTAGGTAGAATGTGGAGGCGCGCTAAAGGTGACGCAACGCGACGCGACGTCGGAGTTTAGCCTCGGAGCTATGGCCGCGCCTTCTCTCACCCTCTCCGCCCCCACAACTCCACCTTTACTCCCCCCACGTCGTTTTCACCTCCGCCATGACCGAAAGCAGCTGGACGGGCCCAGTCAAGATGTGGGATGGCCCCGTGCCGCCCGCAGAGAAACCGGATCCCAACGATCACCTGCAGTACATGCGCCTCGCATTAGACCAGGCACAAGAATCACCGCCAAAGCCCTCGAATTTCCGTGTCGGCGCATTACTTGTCAACGCAGACACGGGAGCTATTCTATCACGAGGCTATACATTAGAGTGCGAAGGCAACACCCATGCCGAGCAATGTTGTCTGCTCAAGTACGCTAAAGACCACGGCCTTTCGGAAGAGTGTGTGGGAGAAGCATTACCACCCAACACTGTCATCTACACGACCATGGAGCCGTGTAACCTGCGACTGAGTGGCAACTTGCCGTGTGCAGATCGCATAATTCGGGCGATAAATTTGGATGGCGAAAGGGTCATCAAGAAGGTGTATCTAGGTGTTGAGGAGCCAGAGAAGTTCGTGGGCGAGAACGAAGGCAGGAAGAAACTTGAAAAGCATGGCATTGAGTGTGTTCATGTACCCGGTCTTGAAGCGCGGATATTGAGCGTCGCCACTGCTGGTCACGACAAGTAGCGACAATGAAAAGGATCTGTGCGATATGTACATATGGAAAGCTGGCAAGCTAAAAGGCGCCGAGGATAATAACAATAATCAAAGAACTGAAGTGCTGCAAAGTAGCGCTATGGACCGCAAGAAACAGTCCGACGCCGGGTATCATCGTCCTCCGTCAAGCCGTGCCGACCCTCTTCGCCGCTTGTCCCTCCCCTTCACGCCCGTTTGACCTCATATCTGCAAGCTCCACGTCAGTCGCCTGAACCGATGGCTGCCTCTGCTTCCCCTTCTGCCCACTTTTCATCTTCAGGCCCATCTCGTACTTGAAGCGCTTCCATCGCGTCTTTCGAATCTCTGAAGGCTTGACACCGCTCGTTGACCGCCTGTGTGCCTTTGGCGGTGGTGGCGGGAGTGGCGTTGACGATGCCTTATTGGCAGATTCAATCGTCTTTTCGTCTGCAGCATCGTAGTCGACTGCCACGGAGCTTGTCGCGAGGAAGGACACCAAAAGGGAGGCCAGGGCTTTGTGGCGCTTGCTCACTGGTGTGGTGTTTGTGTCGGCTGGAGTAGTCTGTTTTGCGGCTGTTGTGGTTCTCGTCTTCGACCCTGACGCACCAGACATTTGAGACTTAAACGTGACCTTGGGTTTTGCAGAGGCCTTGCGCTTGTGATTCGACTTGGGTTTCGGTCCAGCATTCTGGTTGGATGATGAAGCGACCCAGGTCTTTGCCTTTTCCTTTTCCTGTGTTGGTGTGGCCTGGCCGGAATCGCGGCGCTCTGTGAATGCTCGTAACATGGTGAATGTGTGATGTAGGGCGATCGTAGAACTCGAAAAACATTGGGTGAGCAGCAGCAATTATACCAGATCCTACGGCTTTCGCCTTGGGCGACAGCTAGAAGCCAAGGGGCTGGCTGTAGCTGAGTCGCTTAAAGATACGGCTGTACTGATGGCTTGCAGCTACCACAACCCTATCTGCGCCGCTGCTGAAAGTCGCGAGCATGGCCACGTGAGCAAGCCGACCCTTGTATCGAAACTGAGATGCGAGACCAAACAATTATCCTTGTTGAGAAATGTCAGGCGTCGAGACAAGTGTTCTGACGGGCAAATAGTGTTCTGATTCCTTGCAGCCATGTTGTAAATCTCAGCACAGGAGATGAGAATGAATCCACGATACAGCCTTGCCCTGCGCTAATAAGGCTAGAGGGGCCAGAATGCACCTCTTTCGGCGGTTCTCAGACCACGCTCGTCGTCGCTACCAGCCCGACGGCTCCTTTTCTCTGCTCGACTCCCTCGTTTGGCGGTAGTCGGGCGTAAGGCCAAGGGCGAAGAATGGAAGTGGCTGGCTGCCTTAGCGGCCATCAGCCCCGTACTCGCGAAAATAGATCTTGGCTTCAGCTGTGCCTGGAGCTTCGTGGATCGTGGTCCATGACAATTGTGCTTATTGACTGAATATGCTGGCATGCGGTCTTCTAGGAACAACAAGGGAGATGCGAGCGCGTTTAGAGTGCGAACGTGCTGTTGGGGTGCGGAGAGAAACATTTGCAACCGAGCGGCTATGCGAGCCTCAGTAGCCATACGAAAAATTGGCCATCAGTCGTGCATCCAATGATCTAGATTAACGAGCAAGACCAAAGAGTTGGGATTCGGGGGTTGAATGGGAAGACGAAGACTGAGCGTGGTCTGGAGAGAACAACCTGGGAAGTTCGCGATGTCAGCCACCCCGATCAGGAAGCGACGACTGCATCACGCAAATAACCATACACACTACGGCTGACTCCACAGTGGTTTACACACATCAATTGTCCTCATCCGTTCGCGACTTTGGAAGTCGGCCTCGCCTTTCCCCACATGGTCCCGCTATAATACAGTTCAATTCTCCATGCCCGTAATGGCGTCACGACTTTCAGACCTGTATGACGCGTAGCAGGCCTTGCAATTGGACAAAATTAATCTCACAATAACAACCAATCTTAGACACTACAACAGGCCTCAATGTTTACATATCCTATCATGCGTCCCTGCACCATCACAACCTGCACCAAATCCCTACGCAGTCTACGAAAACCCCTAACATCACAGCTCAACCAGCGCACAGCAAGCCTCTCCACCTCCAACATAAACATCGAAACCCCACACGTCCAAGTGCGCCCCGGCCTAAAGCTCTCAGAGCACCAAACCACAATCGTAGCCTCGGTACTCGACCTCTTCGCCGGGCGTCCCTCGCTGCCCAAACTCTCCCTCTGGCGCGACGATGCAACCTTCAGCGACCAGTTCACCATCGCGACGGGACGCGAAAAGTTCTCGGCGCAATGGTACGGGCTGCGGAAAGTGTTCAGCGATATAGAGCGCATAAACCACATGGTGCAAGATGCGGGGAATCCGATGCTTGTGGATTTGAGGACTAAGTATGTGGTCAAGGGGATTGGGATGGAGGAGATGGTTCAGAGCGTTGTAGCGGTTTATTTGGATGGGGAGGGGAAGATTGAGAGGGTTGAGGATAGGTGGGATGGGAAACTGCCTGAGGGGAGTATTAGTGAGGTGAGTCTCTGTTTGGACGGTGTTGGGTTTGTAATGATGGGAGGCGTGTGCTGACTGGATGTATAGGCTTTCCGACGCTTAGGCGCGGCCACGGTGCCAAAGATTGTCAGTGTGCCGAAGAACGAGGAAGAGGATGCAAGGAGGAGTAATTGAGCGTTTCGAAGTTGAAGTGAATAGGGCGTTCAGACATGGTTCTCTACATGCATTCATCATTCGTAAATCATGCTATACATGGCCACGGCCGGTTTCAATACCACCTCTACAGCTCAACACGCTGCATCATCTGTAGAACATCCTTCCAAGCGCTAGATGCAATGTCACTGCTACCAAGCTGCCTGCTATGCCAATCACTTTCAAGCTCGGTGCACCTGCAACGAGCAATATCGTCCCACAATTCCCTTGTTCAGCTCTTGGTAGACCTGGCCCGCTCATCGTTATAGTCGCGCAGAAGCCGCCGGCAGCTTGGTTTGGTTGGTTGTTCACAACTACTGTGGTTTGTGGATGTGGGTTCGCGTATACGATGGCGGTCTGTTGCTGTGGGTAGACTGTGACCGTTGTGACTTGCGCGACATTCACAATACCGCCGCAAGTGTTACCGCTGGGACAGCATCCGATCAATCCGTTAGAGTTCGCTGGCGAGGCGCATGCGTAATTTGCAGGACAGCACCTAAAACCTTTAGCTTTGTACTGTCTAGTGAGTTCGCGACTTACCAGCTCGGTAGACCGACGTTTGAACAGCTGACAGATGCTGAGGACGGACAGAAGTTTGTCCCCTGCGCGCTGACTTGCCCTCCGTTCGGGTCCACAATGTAAACGGCACCACTAAAGGGCGCATTATTTGTGAACTGTTGCGGTACAGCTTCTGGCTTTGCGATAGGTTCCGCGACACCATGAGAAGCAAAAAGCAGCGCCAGGAGGCACCCAGGCGCAAAGTGCAACATCTCGTTGGGATCAAAAGTAGCGGTTTGAAGGGTCGATAAGAAGATTCAGGCGCGTCGCAAACAGCGCTTGGAGAGCACACAGCAATATCAAGATCTGCAAGTGGTTTGGTTAGTACGGCGAAGTGGGAAGAAATCCCCTCGCGCTCTCGGGAGACAGAGAAGACAGAGAAAGGTCATCCGGAACGACGGCGGGCTCCCGCAATGCCTTACGACCTTGGTCAGAGCTACATGGTAGTTCGATGGAAGCTGGGAAGCTCGCAGGCTTGCTGCATGTCAGTCTAGCTTATCTTGGACAGCTCCAGGTGTAAAGTGGGCATCATCGGTGGTCTTGGGGGGCCGGGTCAAGCAGCCATCCGACCTTGATCCGTTGAACATTCGATTTAACGGCTCTCTCATGGGCCAGAGGCGGAAAAGTGACGGCACAGGGCAACGTTGAGGTGTGCTGTAAATGCCGTGACCGGGAGGACCTAGCAACCGAGTTTGCTGCCATCTGACGACAGCATCTGCTGGCTGCGAAAAGCAAAGCGAGAGACCCGAGTGTCAGCAGCGCAATATCTTGATTCGCCCCTTGCAAGAGAGCATGCCTAGCCTTGGCTTGGAGGCGGCTCAGTCGGAGTCCTGTCTGCAGTGGCTGGTGGTGTGGTGGATGCATGAGCCGATCATCCCGAGTCAGCGTGCAGTTGAATGAGTCTGTGCCCTCGCCACGTGACCAGGCGTGGTCGTTTCTTCCCGAGGCCCGCGTCGCGTTTCCAACTATCGTCACCTCTCCCGCATCATCGACACAATATGACATGTCAACACATCAACCAGCTCGCGAGTATAGGATATATCCGGCATACTGCTTTTGCAACTCGCCCACATACGATACCTGGGTGAAGATCACGGCCGCCGATGTACAAGGTTTACGCACCGAGTCGCAGTTTCAAGGTGATAAGATAGTGACTTCATATACTTTATACGACACCGCTAACATTCCCAGGACAACATCTCTACTTCCATCTCAATCACCCTGTTCGATACGTTCGCCTCGTTGGAGTAGTGGTAGCCATCGATGACATCAACACCAAGTACACGGTCCTCACCCTCGACGATGGAAGCGGTGCCACCATTGAGCTCAAGATTGTGCGGATCCCTCCAGCCGACAAGAACCCTCTAAACACCTCCTCGAGCACAAAACTGGCGAACGTAAGCGTCGTCAGCCAGTTTGGTGTGTTCGAGGTTGTGGTGGACAACCAGCGACTGGACATTGGTACTGTCGTCAAGGCGAAAGGTACCATATCAGAGTTCCGAGGTATCAAGCAGTTGGACCTCAAGAGAATCTGGGTGGTCGACACGACAGACGAGGAGGCGCAAGCATGGGCAGAAGCTGCTGCCTTTAAAGAGGAAGTGCTTTCCAAACCATGGCATCTTACGACAGCAGAGCATGCCCAAATCAAAGCGAAGATGAAATCGGATAAGAAGAAAGTACACGAGTACGAGCGGCGCAAGGCTGAGCACGAGGTGAAGAAGGAGGAGCAGAGGCTGGCACGGGAGGCACATTTGGCGCAGAGGGAGAAGAAGCTGGAGATGCGACGGCGGAAGGAAGAGGTCATGATGAATGCCGGGGCTCTCATATAATTAGTATTGGCCATTGTGGTTACAAGGCTGAAAACGCCAAGTGGAGGCGCAGCACTAAACTCCCTTGCAGCATCGTCCCCTGCAATCCTTCCACTCACCTCCAGCGCTTCACAAGACCCGTCTAGGATAATGTGAACACCAACAAGCATCGCCACATGTCTCCTTCCGATCGCTGGCGTCATATCAAGCAAAAGTCGGTCCGGATTTTCAGGCCACGTAGTCAGGTTGGCAGTCAATATGAGTACAGGCCCTTACCGCAGAAACGGAGCATTCGTCTTCTATACCTACACCCGGGAACGGAACATGACCCTCTGCAGTGCTCTCTTAGATTCGACAGCCTCGATACCGACCTTGTGGACTATGAGGCTATCTCATATGCCTGGGGCGATTCCACCAAATCGAGATCGATTGCCTGCGACGGCCAGTCACTTGCCATCACTGAATCCATATTCCTGGCTTTGCAACGCTTCCGCCGTGTTGACCGTATAAGGATCCTCTGGGCTGACGCGATTTGTATCAACCAGAGGAACGAAAAAGAGAAAAGCCGGCAAGTAGCATTGATGCATGACGTGTACCGGAAAAGTGCCTGTACGTTGATCTGGCTCGGCCACGAGGAGGACGCTATAATACAATCTGCTCTGAGTGGTATTTGCCGATGGCTAATATCGGATCGTCCTAAAGGCTGGACACAAGACCATCCCGCGTGGTCTGACCCTGGTTACACATATCCTGTAAAATATCCGAGCTTCCTTTGGCACGACACTCTCATTCAGGACTTTGAGGACGGGGCCGTGGCGTTTAATCCACAACATGGCGAAGTTGCGGGCCTGTCACGCTTGTGCTCGTGTTCTTGGTTCAAGCGTGGTTGGGTCATTCAAGAGCTGGCATCATCCTTCAACGCGCAAATTTTCTGGGGCCATGCACAAATCGACGTCGACTGGATAAGCCTCGCCAGTAGGGCTCTTGTAGCTCCGAACTTGCCTCATGATGAAGCTCTTCGTCGCTTTTACGCAATATGTCACGTACGTAGGACGCAGATTGAGGCGGGCTGGTCGTGTTCATTCCATGATCTGATCGTGTTTTCTCGCAATTTCGACTTTTCCGATCCAAGAGACC
The DNA here is from genome assembly GCA_010093685.1 of Ophiobolus disseminans. Classification (NCBI taxonomy): domain Eukaryota; kingdom Fungi; phylum Ascomycota; class Dothideomycetes; order Pleosporales; family Phaeosphaeriaceae; genus Ophiobolus; species Ophiobolus disseminans. The sequence continues at coordinate 1,481,598 of MU006219.1, forward strand.
GCATATATGGACTGCTGGGCTTGCATGCAACCGATCGCGGCTGGGGAAATAACTTGCCGTTTGTGGAGCCAGATTATGGAGCAACAGTTTTGGAATGCTTTCAGAGAGTAACAGAGAAGCTCTTGCTCGGGAGGCCCGACTCGACTAAGGAAGACGGCTTGCCAGCACAACCCGACCTCAAAGTGCTTTCAAGTGTCCAGCATGCGGGTGATATCGATGCAAATTGGCCCTCATGGGTTCCTGACTGGAGTCGAAAGAGACGCATCGGGCATGGGATCCGCCCGTTCACATCTTTGTGTTTTCAGTGTCCTAAGCCTGCAAGGGTATCCAAGGAAAAGCGCGCAGGCCACACGTGCATATGTATCGACGGATTCGCTATCGATGTTGTTGATCGGCTACATGCACAACAACCATGCTCTTCTGGTTTGGCGGACAATGGCCAATCATTAGAAGGATATCGAGCCTTACTTGGCGATCTGGCAACCACGTACAGCACCGAATGTCTTTCATACACATTGGGAGAAACGGGAAGTTTTGGATATCGAGAATCAAGACCGGACTGGACGGAACGATATCGTGCATTCATGCAACCAGTACCTGTCGACAGCGAGAACAGACTTGATGAAAATCCCGTGTATGATACTGCGTTCCTGGACAAAGCCGCACTCGATTTCTGGGAAGCAATGAAGCTTCACTCGCAAGAGCAAGTTATCTTTCACACCCAGAACGGACGACTCGGATTGGGCCCGGACATTGTCCGAGTCAGCGATGTCATAGTGCACTTTTTCGGCGCAACTACTCCATACATTCTGAGACCTGTGGACAAACTCTGGAGATTGGTCGGGTGTTGCTACCTTTACGATTATACTCGGTGCAAAAACATACAGTCCTGGAGTAAGAGTGGTGGGAATAGTGAGACTTTCAACATTTACTAAAGCTAGAAACAATGTTGCTGACGTTATCTACCTATTCTCGTTCCCCTGGTCATGCTTTCATGGTTTTAGTGTGGCTTAGAGGCCTTCGTTGTGTCCTTCGGGCTCTGGCTGCTCAAATCCGCCTTCACTTGCGGACCCACACGCAGTGTTTGTCGCCTCTCACTGGCTTCTCAACACCTTTGCAAACGCTCTGACGTCCCCCAATGCTCCACCCAGTCCCTGTTGGGAAAGCAAAACCACGTGCAGTAGGTAGATCATTCCCCCTCTGTGTACGTCACACAACGCGTTCAACCATTCTTGCAAATAACGCGACTTGATCGAAAGCTCTCACCGACGCTTCTACTCGCTTTACTCGCGCAGTCCTGCGGCAGTTCCATAGAATCAGCAAGCGTGGGATCAATTGACATCCAGGATAGTAGCCATATCAGAACTCATGACTATAGCAAGCCCCAAGACTCCTAGTGCGAGAAAGGTCAGAATTATATACATCGGTGGTCGCATGACAGAATTGTAATACTTGAACAGGCGCCATTGACCACCACACCTTCCAAGGCCCGCTCGTCTCAAGGAACTCCCGCTAGTGGCAGGAAGCGCAAGATCAAGACTGAAGTATGGCCCAGGAGAAGGGGTGGCTACAAACCGCGGTGCTGATATTTCGCCAGACCATATCGCCAAAGAATGCTACCCCAAAGGGCAAAGGCCCAGGAACTCGTCCGCAAAATGCGCATGTGACGCCCGACAAGAAGAAGCAGAAGGTGAACCACGATGCTACGGTGAGTCACGGCTCTTGTTATTCTCGGTCGTTTGATGAGGTCGTGAGGTTAGACTGGAGGCTCTGTCGGGCTGAAGTACACCTCAAGTTGCGTATGCATCTTCTTGGGTATCGACGTAGCACGTGGTGCGGCAACAACTTCCGACGCATACCTTGACACATCTCCTTCCATCCCAATGCAAACACGTATAGCAACTTCGTCTAACACATTCAGACATCATCTTACAAGCGCCCGGTCCAGGATCAGTGCCAACCCCAACCCCCGACACCCTCACAGCCACAGTCGCCGCAGCTATCCGTCAACGACCAACAGAAGCAACGGACACTGAACACACATAACTCTGGCGTTGACGGCCCCCAGACTTTACACATGGCTTCTACCGAACACAACCACAATGACATCTTTCAGACCGGAAGTCCCCCTGTGGCACAGTGTCCCATCTTCACCCGGCTTACCGAGATCTGCTTCCAGACCTACCCAGACCTACTCCCGAAGGAACATACCGCGAAGGCCACAAGTGACATAATCAACGCATTTGCCCACCACTTGTGGAACTTCTGCTTAACCCACGACAACGGTCAAGGGGACCTTCTTAAGATAGCGTGTCGCTACGCCGCAATGTTGCACGGACCCAAGCTCCGCGCCCTGGCCGTCCTCAACTTCCTGCCCAGCTGGTGGTTCTTACGCGAGCAGATCATTGTCTGGCTGGAGACTACGGGCAGACCTGTCGATGACCAGAATATGGTGGATCAGTGGAAGTTTGTGGCGGCCGATACTAACGAGGTCATGCAGAAGATTATGAGGAGAAAAACATAGTGGCAGGCGACTGTCCGGGGGTGCAGAGCCGACGGATGCTTGGCTGGAATTTACAAGGGATTGTGGTGATGCTCTACGATCATCTGAGCGACTCGTCGTTCACGGGAACGCGCAAACGGTTCGGGAATGGCAAAACAAGGAGTCTCGGCATTTGAAACCAAATCTGGTTATATCCCAGGGAGTACGAATAATTAATACATCAAAGTCTCATCTCTACTCGCTCAGTGCCAGGCAAACAATCTCGAAGTGAGACAGCTGTAACTAAACTCGATAGAAACATTGAACAAAACACCAGCTCACTAGTCCAGTCAAGCAAGTTCCAGCAGCATCTACATGTCTAAACAAGCCCAACCCCAGCAAACAAGAGTCCCATAAAAGCAATCCAATTCGCTCCACCCATCTCACCTCCCACAAGCACTTCCCTCCATCCCCAAACCATGACCCCACCCCCAGCCCCAACCTCCCTCGCGGCCTTCACGCCCTCCCTCCTCTCCACCCGCTACCCACACCTCCCCGCCTGGGCCTACGACGCCGTGCACGCTATCCAGACCTGCACCACCAAGCAACAACACGACCTACCCGTCGCAGCTCGAACGCTGCTGAATATTACCATACTGCCCATGCCAGGCTTCTTGGGCACGCGCGAGGATTTATTGGATGCGGATGTGGCTATTAGGCTGCTGTTTGCTGAGCAGAAATGGTATGAAGAGTGGAAGGGGGATGTTGATGTGTGGAGGTTGGGGTGGGATTTGGGCAGGGTTTGGGGGGAGTAGGGGGAATGTGTGGACCATAGGGGGGATGTGAGAATTGGAGGGTGAGGTGTAAGGTAGGATAACTATCAATGTCAGATAGACGCCGAATCTGTGTACGTGTGCAATGCTACCCCATATATTGAGTCAAGACGCTGCTTTTGTGATGCTGGATGATGACATGCAGTTGTGGTCGATGCGCTTAGTCATCACAGTCGGCGTAGGTGTTGGACTTCTGCGACATCACCGACATGACCTGCCGTCTCTCCGATGTTGCACTCAGCCTCGCGTCACGAGAGCTATCTCACACCCGATGGGTCACGAAACTTGTCATTGTAACTTTAGACGCATATGAAATTAGGCAGCAACTTGAGCATTCTCGACTATTTGTTCCGCCCGCTAATGAGATGGACCCCACAAGCCATGCCAGCTTGCCTGTCTTATACGCCCCGAGGTCATCTTCAGATCATACCTAGGTAGTCATTCAACGTCACTTGCCCATGCAAATCTTTGACCTTACGCATCAATCATGTCCTTGATATCCAACCTCAAGGCATGGCTCTTCGGCACAACCAACGACACGTCAGGTATCGCAACCGCTTCTACGACCCAGCCGTGCCGCTACCTTCTTGATAACTCCACTTCCAACACTTTCGTTCTTCCCGATGGTCGAAAACTCGGCTACGCCCAATACGGCTCACCAACTGGCAAAACAATCCTATACAACCATGGGTTTCCTGGATCCCGACTTGAAGCTTCCCAGCACCACGATATATGCCTAGGACTGGGACTCCGCATGATCGCAATCGACAGACCTGGTCATGGCTGGAGTTCTCCACATCCTGGTGCGAAGCTGCTGGATTGGTCAAAGGACGTAGAACGTCTGGCGGAGCATCTGGGTTTAGAGAGCTACTCAGTGATGGTGCGTAATTACACATCATCCCTCCATCCACTATGCTAAGCGTTCCAAGGGAGTCTCAGGCGGCGGAGCTTCAGCACTAGCCTGTGCCTTCGCCCTTCCAGCCCAGAAACTCAAGTGCGTCTCCGTCGTATGCGGCATGGGGCCTCCAGACATTGGCATGCGCGGCGCAGACCTTCCGCACTTAATCGGCTGGCCCTACGGCATTCGCAACGCGCCATACTGGCTCGGCCGCTGGTTCTGGCGCACGCAAGCAATCGGCCGTCTCGACTTAACTGAGCAGCAGCGCCTCGAGCTCATGATCGAAGAGGGCAAAAAGGCGCCCGAGAGCGACCGCGACATCTACGCCGATGTCGACTTTCTGCGCTTGGCTATCCGAGCTTGCGGCGAGGCCTTTGCTCAGGGCTACGACTATGTCTGGGACGATGGCGCATTGAACTGTAGTGACTTTGATTTCAAGTTGCAGGATATCAGGGAAGACTTGACAGTGCAGCTGTGGTATGGGAAGTACGATTACTTTGTGCCGCTGAATCATGGGTTGCAGATCGCTGCGAGGCTGGGTGGAAGGGCGCAGTTGAGGGTGGAGGACGAGGCGCATGCGGGTATCTTGATGCACTGGAAGAAGGAGATATTCGAGGCGATTGCGAAGGGTATGTAATCTGTAGGTATGACTCGGTTGACACAGGGAAGTAGTTTTTTTTCGCTTGGTGGAATTATCTTCCTGGTGTTATGAGGATGAGAGACATCGGGATATCTCCATATGAAGCCAATCGTTATGTTGTTCCAACTTTCTTCCCGACGGGGATACTTGTTAGTCCTAAAATAAATTTACCTGGATGTATCAAGTGGCCAAGGTTTAAAGATGTTGGCCCTAGGGCAGGTGAACCAGGTGCTTGGAATTCACGATTAGGATCATTGAAAGAGATCGACAAAACGACCGAAGCGCTGGATCCTGGCACCTGCAAATGATTCTTGATTCTTAGTACGCCAATTATTTGCTTGTTGTGCCACCTCAGAATGTTGGGACAATCGCCATGTTGCGTCATGGGAATTGAGGGGCTAAGCCCGGCTTTCACATGTGAAACAGTGCCCAAAACTGGGCTGCGAGAACGGCAGGCACGACACAAAGGAGAAGCCACATATGGCAGTAACACCCGCTCGAGCACGCAACAGTGAAGCGCGGAGGAGTGATGGCGAGATGCAGTCGTAGGAATGACATAGATAGCTGCCATGGAACCTGCTGGTGCGGGCGGGTTTGTTGGAGTGCAGCGAAAGGCTTGCTTGCGGTCATGATTTGTCTCCACTTATGACGTGCGACAAACATTGCGCACACGACAGTCGCGCCTGTCCAAATAGTTCCCGAGCCTGTAAAAGCACTTGCTCACCCAAACTCCCCTGCTCCCTCCCTCTTACACTCAACTTGCACATCGACGCCGAACAGCAATCTCTTCTTCGCCCACTAAACCCTCAAAAAACACCTGTTCCATCATCATGTCTGAGGCTCCGCGCGTTGACCTCAATCCCACGGTCTTTCCAGATCTTGACCCCTCTGCACCCTCCAACCAACCGTCGACACGCTCTGCAGGCCAGCCGCAGACCAACGGCACCGCGAACGGCAACTTGGCCCAGAGCGCGCAAAAAGCAGGAAACAGCATCCTGGAGAGTAAGGTATGTGGCACAAAGCGCCTCCGACCTTGCCGAGACGCAACTAACGCCATACAGTCTTATCTGCACCTTGCACACGACAGCTTTCCCCTCCTAACAACCACACAGCAGCGCAACACGCAATGAACTCCGCCGCAAGCCACCCATCCGTGCAGAGCGCAAAGGACACAGTCGTGAATGGTTAGGTAAGCACGGCCCAGACGCCTATCTGACGTACTGAAGCATGGCTAACGTGGTGTTGCACACAGATACCCGATTTCCCATATTTGACCCAGTACTAAACTTTTCAGGACCCGTCGGCCAGAATGTCCAAGCTGAGGCCAGCAAGACCCGCGATGAGTTTGCCGATCTTGCAAACTCTCGCCAGACTCCCGACTACAAGGCGGCCACTGGCCAGAATCTTACTCGTAGGCAGCCCCAGAGCATCTGAGGGAACAGACAGCTGACCACAACAGACTACCACAGCATGTTCTACAGGCTCCTGAGCTGGAAGAATCCCCGCGCGACCGGAATTGCCTTTGCCGCCACCGTCCTCTTCATCTTCGCCGCCCGATACCTCAACATCATCCGCTACGGCCTCAAGCTTCTCTACATCACACTTGGTGCCACCACCTCGGCAGAGGTTGCTGGACAGCTGGCGTTCGGACGTGGTCTCACCTCGCAGTTCCGACCGCGTCAATACTTCACCATCCCCAAGGCCTCGCTCGAGCGTCTGCTCGACGATGTTGAGCAGCTCATCAACTTCTTCGTCATCGAGTCTCAGCGCATAGTATTCGCCGAGAACGTGTACGCTACTGGCGCAGTAAGTAGAACCGCTGGTTCACAGACCTCTCAAAGCATGAGTGCTAACCTTGCCATGTAGGCTTTCTTCGCGTCACTCATCTCCTACTTCCTCATCAAATTTGTTCCTTTCTGGGGCTTGACTCTGATCGCCACCCTCGTCACCTACCTCGCCCCTCTTATCTACATCCAGAACAAGGAGGTCATCGATGCTCAGCTTGAGAAGGGCCGACAGATTGCCAGCCAGCAGGCTACACAGATCAAGGGACTGGCCAACCAGCACGCCGGTAATGCTGTCAAGACTGTTCAAGGCTACACTCAGCAGGCGACTGCTAAGGCCCAGGAGACCGTCAACCAGTACCGTGGACGCTCTGCCTCGCCCGAGGTCAAGAAAGAGGACTTCCCCGCTGCTCCCAGGCACGATCTCGCCTCTGAGACGACCCTCCGTGATGAGAAGCTGGTTCCTCAAACCGCCTTGTAAGCAAGCAGCGTCTCAACACATGGAGTAGTCTTTCGTCTGGTCAAGGGTCGATGGACTCACTACACACCATAATGTGCACAGCGGGATGCACACTGCCTCGTACATCTTGACGATGATGGTGGGTGATGAGTTTGATACGATACCCATGCAGCCTCAAATTGGTCACGCCCGGTGTAGGAACACTTATCTTTTCCTAAAAGTTCACTCTTGGGCGTCTATGTTAGCGTATCTGTCTTTTGTTTCCTCACTCATGCCGCTCGGGTGCGTTTCGTCGGGCATGGATGGGGTCATGGTATGATGGGCATGGAAACAACGGCGTCGTCTTCTTCACACATAGTGTTTCGATAGGGTATAATCAGTCTTTTCGTTCAACCACGGCCCGATTCCAATGCAGAAAGCGTGAACATATTGCATTGTCACATAACACGATCCTGCGTGTCTGGCCGCGCGCCTGTCATCGTCGCAGCCCGAAAGTATTGGACACCGGTGAACCTCCCGTCACTGTGCCACCCTCATGAATGTTACTTACTCCGCCGCAGCGCGAACAATTTCATGCTTTGACATTTGGAGTAGTGGTGTCTTCACGCGATGCACTTGGAGTGAACACGTTTGAAGCTGGTGTGAAGCAACGTGTACATTCAACAGTCGTCGTATTCACTGCACAATGACCTTCTCTCGTGTTCCTTGTCTCGAGACAAACGAGACGAGGCCAATTATAGCGTGGGCGCTAAACTCAACGGGGACCCCACACTAGGCAGCCAGTGACGAGTTGCGTCCCGGTCAGCACAGCCTCTCCCCTCGGACGCCGTGCCTCCTTTGCCGCTTCACAAGCTGGGCTTACTTGACCTCCACGACACCCTCCTTCTTTCCACAACTACTACTTTTCAACTTCTAATTTTCTTTGGAACACTCACACACTTTATTTACGACTTTTTCTTTGAGAACAACGAACCGAAGATGTTCGCTGACCTCGTCCGCCGCGGGATCTCGCATCCCCACGCGGTGGCTTTCGTCAAGCGCGCAGTGATTACGAGCGATGAGCCTGATAGCAAAGTCGATGTGCCTGCTTGGGGTATTGTGTTGCTCTACGTGAGCTTCATGGTTGCCGTCGTGGGCATCTCACTGGTATCCTACATGCTACACGAGGTCATCACAACCCTCTGCATGGTCGAGTCTCCCATCGCCGCCATCACCGTCTCACCCTCCTCCGCCGACGACAAAGACGCCGCCGAGAAAGAAGGCCTCCTCGAAACCGGCCCTACCATCACCCTCGTCAACCAGAAGCCCATCACAGCCTCCATCCGCGGCACCATCAAGCACCTCGTCGCCCACGCCGGTCGCTGGGCTCGCTTCCGCGGTCTGCGCATCCACTTCGCGCATAGCATCCTCTTCTCCCTCGCCTCGACATTCCTCTCCGCCGCACTCCCCCGCTTCCCGGGCCAAGTCATCTTCGTCGCAGCCCTGAGCGGCGCGGCCGTCGCAAACGTGCACGCCGCATGGACACACAAGGTCGTCAGCATGCCCAACGAGAAGAAGTTCTGGCAGCGCCTGCCCAGCAAAGCGGACTGGAAGGTCCTCGCGCTCCCCGCGGCCATCGAGTCCGCGATGCCCTACGTCTCCATCTACCTCACCTGCGGCGCAGCAATGCTCATGGGCCTGCACCACGTGAACGGCGAGAACGTGCGCGAGTTGAACGGCGCGCAGAGTGCCTCGCTTATCATTCGCTCTATCCTGCTCGTCGTGTTCGCCATCACTTGCACGCTGTTCTTGTGCCTGCCTTCCATCGTCACGCTCGTCCGCATCGAGGCGTCTATCCTGCCCGAGGACCAGGACACCATTGTGCCGTTTGATCGCACTTTCGGCGGCAAGGTTGTCAGCCAGCTCATGGGCGGAAGCGGAAAGGTTGGCTTCTTGGACGCGTGGCGCAGCTTCAACTGGGAGGCGCGTCGTCGTCTTATCAAGCTGTTCGTCAAGTCGTTCCTCATCCTGACGGGTATGGTCTTCGTCATTGCTCACGTTTTGATTGCTGAGGTCTTCGTCGTCATGGGTCCTGCTATGGGGCATTTCCTGAGGAAGGCGCAGGCAGGTGAGATTTGAACGTTGGTATGGTGGAAGAGATCATGGAATTTGCTGAGCGTTGGCTTTACTTGTAAACATGGGCGTACGCTGGAGTTGAGTTGAGTCGGGTGGGACTGGAACGGTATATGTACACTATGGCTCACCTAGCCGCCTCTCTTTATATATCTTTACAACAATATACACAACCCCAAATCGCGAATTGCGAACCAATCTTCTCCTCACGCACCCAACAACCTTGCTTCACACAAACATCACCAAGACAATCAATGAATAAAACATAACTCCTCGAGTATTCATGCATTCAGTTATTCATTCCAATCCGCACACCTCAAGCTAGCTAAAACCAGTCATTTGAGTCATGCGAAAAGTCTATCAGACGCCTATGCTATGCCAATGTCACGCTACGCTATGCTATGCTAAGATACTCCCTCGCTAATAAAAAAGAAACGAAAAGAAAGAAAAAAATTGGCAATAATTCATATCATTCAAGACCGCAAAATCGGGTATAAGCGCCTTTTCTCCCTTGCTGTTGTACCGAAAAGTAGCAGGAACAAAACCCGATAAAGTGTGAGCGTGAGCTCTAGTGTCCGTCTTTTTGATCCTTGGACGCCGTGTCTGGAAAGAGTTGTTTTGTGTACTGGTGTGTTTAGTGTAGTGTTTTAGTGGTTGCTAACCGTAATATTTGGTTCCGAGTTATTGAGCGGTGTTGCAGCGACGATGGATTGTTGCTTTATTTGCAGCTCATCGCCGTCGGGATGAGCAACGTTTTTTTCGTCCGTAGTCGCCATAGTAACTCCAACTTTAGTATCGTCGTCCTGGCTACCCTGCAACGCTTCTATGCGCTCCTTCTCCTGCACGAGCTGCGCGTTATCTTGTCCGGTGATGACGCCCTTAAGTATCACCTCCAGATCCGCGAGTCTGACCGGCTTGATCAGGAACAGGTTGATGCCGCTCGAGTTGGCTTCTTGCTGGATCTCTGAATCCGCAACGCCGGTGAGCGCAATGATGGTGACTTTGGGTAGGTTGTTGCGTATCTCATGGGCGCGAATCTGGCGTGTTGCCTCGAGACCGTCCATGATGGGCATGTTGATGTCCATGAGGACCACGTCGATACGTGAAAAATCATTCGCAGCTTGTAGTGCAGGCGTATCCGAATGTAATGGCGTTTGTGCTGACTTGTATGCCTCGACAGCTTCCAAGCCATTGACCGCAAGTACGTGGCGATGGCCGAGCTTGTCCACGAACGTACGTAGAAGACGAAGGTTGATTGGATTGTCATCAACAGCAAGGCAGTTAAGCGCACGCGTCGGCTTCAAGTAGATCGACTTCTTAAGCGAGCTGGGAGTAACCGACCGGATTTCGGGGGCGCTGCTCACCGAGGAAAGAGCTGGCCGGTGAGGATCCATGACGTTTATGAAGACATCGGGGTCTTTGGGCGAGATATTCTCCTTCAAGCTGAGATGCGTCATATTCGGAAGATGTGGGTCTGATGTGGTCGTCTGCACCATCACACGGTTGATATGTCGGTCGAGGCAGGACGATAGCGCCTTTGCCATTTTGTGAGGTCCTACCGGCTGGCTGATGCACTCGAAGATGATACCTGGAACCGTAACCGCCGTCGTTGACTGCGCAGACGCCGCACCCTGACAGACGACAATTACAGGCGCAGTCGAGGCCTTTTGGGGATCCTTGCTGTACTGCGCGCGCAGCCACTTTGCCCATGTCTGTGTAGCCACTACCAGATCAGGATTGTCATCATTATCGCTTCGCTTCATGCCGAACCAATCTGTGCAGAGGCTCTCAAGGGCCTTCAGTGACAGCTTGGTACCAGTCTTGTTCTTCAAGCTCTTCACAAAGTATTCCTCCTCATCATCGAAACCGACAAAACGCACCTTCAAGCCGTTGGTACGTTTTGCAACCTCTCGCAGCTGTTTCTCTTTCTCTTGCTCAGACCCGGATGCACAAAGAGTTGGTGAAATGGTCGACTCTTTCAGCGGGCAGGTGACCGTGAACTTGGTCCCGCGGCCCTTCTCACTGCGAACCTCAACGTCGCCGCCCAAGGACTCGACGATTTGCTTGACGATTGACAGCCCCAAACCTGTTCCCTGGCTCAATGGATTTTCTTGGGCAAAGGAGTGGAAGAGTCTGTTGTTGACGTAGTCCTCAGACATACCTATGCCCGAGTCTGTGACTGTGAATCGGAACTCGCAACACTCGTCCGCAGTACTCCTCTTAGGCTTCACCTCGAGCTTGACCTTGATAAAGCCTGCGGGTGTGTACTTGAGACTGTTTCCGAACAAGTTCATAATTACACGTCGCCAGGCGCCAGGTTGTGTGCGGAAGACATAGTTGTCACTTGGGTTGATATCGAGAATGACTGATATTGACAGCTTGTCAGAATCCGGCGTGGATACTTCGTAGCTCTGCGCAGAGTTCTTCTGGTAAGTGTAACCTGCGAACACGCTCTCTACCACGTCCTCAGTCAGGACACTCATATCGATGTCGTTGATCAACGTCATGATGTCGTTTGTGTGAGCCTGGCCAGGATGAATTGTGTGTTTTGCGCTACCAGTCCGCTTCTTCTGCCGTTTGGATGTTCCTCGAGTTAGGTTGTTGATCTTAGCGAAATCAAGCACCTATCAAAGTTAGCATGAACGTTCCAGGCTGGACGGATATTTGTTGACGAACGTGATTGATCGTTTCTAGCAACGTCTTGCCGCATGTTTCTACGGTGGCTAGATGAGAAATCTGCTGACTGTCCAACTGGGAGTCTTTGAGTAGGTCTGTCATTCCAAGTATTCCATGCAGAGGTGATCGAAGTTCGTGGCTAATGGACGAAATAAAGTCTGCTTTGGCCGAATCCGCCATTTTCATGTCGAGTCTTGCAACCTCAGCCATAGCTGAGTTGCTGAACGCAGCCAGGTAACTCAGGTCTTGTTCATTCGTGAAGACGCGCATTGGGTCTGAGCTCCATATGAATGCACTGGCAAACCATCGGTCGCGATGTGGATCCCACAACGGATACAGCGCCAGACTCCGTGCCTTGGGAAAGAGACTACGCAGGTAGTTCTCATCGTCCATACTACGTAGCGATTCCGATTTGCGTGACACGGTAAAGGGGAAGCCATCCGACATCTCCATTTCGCCTCCACCAGAAGGAGAATTGACAGGCGAGGAATTGCCCTCATCTTCGAGGTTAAATATCTGGCCATGCGGGTACAGTCGAAGCAGGTGGCGCAGAACGTTTTCTGACATGAAGTTCTCTACAGCCGGGGGTGTGTCATGCTCTCGACTACCCTTGCAAACAGCGATCCCAAGTACGGCGCAGGGTTTGTCGGGCTCTGGCAGCTGCTCGGAAAAGAAGTCATCGTCGACGAGGCCGCCAAAGGTGCTGATCTTTGCATCGAAGAAGATGGCACCTTCGGCCTCGGTTGCGTCGACGATCATATCTGCCGCACGGCCGAAAGCAGCCCTGATCTCAGGAGCGACTCTGTCCTTCCGGTCGCTGATTGTGGATGTCGATGCCTTGGTGGCCACTTCGGGGCGGATCTCGGGCGCGGTCTCGGTTGCTGGCGTGATGACGGTGCTCGTGGGTGGCACACTTGACGGCGACGTACAGCCGGGACTCTTGATGCTAGGAAGGCTCGACGTGGTCCCGTCGTCCTGACTGACGACGGATGAAATTTGAACAGCGCTGGAGATGGGAGTGGGGCTTGGGCGCGTGGGTGTGGAGCCGGGCACACCCAGAGGTGTCAGTTGGTCAATGACAGTGTCCCAAGGGTCGGCCCACCAGTCCTCCAGGCTGCTCTTCCCTTCGGCGAACGAACCCAGACTCCGGACCATGATCTTGCCACGGCGCTGGTCTTCAGTCGCGCGAAGCATTGCCAGGTGGCGCATCACCGTGCCCGCCATGTCCTTGAGAAAGTCGAGCTCGTGCTGCTTCAGACCGTTGCGCGGCTTGTCGTCGAGGACGCAGTATGTTCCGATGCTGTGGCCGCTCGGACTGCGGATTGGGACGCCGGCGTAGAATCTTGAGTATGGCGGGCCGGCGACGAAGGGGTAGTTCTTGAAGCGGTTGTCCTTGCGCAGATCATTCACGACCAGAGACGGGTGGTTGTCGAATGCCTCGAGCGGCAGGGACGAGTTGTCCCAGCGCAGGTTGACGGTGTAGTAGCAGAGACTCTGCTCCTTGGGGAAGACGGTGCTTCCCCAGCAGAGGCCATCGTCGTCGAACTCGGCCTGGCCAGTGTGCAGGCACAGCGACTTGGTGGCCTCGGCGAGTATGTAGCAGCTTTTGCGGTCAAAAAAGGAGATCAGACACCGTCGGGCGTTCAGGCGGAGAGCGCCCAGCTGCGCAAATGCAGACAGAGCCCTGTCCTCGGAGGCTTTTGGGAAATGGACGCCCTCGGAAGGAGCAGGAGAGGCGGGCGGCGGCTGTGGGACCTCGTGGGCGGGGGAGGGAGAGGGAGAGGCCTGGCGGGTCAAGGGTCCATCCGACTTGGTGCGCTGCGGGTAGTACCTGCGGTAGGATGAGCGCCGTCCGCTGGCTGTTTTGTTTGGCTGTGGGATGCACCTACAGATAGAAGTCCCGCTCGCGATTGATAGCCGTGTCCTCCATTTTCCTGCGCGCCCTGGCTTGAGGCCGTGGAGGTGCAGCATCGAGGCGGTCGGTCATGGCGGGCTGCTAGTTAAGAAAACAGTCGGTGGCGGCGACCATGCCTTGCTAGAGGGAGCGGCGCAATTGCAAATAGCCAGAGGGCGTAGCGTGGACTGGCGCAGGTGCAGAGCGGCTGCCAGAGAGGTGGAGCGACACTAAGATAGTGGATCGCGCTGTTCAATCTAGCACAGCATTGATCCAACGGGCACACGAACGGCGAAACTGGCAGAAGAACAAATCCAAAGTCCAGGCTTAGTTAGACTCAGGCTTGCAAGATACGGGGCATGAATTTATCGTCTCTTCGGCACCAGTAGTCCAAGCAGTAGGGAATCTGAATGTAGGCTCAAATCATCCGACACCTCCGCGGCGCAGATCGATCTGACAGCAGGGCTTGCAGGGAGGGGCTCAGTTGCGGCGACGATTACCGGTACATCCCACCACAGTCTCGGAACGTTCCGACCGCGCTGCCCCTCACGTGCCCCACCGAGCCATCACCGAGCGCTTCAAGCCTCGACCTTCTCTGTTCGACCGACTGCCTACTCTTGATTCTGAAGTCTCTCCCATTCGCAATTGCCGTGAGGCTATCCCAACCCCTCAACTACGGTTCATCCGAGCTCTGCACATTTCTCCAGTTGACAAATTTTGACCCAATCAATCCTTCCACCACGCCGGACTCTTATACCGGTACACCAGTCCAAGCAACTTGAAAGTATTTTCGTACAAATAGCACGCCCTCCGCCTTGGACATACGTTTCCCCCTCAGCACACGCCAATATGGGGCGTCTCATGACTCTAGCCACGTGCAACCTCCAGCAACATGCCTTGGACTTCATCGGCAACCGTGAGCGTATCATCAAGAGCATTATCACAGCAAAGGCTCGTGGAGCAACTTTTCGATGCGGATCGGAGCTAGAAATCACTGGGTACTCGTGCCTGGACCACTTCCTTGAATCGGACACCTATTTGCACTCATGGGAACAGCTCGCCATCATCATGCAGGATGAGAGTCTACACGGCATACTCCTCTCCATCGGCATGCCAGTCATGCATCGCAACAACAGATTCAACTGCCAGGCGATTCTTCTAAATGGAAAGCTCTTGTTGCTGCGAGCAAAGCTGTGGTTGGCGAACGACGGCAACTATCGCGAGATGAGACACTTCATACCCTGGTCGAGGCCGGGTCACGTCGAGGAGTACTACTTGCCACAGATGATCCAGAAGCTACAAGGTACAACCAAAATCCCAATCGGCGACGCTGTCATATCAACGGGAGACACATGTATTGGTCTCGAAACATGCGAAGAGCTCTTTACGCCTGACTCACCACATAACGCCATGAGCTTGAACGGCGTCGAGATCTTCGCAAATTCTTCAGGAAGCCATCACAGCTTACGCAAATTACAGAAGAGAATTAGCCTCATCCAGGAAGCCTCAAGAAAGAATGGAGGTGTGTACCTGTAAGTCTCAGATACTCCCACCCGGGATGCTCCATTCGAATCAACGCACACTCCATGAATATTCAAGCCTCACAGTCCGGTTTTTGAATTTTCGTCTGATGTAGTCTTGTATGGCTTCACAACGCGAAAGTCTAAATTGCGACATGTATGTGAAATGTGCTGATCTGAACGTCTAGATATGCTAACCAGCAGGGCGCGGATGGGGACCGATTATATTTGGTATTAAAGCCCTCCCTGGTACAAACTGCTCGTTGTCTCATGGAGAATCGTGATGCCACCTTCATTGGTATTTCGTACCTTAAAGACATTAAGCAGCAAGTACTCTCCCTCCTTCAAAACACTTTGCTAACGTTCCTTAGTATGTATATTCTTTACGAGCTCTATAGCTAAGTGCCTCCCTATACTACAATCATGCACTGACTTTGTTTCCCCCAACTTAAGCGATGGCTCTGCTCTTATCTTCAACAACGGAGATATCCTGGCGCAAGGCAGTTCCTTCAGTCTCAACGACGTTGAGGTCATCACTGCAACTATCGATATCGAGACAGTAAGATCTTACAGATTTGCGCCTGCCCGAGGTCTACAGTCCCTCTCGACCCTGGTCTACCAGCGTATCGAGACGCCGTTTTGTTTGGGTAGCGTGGACGACGATTTCAACCCCGACATTATCCCAAGCAAGCCACAACCGCTTCGCATGCACGTTCCCGAAGAGGAGATCGCACTTTCAGCGGGCTGTTATCTGTGGGACTATCTCAGAAAGTCAGGAGCAGCTGGATGGCTTATCCCTTTGTCCGGAGGCATTGAGGTAAGACCCCAGTACAAACTGCTTGTTGTCTCTAGCAGGTACGAAATGCTACTAAAATAGCATCTCGTAACTAAGACGATAAGTAGTTTATACTTCCTCTTCTTTAAAATTCTTTACTAACGTTTTTTAGTATGTATTTTCTTCGCAAGCTCTTTAGCTAAGTACCTACTAATCATATGATCATGCACTAACTTTGTACCCCCACCATTAGTTCTTGCGCTACTGCAGTCCTTGTGTTCTCTATGTGTCGAGAGGTCATGAAGGCTCTCGATCAAGGCAACGAACAGGTCAAGGCAGATGTACAGCGTATCGCTGGGATCTACGAGCCTGAGAACTGGATGCCACAAACTGCACAGGATCTATGCTCACGTGTTCTGCACACGGTCTACATGGGCACGCTCAAGAATAGCTCTTCCGAAACGCGAGCTCGTGCGAAGAACCTGTCCACTGACATTGGTTCTTACCATATCGATATGAATATCGACTTAATGGTCTCGGCGTTCGAACAGACCTTCACCAAGTCTACCGGATTCGAACCAAAGTTCGAGAGCCTGGGGGGCAGTGCATCCGAGGATTTGGCATTACAAAATGTGCAGAGTAGATCCAGGATGGTAACAGCATACATGTTCGCGCAGTTGCTTCCCACGGTTAGAAAACGCCCCGGGGGCGGAGGGCTTTTAGTCCTCGGCTCCGCCAACGTTGATGAGTGTCTATTTGGCTACCTCACCAAATACGACTGCTCGTCCGCAGACATCAACCCCATCGGCGGGATCTCCAAGACGGATCTTCGGAATTTTCTCGCTTGGTCTGAAAACGAGTTCAAGCTACCCGTTCTGCGCAGCTTTCTGGATGCAACACCCACGGCAGAATTGCGCCCCTTGTCCGACGACCACCCCGCGCAAAGCGACGAAGTCGACATGGGCCTCACGTATGTCGAGCTCTCCGTGCTAGGCAAATTGCGCAAGGAAGCTAAACTCGGACCATTTGGCACGTTCCAGCGCTTGCTGCACGAGTGGAACGATCAGGAGCCCCGCGAAGTTGCGCGGAAAGTAAAGCACTTTTACCATAAGTGGGCTGTCTCGCGCCATAAAGTTTGTACACCCATCTCCTGGTGATGCGTATCTTGCTAATCTTTGTGTGTAGATGACGGTCGCCACGCCGGCGTTGCATTTAGAAGATTACAGTCCCGAGGACCATCGATTTGACCTGAGGCCTTTCCTGTATTTGCCGTTTTATTCGTCGTGGTCATACAAAAAGATTGACGAGGCTGTTGAGAGGCTGGAGAAGAGGAGACAGGAGAAGGTGGATAAGGAGACGAAAGGATGAGATGTTGGATGCGCGGAGTGAGAGGGCAGATGAGCAGCTTGCGGGTGCAGATACTCGAGCTTTCAGTTGAATACGAGAATACAGACCCCTGAATGTGTACTTGCGTGTGCAATATGCTGTACTGGAATACGTGCAGTGACTAAAGTGTTTCTGTCACGCTTTCAGTATCGGAAGATTCAAATCGGCATATACCTTACAGCAGATTCATCTCATCTCGCTTCATACTACCCTAGCATTTACCCATCGGCTGAGACATTCATAATACTCGTTTCGCAGACTAACAGTGGTATATCAAGTATGAACGGTGTTGATGCATCGCAACATAACCAACCACACCGATAGATATGCTAAGACGTCTCACTCAATTCTCTATTTGAAATCGCGGAGGTGATAGAGGGGTGGGGTGTACTTCAACATTCATGCAGTGAGTACGTAGTTACTGGAGAGTATGTGAGGGAACCCAGGATTATATATCAGGAGTGCATGACAGGGTGGCGATTACATGTCGGGTCTTGGGCTTGGAGATTGATATTGAAGATGTGATGAATTGGTAATATGATGGATAATAGGTATCCAAGACTAATCCGCTAAGTAAGTAGAATGCCGCTGATATGCAGTCATCAAAATGGAATGTAGACGTGATGCTGAAAACAAATCCCAGTGTGAAACTCGCAGTGTCCTACCGCTGATGCCCAGCGTCAGCATGCGCACTGGACGCCAGATTCTCAGCGCAGAACAACATCCTTCCGCACCGGCTTCTTCGCCAGCCACGCATCCTCATGTATCCGCGCAATAGCGATGCGCTCAGCGTGCTCACCGACCCACTTGATCAGCATGACGTTGATCATTTTCCACGGGCCTTCTTCGAAGACGTTCATGTCGAAGTCGGAGACTACTTCATCCCACACAAAGCGCTCGCCATCCCAGATGGGCGTGCCCATGGGGTGGATAGTTGGGTTGGCGGCACGCCGGCTGTGTGGTGCAGGCTCGCTGCGGCGTAAGTTGCGTGACAGTGCGACGAACTCGTATGTACCGGGGACGGATGACGGTTTGGAGATGACAGATTCAAAGTCCATAATGACGCCGCAGTGCTGGTCCTTGTCGTCCAAAAGATGCGAACATGGTATCTCCTTGCCCTGATGCTGCAGTGCCTCGGCCCGAAAGCCATCTGCTGGGATGGTCGAAGCGGTGAATCGAAGTGTATCCGAATCGACGCTCGGCTTTGAACCCCAGGGTGCGTGGAAGTAGGAGGGGTATTTGCTCCGCAGTAAGCTGTCTTTTTCGCGGCGGACGGTGCACTGCGCATTTTGAGGGCCGACGGTGAAATGCACAATTTCTGAGCGGAACAGCTCGCCTTCGCTCCTAGGTGCTGCGTAGAGATCCGGGCATGTTGATGGGTCGAAGGGATAGTTGGTGACACCGTCATAGGCCGTCCAGCTCCAGGATGGTTCTTCAGAATCTTGTTGCGCGATCTCACCAGCGGGACACCAGAGGAGTGCGAAGTCGAAAGCACGCTCGGGAAGGCCGTGCAAGAGCTGTCCTCCGCAGTTTTTGGTAAGAGGCTTTGTAGTCTTTGCGAAGCTTTGGGAGTCATAAGACCCATTCGCAGTGGCTTGCGTGGTGACGATTTGGTTGTATCGTCGAAAGCCCTGGAACCAGTCATGGATGTCATTGATATCGCCGCCTTCTTGCGCTTTGCCACCTAGCGAGCTGGCACTTGACGACGAGCGTAGTCGGTTGACCACGCCCAGAAAAGACGGTCGGCGAGTGCCTGACTTGCTTGATCGTGCTGAGCGCGAATCATCACTATTACTCCTGCTAGAGTCTGGTCGCGGTGAAAGGAGGCCATTGGACGTCGATGGACGCGACTCTGTTTTTGGTGTCGATATTTTGCTGAAAGGCGATAGCGAACGGCGCACCCAGCCTGACGAGAGCCGATCTTTCGAAGGTGTCGATTCGGTAGACATGACTAGCAAGGACATTGGTGGTAGACGGGGAACCGATCGAGAATATGGAGCTTATCTGTGAGTGCAAATCTTACAATGCTGTAGGTGAGTTGTTGTGGTGACACAGTGACTGCCTCGCCCTTTTTGATGTCTCTGCGATGAGCCTTCACACATATGCCGTCAGGCTGCGCCCCTAAGATTCAGCGTTCACCATGTCAGGAGGTGTCCGCAACGGCCAGTGGGGAAGCCGCGCAAGGGTGACGGGCAGTTTTTCGTGGCTGTGCACAGCTCTCGATCGCCGGTGGAGCCGCGCGCCTTTATTGTGGAACATGTTTATTCCACCTCCTTATCCCCTATTACTGCCTTGAGTGTGAGATGATATCTAGTCGGCACGTCTGTCATATTTACTGTGGTGTCGCGCCAACGAAATGATGACGGTCAGATTTAGTAGTGAGAAGGGGTCCGTGGCATCTCAGCAGACGAAGAGGGGGAATAGCCACGATCAAAAAGTCGACGTCACCTTGTCGAGCTCCGAGCGATAGCGTCGTTCCAGATGGTCGAGTCCAGACGTGGCAGGAATGTTCAAGCTTCAGATGCTGGTCGCTGGTGCTTGCCGAAGCTTGACGACTCTTAGCGCACCGCCACAGTACTCGCCACACGACG
The DNA here is from genome assembly GCA_010093685.1 of Ophiobolus disseminans. NCBI lineage: Eukaryota > Fungi > Ascomycota > Dothideomycetes > Pleosporales > Phaeosphaeriaceae > Ophiobolus > Ophiobolus disseminans. The sequence continues at coordinate 1,501,649 of MU006219.1, forward strand.
CCACACAGCGCCACAAGTGCCCCGCGTCGCCCTTTCCGCGTCGCGTAGCAGGCACCAGGCATGACGACGCCCGCCGCAGCTTCAAAAACATTGCGCTTCCAGACAATTATTTGCAATTCCAATTGATCAACTCGACCCTAACCTCCACCATGTCTGGCTACGAAGGCGAGTGCGCGGCGATACGTCATTCCACCCACCACTCCAGCTAACGGCAATGCAGTCGAGCATAACATTTCCGACAAGGACGACAAGTCGCAACAACCCCCTCCACGCCGCCCAGATCTCTCCTCCTTCTTCTCGCAGCTCGAGCTCGTAGACACGTCTGACCCGCAGACACACACAAACGCCAATGCCGTGCCGCAGCCTGAGAACATGTCGGCGGCATTTCGGCTATTGGCGAACGCCTTCGAGCTCATGCGCGGACGACCTGCGGAGGAGGAACGCGGCGAGGACCCTGATTTGCTCGCCAACATGATCGAGCTGCTGCGACAGAGTGCAGACGACCCTCCAACAGAGCTCAAGGGTGTGCCAGACAGCTTCCTCGACGAGTTGGAGCGGGTACCGAAGACGGCCCTTAAGCCGAGCGACACCTGCCCAATCTGCGTCAATCCGTTCCTCGAAGGCAAGTCCCATGTAAGCGAGGGGTGCTCTCGAGCTTGGCTGACGCGGAACCGGAGCAGATGAATATCCGCTCGTCGTACAGCTGCCGTGTCACAAGGACCATTACTTCGACTTGGACTGCATACGGCCTTGGCTCAAGCTCAACTCTACCTGCCCGCTCGATCGCAAAGAACTCATGAAGAAGAAGCAACCGCCTTCTCCACCTGTGGACGATGACGACGGCGAGTACGACGACATGTACGCTTAGTCGCGTTGAAGCGTAGCAATGCATTGCAAGGGAGTTGGGAAAGCGTGCACCGTTTCTTCGTGCAAGCGAGCATCATCTATGACTTGATCTACCGCAGGCGCTAGTTGAGACCTTGGTATAACGTACGTAGAGCGGCATAGACGATACCACAATCATCTTGGGCCAATCCATCGTCACCGTCCGCCAATAGCCATGGCGACACTTCAGTGGCTTAGGCAAGCCTCGTGCCTTGTCGAACGCTACTGACTTCATATGAGCCTTGATCCGCTCTGCAATGCTACAAGCTCCTGACCCCGCTGCGACAGCGCCCGTGGTACCAAGAACTTTTCGCTCCTGTGCATTGCCGGATCGGCCAGGGCCTGCGTACGCTCAGCCGATCTGAGAAACAAACCGGAAGCAGCTGACAGTATCATAGAGGGTTCTCCGATGTAAGTATCCCCCGTCACAATCATTGTCCCACAGTCGCCGGTCGCTGGGTTCTTTCCAAACTCAAACATTTGCTCCTCCCTCGGCTACCAGTTACAATCACTCGTCTCTTCTCGTCTTGCCGTGTTCGGTACAGCAATGCAGACAGTTTGTACAATGCATCTTGACCTTCCTGCCGCCACTCTCCACCGCAGTGGTTTTGTTTGGTCACGTTCCACCATCTTGCCTCTTGTGCAAGAAACGGAAATGTTTCTCATGTCTCGGCAAGGTTGGCGCAAAGACCTCTGCAAACGCTTCAGCATAATCTAATTCGAGTGCTGGATGTGCCACGGTCGTTGTCATGCACCTTTACAACATCATCAATCAACAAATGCAGTCATGTCAGCATTGTCAACAAATGCATCCATCGGCGCCGGACAGCCATGCAAATACCGCATCCGCATTTCCCGTGAGATTTTCTAACACTATGATTTACAACCTCCTGTGGTCTACGAGCCTTGATGGTCATCGGAAGTGTGCAACGACGGACGAGACCGATGAATTTCGGACCGCTCGCCTCGGCAGCCCTCGCGGGGAGGTGCGACCGGATACGCCACTGAGGATGATTTGGTGCTCATTTGCGAAAGCAAAAAGTTATGCGCTGACTAAAGCATGCCTTACGAATGGCCTATATAAACGTTTCGCCGTCCGAGGTGGAGATAACAAGTCCAAGCTTAGGCGACCTGGAGTAATCATGTTTGTCGGAGGCGTGGTTGCTCCAGTCCGAACCCGACTGAAGTGCGGATGCCGCAATTTGAACAACATTGCGGAAAACGAGGGGCACACCTGGGTATTTCGAGATTCAATCGCACGACCATGGCGGATTTAAACATCCGCTGTGTCTCGCGGTAGACAGCGCTTAGCAGTGCGAGACATGCCGGGTTTGTCGAACGCACCAACGGGGAATGATCCGTTCGGGGATTGATTGGGCATAATTGCGGACGAAACGACGGCCGAAAACTATCCGGGCTGACATCAGTACCGCAACTCGCCTCACGCATGTCCACTCCACTATGAAAGCAACATGTCTCCTGCTATACAGGATGAACCGGTTAACAACAAAGGAACAAAGTCGGCATAGGACAATTACGGTCGTTTGAGATTCTGCTGCATAATATGGACGCACTTATTTCGGGTCATGAAGGCAGTAAGAAGAGGCCATCCAAAAGCTTGCGCCGCGCGTGCTGGGAGTGTGAGCCTGATGCATCTTCGAAATAATGCAAGGCTTGATACTAATGCAATTAGCTAGGCAAGAGACCAAAGATTGAGCAGACTGCAAGTCCACCAGACACTAGCTCCATAGACAGCCTCCCCCCGGATCGGATGAACAGTAACGCTTGCCCACTACACATTGGAGAACGGCTATCCAAACTTGAACAACTTTTCGAGAAGTTTGTATGTCGAAAGACGTCCACACCAGGTCTTTCAAGCGATGTGTCACGCAATCGTACGCTTGCCAGGTCTAGTGATAAAGGGTCAGACTTTGGTCTTCCCGAGATTTCGAGTGACGCGCAAAGCATCTCATCACTAGGTGATGGCATTGTGAGTCAAGCTGATCTACTTCCCGACCTTGATACTCACGGATATAGCTTGGTGCACAAACATGGACATCCGCGCCATCCATACGCACACTGGTCGACGACCAGGATAACACGCAACACGCCAACTGTGATGCAGCCCAGCGTTCGTTGGCAGCGCTGCTACCTTCACAACACGACGCAGACATCATCTTCGAGTCCTCCAACGGGTGGATGATCTTGGAAAGCATTTACAAGGCGTCTCAAGACATCTATGTCAACAAAGACCGTCAGTCTTACGCTTTGGACATGGAGGCTGTCGGCCGAGAACGGTCCATCATCGTAGCTCGCACGCTCCTCCACCTAGCTATCTGCATCAACTCGTTGCCACCAGAGTTCGAACAGTCTCGTCTTGCCAACATATGGTCACTAGAGGCAACGATGCAGAACTACGTATCGACTGTTACCACACTAATCACGTCTTCGGATGAAATGATGTTAACGCTGCACGGCCTTGAGACTCTGTTGCTGCTTGCCCTCTTTCACATGAACTCTGCCAATCTACGGCAAGCATGGCTCATTGTCCAGCGAGGGCTAAATCTGGCGCATCTCATGGGCTTTCATCGCATAATTACGCAATCGGATTCCAACCCGCCGATACCAGCAGTGTCCAATGCGAAGATGATCTGGCGCAGTTTTGTTGATATAGACAGGTATCTCGGCCTGCATCTACGGCTCCCGTTCGCAGCGGACGACTACCCACTCCCGGATGACGCAGACGCACGTCTCACGCACAAATGGAGGATCAATGCGCTGACGCGACAAGTTGCTGAACTTGATGGCCACATAACACCACAAGGGTACGCTTCAGCACTTGCCCTGGACGAGAAGCTGGAGTCCATAATGAAAGGCATGCCGAAGGAGTTCTGGGAAGTGCCAAACATTCCATCAACAGCACGATCGCCCGAGTCTTTCGCCGCATTGGACAGGTTAATGGTGCAGCTGTGGCACTTCGAGATGAAGCTGTTCATCCATCTGCCATACCTGCTCCGAGCAACAACAGACCGTCGGTACGAGTACTCGAAAGTCACGGCACTTCAAGCTAGTCGGAACATCCTCATGCGATGGTTCGCCCTACGCAATGCGGCCATCACACAAGCGTGCTGCCGTTTCGCGGAGATTGGCGTGTTCATAGCCGCCGTGACGCTCACGCTGGACATTGTCATCGAGCTCGCGACGATGGAGAAGCCTGAGGTGCAAAAGCGCAAAGGCACCGACTTTGCCATGATATGCCGGCTGATCGGGGAGATGGAGAAATTGGCCAAAGCGAGCACACGCGAGAAGATTGCCGCTCGTAGCGCGACGGTGCTGAAGAAGATGCTGTCTTCCCTCGATCCGAGCAGACGGTCCGCTGGCAAAGCACGTCTCACGATTCCCTACTTCGGCACCATCGAACTCGACTACAGGAAGCTGCCTGCCAGACCGAACTTCGATGTCGACTCGGAAACAGCGAAGAAGATGGGTGCCACAACAACAGGACCGCACCTCCCCGTATTTTCGTTTGTTAGCAACAACCTCTGGCCACCGACGGAGGAAGGGTGCGAGGAGTTGAACTGGGATATTGTCCTGTTTGATGGGCTGGAGGACTGTGACACAGAGGGCAATTGGGTATTTTGAGCAAGCCGTGGTCAGGTTTGTGAGGCGCTTCTTTCTCGGCGCCTTTGGTATCAGCGTGCATATGCACCGGTCTCGCAGCATCGTGTCTAATTTGGGCAAAGCAGGCATCTAGTGTTTAGCGGGGCGTCTGGCGTTTCTAGTGCTTGGATTGTCGTCTTCTGGAACATGATATCCCGGCGCGTGGCGAGGAGTAGTTTGATCTCGCAATAGTCTAATCGGCGTGCAGCAAGCACGTTTGGCTTCGTGCAGTGCAGTGCATTGCTTGTGTTGTAGTGATGGACGATGGTGGATGGTGACGACAGGCGTATCGACAGGCGCACATGACGTCGGGAAGGCCATACGCCGCTGTCCAGACGCACGGTGAAGTGTGGGCGATCAACGTGTTGGCCTCTGAGGTCGCCAAGCCAGTTTGTCAGTGCAATGTGCCGACGCGTGATAGGACGGGGGCGTGTCCATTCCTGGGTGTGCAGGGCTGCATCCGGCTGCACCACGGCCGGGTGGCAGCGTGAGGTCGGGAAAAGCAATTAGTCGACCAAGGTGGACTGCGATTGCGTGCGGTGGTGAGGCACGCCCTTCAGCCCTGACCAGGCATCTGGTGGCTACGGTACGGATCCATCCAACATCGACACCTAGGCACACGCGACCACTTTCGCTTCCACGCCCGTACCACCTTCACCGACACCACTCGCACTCCACTGCCACTCCCACTCCCACCGGCGCTGCAGACGCCCGCCCGCCCCTCCTGCATGTCTCTTTTGCATGTTTCCCTGCCGCCTCGTCCGACAAGACTGCTCCCTAGGGCCTGACCTCGCTCGCCGCCTCGCCCTGCCGCCCGAGGACAGCATGAGCACGCAACAGCAGCACCCGACGGACCTCTTCTGGGACTCGACCCCCCGCGACGCCGCCCACCCCACCGCCGCCCCCCATGCGCCCCTCAGCCTGTTCGAGTCGGTCGTCACCGCGTACCCGCCCGTGCTGGAGTCGCTGCTCGCCCAGATCCCCACCGTCGCCGTCCTCGACCTCTACCACACCTCGCGCCACCTGCGCGACTTCCTGCGCCGATACCCGCTGGCATGGAAGACGCTGTCCTTCCGCCTGCCGCAGCCCGCCGTGTCTGTGGGCTCACCGGGCAACGAGACGCCCGACAGCCGGGAGCGGGCGTCCAAGGCTTACTCGTTTGACGCCCTGCTGAAGCAGATCATCGCGCCCAACGGGACCCGCCTGACGAGCCTGGACCTCTGCAACACGGCCGTCACGGGCATCGCGCTCGTCGGAAGCGTTCTCGCGCCGCGCATAGACACGCTGCAGCACCTGTCGGTGCGCGGCTGCAAGAACGTCTCCATAAAGTACCACATCGTGCCGTTCCTGGAGCCCTACACGCTCAAAGACGCGCCCTGGATGCAAAAGGACCTCGCGCTCAAGAGCCTCTACACATACCGCTGCCGCCACCACCGCCGGCGGCCTTACCTGCCCTCGTCCCTCATCCGGCGAGACTCCGACTCCGACCCAACCCACCAGCTCATCGAGATATGCCACCAGCTGGGGATATGGACAGACACGGCGTGGTGCCCGAGTCCGGGCGGGCGGTGCTTTCGGCGGAAAGACTACCATGCAGGAAGAGCCGGGCCGCAGAACATGGAGGTCTGGGTGCCGTTCGACAGGCTGTGGCGGTCCAGCAACCGCATTGGACCTGTCGAGGGCACCACCACGCTGGGCGACCACGACGGCAGACTCTGGGAGATCTCCGAGACGGGGCACGACGGCGAGCCGCTTGGCACAGAAAACGGACACTTCATGGGCGAAGGCAAACATGTGCCAGCACATATGCGGAAGAGTCACAACATCTTCGTGGAGGAGGTCAAATGCGCTCAATGCAGCGACGTCATTCTGGAGCGCTGCGAGTCCTGCAGCGTCCGCATGCACTGTATGGGATGCAGGAAGACGCTCTGCGCAAGCTGCGCATTCAACAGGCCGATACCGCGGAAGAGGGTCAAGACACGGCACTTCGCAAACCTCGCTTTCGGCAACAGCTCAACACTGGGCAGCACATTAGGACAGGCATCTGGCTCATTCGGATCGATAGAGGATCGAAGCAGCGAAGAGAAAGTTGAGCGAAACCGCTTCTGGTGGGCGCCTGGGTCGACACGGTCACCGAATCTCATGAACGAGAGCGCAAACGACGACGACTCTTCCGACTCCGAAGACGGCGGCAACCTCAACAACGGCCTGCCTGCCATGCACGCGAATCGCGAACCGCCGAAGCTGAACATGCACTGGTGCTGCCTGGAGCCCATCTTCTCTGGTGGCGGCGGTATAGCCGTGTTGGGCACTGGGCTAGGCGGCAGAGGGGCGGACAAGATACGAGCAGCACCGCTGCCGCGCACGAAGCAGTTTGAGGATTCGGACTTTACCAACCAATTGCGGCCAGTGGACTACACCCGAGAGTTGAAGAACAACGGCCTATACGAATACGTTTTGGGAGAGGATGTGGATATTCTGTCATACCTCAAGCAGGAGAGCCTGGAACTACAACAGCAGACATGCCCACGGGGTCTCTGTCAAGACTGCTATCGTAGCTTTCGATGGAAAGTGTCGTGCCGGGCATGCAAGAGCCCGATATGTAAAGAACACGACTTCAGGGCGCTGAAAGTCCGCAAGTGTGGATATCGAGACATGCGTACCGAACGCGACCACGTCCGATCGCACAACGAGGCGCCGCAGCGACTCGTCATTCCTGAGTTCAACCCCAACAAAGCTATAACACCAGATCCAGAACGGACACCCACCGCCTTGCAACAAGAGCTGTTCGCTTCTGGAGATAACGAGTCCGAGTCTTCAGAGACGCCAATGTCACAATCGCAGATTCTCGTTGCTTCTGCTGTACCCTTGTCGATAGACATGACGACTTCAACATCTTTCAGCTCGACCTCGAGCTACGATCCCTTCGCCCTCAATTCATCGCTTCCCTTTGTCCCCGTCAGTTCTAGCCGGCCTCGGTCGTTTAGTGTGTCTGGCGTCCGAGGTCGCCTCGCGGACACTTGGGCGATGACGCAAAAGGCACCTCGTCCACAGATACCGAACTCAATCACCAATCCGCTGCCGCTACCTTGTAATCCGCGGCATCCTGTGCAGTGGGAAGGATGTGGAGCATACTTTTGCCAGTACCCAAGACCAGTTGGCGACAACAGACCGCAGTGCCCAGGAATACTTAAGGAGTGCTCCGAGTGTGCTGTCCTAGTCTGCGATGTGAGTCAATTCTCGACCTTGCTCATGGAATTCTCACTAATTTAACCAGCAATGCGCCTCTGCCTCTCCATCCTGTACATGCACGTTCTGTACGGTAAACTACCACTGTCCGACCTGTACCCGCAAGCCCCTCGTTCGTGCCAAGTGCCGGCTCGACGCCGAACTTAAGGCCAAGCGCGAGGCCGAGCTTCGTGCTATCGCTAAGCTCGAGAAGGATAGGGAAGAACGTGGCCAGGCGGACGAACTGGCTGGCGCAATGAATGAATTCTTCGCTGCGCTGTATGTTGAAGACATGGTTGCAGGCTTCGATAACCGCGTAGCTGAGAGCAGCGGAAGTGGAATTGACTTTCCGATTGCGAGTCCGGACTCCATCACGGTGACCACGGAGTTTGGAGTCGTGGAGGAAAGTGGAACTGTCACCATTATCAGCGCAAGTGGACCTAGTCTCCACCACCAGCTGTTCGATCAGGAGACCGAAGAGGAGAACAACGTTGAGATGACCGAGGATTTGAATAACGATATACCAGAGCTGCAGGCTAGTCTGTCACCATTGCAACTACCCACAACATCCACCACACCCAATGTGGAGGATGTCGATGCAGACGTCCAGCTCATGGCCGACGCAAGCGGCGACGAAGACACAAACGACACGGGCGAAGAGGCAGACATCGACACAGACGGGTTCGACGCCGACGCCGAAAGCGCAGTCATTGAAGAATTTATGGCTAATGACGAAGCCGATGTTGGTGGCGGCATGCTCACACCGACCACCACCGCTACCACCGCTACCACCGCTACCACCGCTACCACCGCCGCGGCGTGACGCCCTTCTTACCCAAATAACGAGAACGAATATAGATGTATGAAGTCTTTCGACGCATAGCTAGCAACCATTTTCATTGGCAGATTGTTGGGAAGGGGGAGTATGAGGATCTGTTTCAACGATATCCACGGGGCTTTTTGGTAGGGGTATTAGTTTGGGAGGAGGAGATTAGGTTAGGTTAGGCTGGGCTGCGTGGGAAGCTGGCGTCGCATTTATCTGGAGTTTCGCTTTTTTTGGTTTTTAGTACGGTGCAAGGAAATATAGAGTCTTATTGAACAACGTTTTTCGCTCAAAGGTTTTTGTGTGGACGTGTGAGTGATGCTTCAGTCCCGCTTGCAGGGTGTAGTAAGACTTGGACTGTTGTGTCCCTCACAGAGCGCATGTGCTTACCATCAACCCAAGAATTGCAGCATCTTTCAAAAATCCATCTGATCTCACACGAAACGATACTGCATTAGGCAACTCTTCTTTTCGCCATCGATTGCTGCAATTTAGAGAGTGAATGTCAGGCGTGGTGGGAAGAGGGAAAGATAAGAGTAGAAGCGAAATTTCTTCTGCTGGGTGCGAGCAAAGCTGTGCTAACGAATAGAAATATTGCGCGTAGAGAAGTAAAGATCAGGCAGTTGTACTTTAGGCAGGTTTGCTGCTAGGTGTGGATTGCTGTAGGAAAGAGAGTGGATGTCCAGCATGCTAGGGAAGAGGGATAGATAAGACACAAAGAGAAGCTTATTAGGAATGTTGCGCGTAGAGTATCAGAACATCAGACGATGCTGCTTTAGGCAAGTGCTGCGAGGTGTGGATTGCTGTGGAAAAGAGAGTGAATGTTCCGAGCGGTGGGGAAGGGGGTTATTGATGGGAGCCAGCGAATTTTATAGAGGTAAACAGTTTGTTCTTATGCTTCAGCACTGCGAATGTATCCCTAAATAGGCAAGTTCTCTGCAGGCGTCGAATACTGTAGTGAATAGGGTGAATGTACTAGTAGCATAAGAAGAGGGATGCAGACAGGACCTCGGGAGCAAAAACGAATCACCTCCTGCGCGGTATACTGCTACTTCCAAGGTTCGCTTGCAGATGCGATACTACCTAATTCAGTAACTTATAGAAAGTGTGGATAGCTGTAGAAGAGCGAGTGAATGTTCGCAGATGTGAAATATGTAGATAAGGCGTGGGAGAGGTTATTAGGAAGGTTTTAAGCAAGTGTAGATTTTAGTAGAATAGAGAGTGAATTGCCTTCTCGATAGCGAAGGGAATTGCTGCGTTGTCAAGGGAAAGCATGGCTGGAATGTTGTTATTTTGCACCTTGTTTCAGTAGCAGTAAAATCACACCTGCGTCGATTGCAACCAGCCGGGTAGGGAAGTGAAAGTGTATGCGCAAGAAGTGAAACATCGACACGCACGTGAAAGTAAACAAATATAATTCCTTTCCAAGATAATGCAGTATATATTTTACATTGACGATTATCCCTTCAACATGGTACCAGTCAAGTAACGAAGTTGGTGTGATCGTCTGTTATCAGCCTTCCACTACGTGAACCAAAAGCCCCCAGAGCTATGTTTTTGCAGGTTCAAGGTTTGATCCTAAGTAGTGTCGCTTTCCTTTTTGTGCTGGCATTTCGACGTGCTGCTTCCTTTCCTTCGTTACACACACTCTCTCTCTCCAGCTTCGCCTTTGCATAGCTTGACGCATCGCTTTGATGCAGTCCAGCACGGCACCTGTGCATGACGCGGGCCAAGCCTTCGCATACGCTTCGACAGCCTTTGCGTGGCTTGGGTTAGCTTTTGACTCCTTGGATGCGTCCCATGATGTTTAGAGCAAGTAGTCAAATGGCAGGACGTCCTTCCGATCTGAACGGAAAGCATTGCCATCTTTGCAAGGAGTAGCGATGGTTGGCCGTTATCAGAACGTCAGCATGGTGGACGTTGTCGCAGGCATAGGCGAATCAACCACGGAAGGATACGTTCCATTGACGGGCTTAAGGTATCCTACCTAGTAGCCGGAACTGTCGCGGTGGGGTTACCACTGTACACCGCTATCGGTGGGTGCGTGTTTGACCGTTGCTGCAATGAAAGGTATTGGATAGCTGGATCACTGGGCGTCCTATGACTACTGTGAATGTTCCACGCTTCCAAGGTTTCTTGATTTGAGGCTTTGCGTTGATGTTGATTCTTGTGGGGATGTCGACGAATCCGGGGGAAGGTAATATGGCCTGAGTGTCCAGCGACTGGGTTCGTTGGTTCGATGGTGTCACCAAAGCTAGAAACGTTTTGCACCAGGATGCTAGACGACCTACTGCGCTTTCTAGAGATTTCGGACGATGGTGAGCACAGTATGAGACTATGATGAAATCTTTACAAATACAGCAATAGCATTTTCGGGTCTAATGTCTGCCCTCGACTTCTTGGGGTGATCAATCTTATAACTGAGTGATCTTGACAGTCTTCATGATGCCCGTGTTGTTTGCATTTGAGTCACCCGACGAAGTGTTCCATGACTTCTGCTCGTGGTCCCAGTCCTTCCACCCAGTGCTGCTTCCTGGTGGACTCGAGTTTCCGCCGCTGACGATATTGACATGGCCAAATTCCGCGTCATTGCCAGTGAGTGGTATTTCGTTGTGGTCGCCTTGGCTGGGATGTGGCTTGTAGCCAGACCGTGAAGGATGTGCGCCGGCCCACATCCGAGAGTGTTTTCGACTTGAGGTCCCGTGTGTCGACAACTCCCCAAACACCTGTCGCAGAAGAGGCCTTAATGTTGCGCCTGCCGACGCAGCTAAGCCAATGCCAGTCTCGCAGGTCGACCAGATAGCAACGTCGATAGTCGAGTAGAGGAATTCGGGGATATCATTAAGGCCGTCAATGTAAGGTATACGGATAATTGTGGCTGTGGAGCCACTGTCGGTAAATTAGCATACGACTAAGAAAATTGGAATATGAGTTCAACCTACAGGGCACATAATGCGAGGAGGGCGCCCACTGTATACTTCTTGCGCCGGCTCATCTGCAATTTGCGGACAATGAAGATCGGGACGATGCTGAATGTCCAATCAGTGACGCAGCTCAAGGCTGAGTATCCGTAAAACGAATTGACGACGATGTTCGATGGGATGCATTTTCCCTTTCCACCTCGAAATTGTTCCCAGAAGAACGATATTGGCCAGCATTGGAAGGTGAAAATAAAGAAGAAGTACACGCTGTAGACTTGGATGGCGATGAGAGCCACCAACAGGATCATCCGGTGAGTTTTGTCGACAGCGATCCTTAGCAGGAAGATGCCAATGCTGAATTTGAGGAAAATATTCGTAATAACGTAAGTTGGTTCGCATGACCACCACCACTTGGACCAAAGCATTAGCACGATGAGCTACGTCGTAGTCATGGTAATACACACCTTCATGCCATTTGGCAATCTCTCTGGGGGGATAAGATAACTTTTTTTCCCAGTGCCATTTGAGATCCCCAGAAGTGCCAAGGTACAGAAGACAAGGAAAGAAACCTGCCCATAACTATGAGTATGCTTGGGAACGGTGTATTGGAGTGGATTGAGCGTACGAGGGTAAGCAATGAGAAATAGTCATCAGCTGCGAAGCTCTTGACAATGACTACCTTGCAATAACAGCGAAGGAGTACCAAAAGTGTACAAATAGCGATGAAAAACCCCAACACCGCAGTGAACTCGGCAGAACGATCGTCTCGCGCTGACATAGTGAGGAGATTTTTTTGGTGCACAAGGTTCGAGCTATGAAACTGCCAGACTGGCGGACATAGATATACTAAACTACCGCGTGTATTAGGGGGTCTCTTGTTTCAATGCCTAGCTAGACGGCAATGTAGACCTCGAGCTTTTCGTTTGATCATGGTCTGGTTCTTCATGTGGTGCTATAAGCGAGCGAGGAACGCATATGATTGGTTTTATCGGCGAACTAACCTGATGTGAGGCGGGCGCATCGGAGCAATACAGGGATGTTGGGACAAGTACTAGTGACATTTGTGGGGAACCTGACTGGGAACGCCTTCATAGACTGACTTGTATGTCACCGCTGCATCACCCATGGAGGCAGACCTGCGAGGATCTTGAACAGGCATTCAGCTCCCAAGCCACCGCATTTGCTCTACTCAGCTGCATTGGGTGTTGATCGTCCTGTACCTGAAGTAGATCTTAGCAGATTGGAGAGTTTTCGTTCAGACCCAAAGCATGGGAGATCACGATTGCCCAGAACCCCATCAGCACGACTCAAGCAGTGCTTCCACTTCCCGACTTCCGACGTGACATTGCCACCGTCACCTTATCCACATCTTCTCAACAACAGAGCCTGCGTGTCATCGCAGAAGATTCGGTATACAAACACACTTCCAACAACACTCAAAATATTTTGAGCATGCGCATACAGATTCTTGGACAAGCACATATCCTTGTTCCGCAGGTGTGGAAAGCTGATTTACACTGATTCTAAACGGGCCGAGTAGCGAGGGTCCACAGGCAGCGGGAACTCACGACTAACGTTGGGCTTAAGGAGCTAAGCAGCTGGTCGGATCATTCTCGCTTCCGTGGACCTTTGTTCCTGTAAAATCCAAAAGAGCAGGGTCGATAGCGCATGACACGGGTCGTTTTCAAATTAGCATGGCAAGCATCATATGCGACTACACCTGCATGCAGTCCTTGCAAGCCGCGGTAGTGTGTGGACACCAGCAGATGGGCAGCACCCACTGTTATGCCGCATTCCCGTTCGTAGAATGAATCGCGGAAATGGTTGAGGGCGGCATTCAATTGGTGTCGAATGTAATATAATGGGACCATCCACTTTGCTCACGCAAACCTACCGCCAACGGCAACGCGGCTCACCTGCGTGCGTCGGCAGACTTGCGGGAACTGGGAGATCGGTGGCGAAGACCACGGAGAGTGCGGTCTGTGACACTCATAAGAGAGCGTTCGCTTCTCAACTCGAAGAGGCGTTCTTGTGCAGGAATTCCCAGCATGGGAAGACTCAGCGTAGCCGTCCAGCGGGTACGTCTCTGCCCAGTTGGGAGCAGCGGAGTGTGTTCCGCCCAGAGTCCTGCAGTGTGCGTGTCTCGTTTCGAAGCAGGTTGATGGCACGATTGCCTTCCATTCGTCGCATTGCTGTCCATTCCTGGCTAAGTTTTAGACAGCATTTCACCTGGAAGTCGCAATGTCCTATCACGATCTTGGGAGCGACTTTTGGCTACACACCTAGGTATATGCAATGCAGCCTCGTTTTCCTCTGGTATGGTAGACACACTGTCATCAAGAACCTTAATACCGCACGGTCATAGTCGTACCGTCGGGATACACGCGTGATTGTGCTGTCAGGAGGTGTTTGCAGCAATGGTGATGTGTCCGTGTCGGACGTTGAGAGATGCCTCGGCAGTTCTTGCAACGAAAAACCCCACCCCTCTACTTGTCATCAACACCACAACTATGTCAAGCCATCATGACGAAGTCCTCGCAACCCCATCCCGTTGATCTCCAATTTCGCGGCTATGTAGAAGGTCTCACTTACCTTGGCCAAGATTCTAGGCCGTTGTGCCATTTCTTTGGTGGCGTACCCTACGCTTTACCACCACTCGGCCCATTTCGCTTCCAGAAGCCGCGTTCACTTCCAACATGCTATCGCTATGGGACGAGGGCGAATCCAGCGCGGTTTACCGGTGGCTGCGGCATATGTCCCCAACCTGGGCCTAGCGAAAAAAAAGGCGGTAGCAAATGGGATGAAGATTGTACGCAAAGCAACGTCTGGGTGCCCATGGGGATACCGCCTCCTGAAGGTAGGCGCAACATCCAATAGGAAGTTTGGAGCTGCTGACATGATTTCAGGCTGGCCGGTCTTGTTTTGGATTCGTAGGTCTTCCCAGTCGTATGATCCATTCGTTTGGTTGCTGACGTTCCAAGACGGTGGGTTTCTGCAATTCGGCAGCCCGAACGACCTCGATCTACGTGCTTTTCTTGCCGAGTCGCCCTGCAAGTGTATTGTTGTTGCGCCAGCGTACCGACTAAACATCATCGGGTTTCTGGCATCATCGACGCTCCTCGCTACCTGTTCTGACTATCACGTAAATCTCGGGTTCTGGGACCAGCGCATGGCGTTGCAATGGACCTATGAGAATATCAGCTACTTCGGTGGCAACGCCTCGAACATTACTGTGGGTGGCTATTCAGCTGGGTCCCATTCCGTATTCTACCAGCTCGCCTACGACCTAGGCGTGCCACTCAGTAAGGCTATCATCAAGCGAGCCTTAATGCTTTCGAATGGTCCCGGTATGCAACCGAAGAGCTTGGAAGAAGCGCAGGTACAGTGTGAAGAATTGTTCAAGGTTCTCGACATCTCTTCTGACCTAAAGCCTGCGGAACAGCTTGCACGTCTCCGCGGAACGAAGGCACAGACACTTATTCAAGCAAGTCGTAAGATGAAGCTTCACCAGTTTCGAGCAGTCACTGACGGTTCCTTCGTCCGACACGGCTTGCTCAACGAACTCAACAACGGCTCTTTCGCGCATCAGATGAAGAAAAGAGACCTCCACCTCGTCATTGGCGAGTGTAGCGATGAGCACTTTGTATATGGAACATGGCGACCACCAAAACCTGGCTTTAACAACATGCTCCATCGCCTAGAAGCTGACTACCCACACGACGCATGCAAGGTGTTGATGTCTCACTACTTCCCCAATCGCAAACTACCATCGCGGTATAAGAGCTGGAAGGCTGCATTTGGTCATATATACGCGGACGTTCAGATATATGCTCTCGAACGGGGCATGGCCAATGCACTCGTGAAGCATGGTGCAGGCGACTTGATCCATCGATACCGTATTGAATGGCGTGCGACATGTGTCGATAAGAAATATCCGACGAGCTGGGGTGCTACTCATACTTCCGATATGGCAATCTGGTTTTGGGGCAATGGAGACATCTTGACTCCCGATGAGAAACGGATAGTAGAAAATGCATTTCTTGGACCACTCGGCGCTTTTCTTGAAGGAAAGAAGGTGGAATGGGGCACACAACACGCGATGCAACTGAGGACTTTGAAGAGTAACGGAACTGTGGCCATTGAAGAAGATACAAGGCTTGAGGAGGGCTTGGTGCTCTGGAATACATTGAAGAAGGTTGGCGCGACTGGAATCTCGAGAGAGTCGAAGCTATGAATAGACCACGGCACATTGGCTCCCTAGGTCCTATGGAACGCGATTCCGTTGTGCCGATGAAGCTTTGCACTTCCGCAAATAGACAGGCTACAGCTTTGTCTCACACCCCACGTGACATGACTCAATCTCTCGTGTTTCTGCAAGGGGCTGTAGACATGGGACATCTTAGCGTAGGTAAGTGTTGCGGGAGGAGCGCAAATCTACATAGTGGTTCGTTTCTTCCCAGTTGTAAGGCCTCGTCAAGATCAGCGTGACTTCTTCAATTCAGAAGAACCGATCTCCTTCAGGAGAGACCTATGTATATCTCTTGGACATTTCAAAGTAGGGATGAACAACATTTACTTGTGAAGGGGCGACGTCCGTGTCAATATTGCGTCTTCTCTCAACATTGCGTATGCTTTCTATCGCGCCAATGTTACCTAGGCACTCGTAAACAATGATTCGTCTGGGACATTTTATGAGGTTTCTAAAGTGGATCGGCGGATCCTTCTTTCTAGTCTTTTTAACGCTAGCGGATCCCTGTCCATCCCTGCGTTTGCCACGTTTTTTCGCAACGCTCGTGCAACCTTAGCGAGTCGCGCACGGCTTGGCTTTGTGGATCACAGAAAATCGATTCGAGAGAGTGGCAAAGTATTCTGCACCGTTGCGTCGAGTTTAGATTCTTGCTGTTGAGGCCGGATCTATTGTTATCGTGCCATTGATTCTCTTGTCGAACATGAACCTGAGGTTAGCAGAATTGATCGCGTCCTCGATATCCAGGGAAAATGGCTGAACCCTCGCAGGCAGTATTCACATGCGAAAGTAGGCGAGGTATATTCGTAAAGATGTCTGACGATACAACGCGTGCTGATGAGGCTGTAAACCCCTTGACCGATGAACGATGAGGTTGCAGTCACGGACCGGTGACTTCACTTCAAGAGTGTTTCGTCAAATGAAGAACTATGCATTGGCAAACTCACTCGCGGAATGGCCGCGACCTCTTTGAGTGTTATTTAAGCGTAGACACAGTCCAGTACAATGCTTCTAGCAAGTGTGTGTTAGCTACTGAACTTGCGTTGTGCAAATTCAAGACTCATCAATTCCCTGGTATCACGGAAAGGAGAGATGCAACCTTACAATCACAGTCTTCAAGGCTGTACCCACGCCTTATAAGCCAATTAACCCACGGAGACTTCTCTAAAACTCGCCGGTACACTGCTGTTATGACTTTCGTATCTATCATCGGAGCTGAGAGCGCATTGTGGAGACATTCTGGGCAGACAAGTCTGAGGCACACTCTCTTCATACCCTTCGCATTTCATCGCTCTTCCAGCATAGCATATTACTCATTACTATCATCATGTGGTATCTATATGTCATCCAAATGGCAATGCGTCATACCCAGTCGTCACCTCGATGCCTTTCTGAGGTTTTATCGTTGATCGTTACACTAACCCGTGTAACCTTCATGATCTCATCGTTCGAACTTGGCCTCCGACCCCGGTTCTCTTCCAGTATTGCGTAGTCACTATCTCCGTCGCTTTCGTGCGTCGCTTTCGGGTCTTTAACCGCTTCAGAGCGGCCACTGAAGCCTTTGAGGGCGTAGCTGTCACCTGTTGCCCGTGAAGACATCATGCCGGCGGGCAAGATCTTGCGTAGAATGTCATCGAAAAATTTCCGCAAAGGCGGGAGGCACGCGGTGAAAACGCCCACGAATACCTCAGCAATGGCATATATACTCAGGTTGACCGAGTCCCAGGTTGGATCAGGCGACTCGTTGAGTGACTTCATCTCGTACAGTTTGAGTGCAGATATGGTTGTTGTGCTGAGGCATGGTCAGGTTTTGCTGTGGTTGCTTATCAAGGAGACTTACGTGAGGCCCAACAAGAAAACGATGCGCACGCCCCATATGGTACGCTTGTTCAGTTGTACTCGTGCAATGTACACTAGCGGCGCGAAAGTGTAGATGAGATCTGTGAAGATGTTCGTGGCCGCGCCTGTGTAGCCTAAGGGTGGGGATGCACAGTCAGCGTGTGTCTCGCACTTACTTTGCACAGATACTACATACCGGATATTACTTTGGGCTTTGTAGACCAGCAGGATCCAGGCTCCGTTGTTTTCCAGTGTTTAGAGTATGGCGTGCATTCTCCAAAGAGAATGATGGTGGGAAACACAAAGTTCAACCCAATGTGGACGACAACGGATACCCAAATCAATATTCTGAATTTCTTCGAGAAGTTGAGCATGAAGATGTATGCGCAAATGCTTAGTTTGACCAGCGCCATGCCATATAGGTTGAGCAGCTGACCCAACCAGAGGTACCTCAGGTACTTCTCCAGATTTGCAGGATCAGCAAAGACGGGGTCCCATATATGTTTACCGCCTCCAACTTCAGCCATCATGTAACAAAATACCGCGCCCGCGATAGCAAGAGCCTGAGTATCAATGTGAGCCGGAATTTCGAAGAGTCGTTTTTAGGCACTTACATGGCCTGTCCATAAGAAATGGTCGGTTAATAAGAGGAAATTCCGGTTCTTGATACTCACGCCAAGCCTTAATATCACAAAGAAGGAGCTGAAAACGATCAAAACGACTATGGGTATTTTGAGAGCATCCGATCGGTCGTCGAGAGGTAGGTCCTGTGGAAGAGGTGACGATTGTGCTGCCATGATGTCGGTGCCCAAACAAGTCGCGATCTCAAGAACAGTATCAATGGAGTTTGCTCAAGATGGCGAGAGGTAAGACACCAATACACCGAGCAGATGTCTACCGGGTAGTATGAGCACTGTCGTAAAAGGAACGGGACGAGAAGCAAGGACCCTCGTTTCCTCCAAGGAATCAGGTACTTATCTACCAGGAAACGGCGAGAATACGGCCTACCATGTAGAGTCTAGACGATCTCCACTAGCAACGAAACGGGATATGCAAACAATAGCATGCCGGTGTGTCAACATAGTGGCGGGTTGCGTCACGCGCGCAAGCTCGGGTCCACTTCCAAGTTCGCAGAATCGGTTCCTGTCACTGCTGTGAGGCGTTCGCTACAAGTACTTTCCCGCCAGGTGGAGTAATGTGACTGCAAGACTTTTGCGTCTTGTGCCATTCGAGTGCAGTGAATATCTGTATCGTGACTTTTCCAATTCCAAAATTTGCCTGTGGCGTAGGCAAGAATCTCCACGTTCTAGTCTCTATGTTTGGAAAGACGGAGTTCACCGAACCCAAACCTGTCTCGAAACTTTCTGGTTGGCAGCGTCTGAGCCTTCACAGTCTAAACTGGTCGATAAGAGGACTTGGCCCAATAATGCCGGTGTTATAGCCCTGAGTCGCTTAGCACGTCTTCACATAGTCGTGCGACATCAGCATGCGCACTAACCTTGGAAAGATGGAAATCGCCAAAGCCAAAGTTTAAGTCCATGTCTAAATCAATAGACTTTCGGAAGCGAAGCCAATGAAAACCGGTGGTAGCAATACCGCTTCTCTTGAGCCGCTATACAGCCGTTGCTACAATGCTAAATTAGCCACAGAATCTGTCATTATTGTGCGGGAGCGGACCTGGTATGTCCTGCATATGCCCGCCTTCAATCACGTGCTCACCTCAACTTTTGGGCTGAATCTGACACTTCCATCGGATTGCAATAGCTCGCAACAGTTGCCTTAGAACGAGGGTTGACCCGCAGTTGACAGACGTAGATTGAACTCAAAAGCGCCGCGGCTTATCGAAACGCGTGAGGTCTACCATGAAGAGCGAAGGCAACCGCCCCTCAACAGGTAGATGAGATCACACCACACTGTAGGAAGACTACCTATTAGCGCATATTAAGTTGATATATATTTCGTTGTTGTGTTGGAATTGAAAGGCGAGAAAGGGGCCGCGCTCGGCGCGGAGGCGTATGGCTCTCCAGATGTGTCTCTCCCGAGAGGTGCTGGACAAACCACAAATCTTGGAAGCTGCAGTTTCACCACCGACGCTATGGAATAAGATCTTCGCTTAGACCCCTGTTTTTCACTAGTGGTGCACTTAGCGGCCGATCTACGTTCATCATCAGCACCATCACATACACCCCTGATCTAGAAGTCAAAGACCTGGATAAAGACGCGGCAATTCATACAGCTATTGGTGGGAAGATGCTCCTGCAATGGCAAGCACAGGCTAAAATGTGACAAGCTAAGAACCACCAGCCGTGCCGGACCGCCTAGTACCAAAATGCCACGGATCTAGAGCCCACCACTCGAGAGCTGCTGCACCACGTGAAGCATCCAGGGCGTGCGCCATCACCTACATTGCCGCTGGCGAGAAGCTGGCAGGGCCCCTCCTGGAGTCCACCGATCGATCCGTTAAGTCAAACAACGGGCGTGACGATCAACGAGCACCTCGTATTTACTGTGTACAACCCAAAGTTGAGGAAGCCGGAAACCGGATGTTGGTTTGCTGGCGAACCTAGATCAAGACTCGCTTAGCACGATGGTTCAGCGCGGATGCCTCCACATCACTCGCGTGGCAATGGAGCCACTTTCGCAGGCCGGCGCATCTGAATTGCGCCATACGACCTGGGACC
This sequence comes from Ophiobolus disseminans, assembly GCA_010093685.1. Classification (NCBI taxonomy): domain Eukaryota; kingdom Fungi; phylum Ascomycota; class Dothideomycetes; order Pleosporales; family Phaeosphaeriaceae; genus Ophiobolus; species Ophiobolus disseminans. The sequence goes on from MU006219.1 coordinate 1,521,932, forward strand.
GGTCCCCTGAGCAAGACATATCAAAAGGTTTGGTCCTAGCTTCACAGCCAGACAGATCCCAGGCCTCTCCTTCGGCAACACTCATTTGTAGTTATCATGGGTCTCATTCTTGGAGCAATCTTTGGATTCACTTCGTTCCTGCCCAACATCTGGAATGCGGCTCCACCACAAACCAATAATGGGGCTCAGAACATCAATGAACGAACATTTGATTATGTTATTGTCGGTGGCGGCCTCACGGGGCTTGTCGTTGCTAACAGGCTGAGCGAAGACAAGGATCGTGAGTGCTTCGTTCATCACACAATATTTGCAGCTCCCTAACACTCTCAAGGGACTGTTCTTGTAATTGAGAACGGATATATCAATGATGATATCTCTACACAGGTCCCCAGCTTTGCGAACTCCATCAATTCAAGACTCATGTACGACATCCAATCAGCACCAGACGCCAACACTGGGGGAAAAATCTACCCTGTATACGTTGGCAACGTCGTAGGTGGTGGGTCAGTGGTCAATGGCATGGCTTTTGATCGTGCATCTGCCGCCGACTACGACGCTTGGGCACTGCTCGGAAACATCGGCTGGGACTGGAACAGTCTTCTTCCTTATTTCAAGAAATCAACGACGTTCACTCCGCCAACTGCTTCCAATGTTCAGGAATTCGGTACCACATACGATGCCTCGTACTACGGTACTAACGGCCCAATACAAGCCTCGTTTCCGAATTTCGAATATCAGGATACAAAAAACATATGGGCGGCTTTCAAGGCCGCAGGCGTACCCCTGCCCAAGGAACATGCTGCCGGTACTGCTGTGGGGGCATTTTGGATCCCAACATCACTTGAACCAAAGACACAGACCCGATCCTCTGCAAAGAATGCATACTATGATCCTATCAAGAGTCGAAGTAATCTCGTGCTCTCCACCGGCAGAAAGGTCAATGAGATTCTCTTCGAAGAGAGCCAGCTTCCTTTCGTAGCACCGAAGGCCAATGGCGTGCGATATGTATCGAGATCTGACGGTTCTACTGGCAAAGTTTATGCCAAACGCGAGGTCATCCTTGCCGCCGGTGCGGTCTTCACACCACAGCTTCTCCAGCTCAGCGGTATCGGTCCGCGGGATATCCTCAACGCCGCCAGCATCAAAGTGAAAAAAGACCTCAGCTCCGTAGGTGCAAACATGCAGGACCATCCAAACGCAAACCTGGTATTCGACCTTCGGAACATGGCCAAAGTCAACGTCTTCAGCGGACAGGACCCGTCTTACAACGCCACAGCATGGAGCGAATACGAGACTAAGCGAACCGGTCCCATCACCCAGGCTCACGGTAGCAGTCTCGCCTTCCTTAGCCTCAACACCCTCTCCACCAAAGCCGCCCAAATCGTCGCAACGCTCACAAGCCAAAACATACTCTCTTACCTCCCCGCAATTTACAACCGCGACCAAAGCCTCCTCCGCGGCATCCTCAAACAACGCGAAATCATCGCAGGCCTGCACGCCAGCCTCAACGCCGCGGTCGGCGAAATCCCCATGGCACCGTTCGGCCTGGCCATCAACTCGCTGCAGCGCCCCCTCTCCCGTGGCTCAATCAACATCGACCCCAAGAATAAGAACGGCAACCCAATCGTCCAGTTCAACACTTTCTCTAACCCCGTCGATCGCCAAATCCTCGTGGAAATGGTGCGTTGGACGCGCAAGCACTGGGCGCGCAAGGAACTAGCCATGTACCAGCCCGTCGAGGTGTCGCCCGGCGCGCAATACCAAACCGACGATGAGATCATCGGCGCGCTGATTGCGCAGAAGGGACTTGGTGCGTCGTTTGCGCATATGTCTGGCACGTGCTCGATGATGCCTGAGCTCTTGGGCGGGTGCGTGGGTAGCGACTTGGCTGTTTATGGCGTCAAGCAATTGAGCGTTGTAGACGCAAGTATCGTCCCGTTGATTCCGGCGACGCATTTGCAAGCGACGATGTATGCTGTTGCGGAGAAGGCGGCGGATTTGATCAAGGCGAGGAATGCGGGTGCTGTGAACACGGGTGGAGTTGTTACGAACGCAGTTGCGGGTGTGACGAATGCGGTTGCTAATACTGCGAATAACGTTGTTACGAGCGTGTTTTCTTTGTTTAAGTGGTGGAGGTGAGCGGGACAACCAAGATAGTGTATTTCGTAGATAAAATGTAATACTAATGTGCATATATCGTTGGCAAGCGCCATGACGGCTGAAGGGCGTTAGTACTGCGGGACTGTGTTCAATTTTCCATACATTCGAAAGACACACTGCTGGCTTCTCTGGCTCGTGTTTGGACGCGCAGCCAAGAAACGGCGCAACGAGGGCCGCTCTGGTGGTGCTGTGCCTGAAGTTATACGGCGCGTTGATCGTTATTGCGTCTTTCAGCGATTATGAACTGTCGTTGCCATGATTGCGGCCTGTATATCCACTTGAAATCCGAGACTGCAATGTGCTTCTCACGGTACACCCGTCGGCCTCAGCGCATCCAGCACCTCAAAGCTCCTGATCTGGTTCCGCTGCAACTCGAGACCCCTATTCTTGATCGCCGTTCTTCTCTTCAGCCTCCGGTTCCGGTTCTCGCGCCAAGTCACGAACCACTCCGTGATTGCGCCACCATAGAAGGCTAGAAACACGCTAAACGCCACGGTACCGACCGTCAGGCTACCGGCAACGATCCAGAACAGGCTCTGTGATTGCTCCATATTCCGAATATCGGAGAAGTTCATGCCAAAGAACGATGAGATGAAAGAAAGGGGGAGAAAGATGATTGTGACCATGGTGAAGACCAAAATGGCCTTGCCGTGGTCCTCGAGTCGGATATTGACCAGCTGGATCGTGCGATTGATAAGCGCGTTGCTGTTCTCACGTAGATCGACTAGATCGGCATATTCGCGTTGGAGGTTCTCGAGAAGTTGTGCTGCAGGGTCGGAGAGGCGAGAGAAGGACATTTGGCGATACGTTGCGATGTTTTCGGGTGGCAGTGAGCTCAAGGGTCGCTGTTCGTGTCGTTGTGAGTGCCTTCGATTGCGGCCAGCGGTTGGAACACCTTGTATATCGGCGACGAGGTCCATTTGCTGCTCCATGATTGAGATGATGATGTTGAGTTCCTCCTGCACTTGTAAGAGATCCATAACGAGTTTTGTACTGGGACTTCTGTGCAGGCGATATTGGAGATGTCCAAGATAGCTAGCGTACCTGTCTGACAGGCATAGTGTGATGTCAGTCCAGAAGGAACGATGCAGCATTCCCAGTGCGCCGCTCAAGGCCGCAATGATATGCATCGAGGACGTATAGTCTTGTTCGCTCTGTCTATCCGATGTATTGACCAATGCATTGCGAAGGCCACGGAAGGACACTTGCATTATGCGCGCCGAAAGCTGAAGTGGAGGCCAGATTGACTTCTTAAGGGGGTACAGGGTCAGCAAATGTATGATATAGCTTGAGTAGGTACTCCGCAAGAGCTTGCAGCGAATATACATACTAAGAAACATCAGTAAAGTGCTTTTGAGGAGAGGTAGTACCTGCTACTAGTTCTCTTTAGAACTAAGGGACGAAGTGCTACTAAAGTAGCATTTTGAGTTTTCCGGTAAGACGTACCCCATGATTGGTTGCTGGAGAAAGTCACGATATGTCGTGCATCGATGACAAGAATCCATAATTCATCGACATTGAGTGACGTCGGGTACTGTCCATACCATCTCCTGACTTTCAGATCTAAGTTCCTATCCGTGGTCCATGGTCTGTGCTTCGTAAAGACCTGCTGCGATTCTCGATCGCTGGTGTCTTCAAGGCGATAGAAGTGCTGCAAAATGGATCTCAAGAGATGTGATGTGCTCCTGGATGACTGATAGCCTTCTCTTTTATCAACCTGGAATCTCAGCGGAGGAGTCTCTCCATCGACTGTCCAATCCATGAAAGGAACGCTCAGTAGCATCGGCCCATCTTCCGTGCCTTCTTCATCACCATAGTCCTCGCGCAGATGCTGGAAGAAGGGCGCGAAATACCTACCATGTTTAGAGAAGCGTTCTTGTTGATTGATGCAGTGTTCGAGTTGGTGCAGGGCAGCTGCAATGCGGTTGGGGTTCTGGCTCCAGTCCGAAAGGCCCAACAGGCATCCTGGCAGGTAGTCCGAGAACTTGCTCGATAAATGTATCCATCTGCATTTTCGTGATTCTTGCGAGTTGAATGTGTTGCTCTGTACTTTGTTACTCCTCAGGACATTCATCCAACCAAACTCGTTTGCGAGGCTCTTGAGGTGAGCCTGCTCATTGCGATTCTTCGTGACATCCTCCACCGGTATGGTATTTGCTAGACGGTCTCTTTCTTCTAGCTCTGGGAGCAGACTCGAGGACAAGACTTCGCGCATCTCCAGCATCTCGCCTACACCTTGTCGCAATCCCTCAAGTCGGATGTCGTAGACCTGGATTTGCGCGGGCGACAGGCGCCGATTGCGCCAGTACGGGTCGGCGTGCCAGTCGTATACAGGCTCCGAGCCTTTTGCATACTCCATGCCTGTGGATGACTGTAAACATGTTGCGATGCAGCTGTGCCGTTCAGCGTGGGAGAGGAACAAATCACAGCCATGATGGTCGGGTGCCTGACTTAACCGCCTTTGGACGCCAGTTGAAGCCACAACACCGCCCCACCCCCTCAAAGTGTATCGGTTCGGCACACCACGACTGCAGATGGTGAGATCGATGACGACAGACATTTGCACCCCTCGAAAAGCATCATTGTCTGACGTTCAGCGAAAGTCTGATTGGTCCAGAGGATGCATTCCCACAGTCGCCCGTTGCACAGGTTGGAGTTCGGCTCTCCGCATCTCACATTCGTCGAAACCATAACAACGTGACGAGGACCTTATATTCTGGGGAAGAATAAACTTCCAAGCACAACTCGCAGAAGACAGTCAGTCCCTTTCCAAACACCAAAATGGGTCATCCAGCGCACCCAGCGACCGTCCACTTCCCCATCACTACCACGTTGCTGACGGGCGGACTCGATGCCGTTTACTTTCTGTCGACGTATGCTCCAACGGCTACGGCGGTAGCTTCCACCTGTGAGTAAACCAAGTAAACACGAGCGAATTCTCCTGACGTTTCCAAGTCAAAACCTTCAGTATCGCCATCTCACCCTCATTGTTCCCCGTCCTCTCGTACTACACCACCATCCTCACGCTCCTCTTCTCGGCGCCGGCTGTTGCCACCGGTGCTCAGCAATTGATGCCTGTTATCAAGCGCGATGGCTTCTCCTCGAAGAAGGCCAAGGTTGGCGTGGCGCACGCCCTCATCAACGACATCACGGTCGTCGGCGCTCTGTACAACTGGTGGTCAAGGAGGAGCAACGCAGGCTTCATCCCAAGCAACGAGAACGTGCTTGTGAGCACACTGTTGGCCGTGCCAGCGACGTTGTTTGCGGCGTACCTTGGTGGATCGCTGGTGTACATCTATGGGATGGGTTTCCAGAATCGGAATGTGAAGAAGACGCAGTAGGCCGCGTTTGCCTTTGTTCGGGCTAGAGTGCTTGGGGACATCGCACTTGTAGCAGATGTTCAGGATTATCAAGAGCAGTGAGGTTCTGCAGGTGGCAGGAACTGAACGTGGAGCGTGTTGGGTTAGCTTAATCAGATAATGCCAAGACATCAAAATTCTACCTAGCTAGATTCCACCATCCTGAGTATTTTCAACATTGACAAACATAACACGATAATAAATCTCAAGAGCGGCCTGAAAACCTGACTGAGTGCTGCCGATCCTTGACATTGCTGGCATCTCCACATCACGCCTATCGCTTACCGAGCCGCACATGCAGCTCCCACGCGATAAGAGCGCCTTGGACCCACCGACTCGATTCCAATACAGCCCGAGCCATTCTTTTTGTGATGGTCTGAACGCCGTTTACGTAGTCATGAACCCTACTGACCTGTCAACGCTGGCGACGTCGTATGCTTATCGAGACGTCTTGGCATAGAGGCTAACAGGCTGCTCGACCTTCCCATTGAATGCTACGCCTATGCTAAGGTTGAGTACCTGCAGGATCAATGGCGCACTCGGGCGGCGGCGTTGGCACGATAGGGTCTTTTGTGTTTGCGGTAGCCGTTGCCGGCGCGATGGGCAGAGTATAAAGCATGGATCGAGCTGCCTGGTGACGAGGCAGAGACTGTGAGGAAATCTAGTTGTCACCATGAGATTCTCACAAGCCCTTGGTTTCGCTTCAACTGCATTCCTGTGTAGCGTGCAGGCTGCCGTTTCGAATACGGGCTTCACGGTCTCGCTGGAAGGTGTTGATTACTTCCTACCGCCGAAGGCAGTGGCCAGCATCAGTGGATGTGAGGAGATCAAAGCTTCGTTCGAAGATGGACCCTTCGTACCGATCACAATTGTGAGTGGGAATGGAACTTTCGATGTAGCATCGTATTACAAGGACGATGTTTGGCAAGCCGGTTTCCTCGAAGGTATTACTTTCTCCGAGAAATCCTCACCCTATCTTTGTGGTGTTCTGACTGCTCTTAGCAATTTATCTTCAAGGTAGTGCACAAGCCAACACTTCATACACCACCTTCAGCGGAACCCCTTCCGGCAAGATACCTCCAGGACCCTACTTCATCAATGCAGCAGGCCAGGTGTACCAGGCTTGGAGGCTCTACTCGGACATCCAAGGAGCCTTCTTGGAATCCGTCACCTCCAATGGCGGCGACTCATACTCCGTGCTCCCAGCCAGCACCGTTGGTCAGAAACTCGCCATTGCCGTTCCATCCCGCATGTACTACACGAAAACAACCGAGAAGCCTCTCGCCGGCGTTCGTATTGGCATCAAAGATATTTATGACATCAAGGGCCTGCGAACGAGCAACGGTAATCGAGCTTGGTACTGGCTGTATCCTCCTGCTAAGAATACCGCGCCTCCGGTCCAAAACCTGATCGACGCCGGAGCTATTATCGTTGGCAAGATGCTTACCTCGCAGTTTGCGAATGGTGAGGTTGCTACGGCAGATTGGGTTGACTATCATGAAGCTTTCAACCCTCGAGGCGATGGTTATCAAGATACTTCATCAAGTTCATCCGGTGGCGGAGCCGGCGCGGGTGCATATGGCTGGTTGGACGTCACCCTCGGGTCAGATACTGGAGGCAGCGTACGTGGTCCCAGTCAGGTTCAAGGTCTTTACGGCAATAGGCCATCGCATGGCCTCGTCTCTTTGGACCACACGATGCCTCTGAGCCCCGTACTAGACACTCCCGGATTACTCGCTCGGGACCCCATCGTTTGGATGGAAGCCGCCCAGGCCATGTACGGCGCAAATGTTACCATCACAAAAAGCTACCCGAAGAGCATCCAGACACTTGGCTGGCCCACGTCCGCAAGCAATCCAGCAAATGCGCTTCTCGTCGACTTTCTTGGAAACGTCACTGCATACCTTCAAGCTAATGTCTCAGCATACAACGTGACAACTGCCTGGGACCGGGAGAACCCGACTTTGGCGCCCCTGGTAACCGTCATGAACCTCACGTACGCCATACTCATCACCAAACAGCAAATCGAGCTTGTGAGGAAGCCATTTTACGCAGATTATGCAGCTAAATACGACGGCCGCCGACCGTTCGTGAACCCAGTACCACTCGCACGCTGGGGCTGGGGCGCCAACCAGTCCATTCTTGTGGAAGAAGGCATCGCCAACAAAACACTCTTCATGAACTGGGCAAACAGCACCTTCCTCGCACCCTCCACCGCTACTTGTTCACAATCCCTAGTCCTATACGTCGGCTCCACGGCGCGTGCCAACCCGCGCAACGTCTACTTGTCCGCACCGGGTGTGCCCTTTGGCTTCAGCAGCAGCCGCATCAGCGTGATGGCGGAGGTACCTGACTTTGTTGTGCCGATTGGCGAGGCGGCGTACAACTCCACGATCACGGGACATGTAGAGTATCTGCCTGTTACGGTGAACTTTATGGCGGCGAAGGGATGCGACGGTATGCTTTTCAGCCTGATAGCGGAGCTGCATGCCGCGGGTATATTGAAGACGGCACTTCCTGGAAGGAGTGGGGTTACTGGTGGGGAAATCTTGCTGAGGAGGGGGGAGTGGGTGGTTTGATGAGATGGGGAGATGAGGTTATGAGATATGAATTGTAGATAGAAGTCAAAATGTGGATAAGAATACTATGAGTTTAGAAGCTATACTGGACCTACTGACACGCTTGAATAATGTTTCGGATTAGCTACATACATTGGTAGGAGATCTTTCGTCTCCATGGAGAATTTTATTTGTGCCTGATCGGAGATGATATGGAATGGTGAAGCTCGTTAGAGCTTCCATCGAATATCACATCAGACGATTTGACGTCATAATGCTCGTCGCGTCCATCTCGCACTGATGATGGTTTGACAAGAACACTGAGCAACGATTCTTCAGGTTGTGTGGTGTTGACGCGTCGTGGATTCGTGGTTCAATGGTGAAGTTATTCGCCGGCTTAGTGTGTACAATACGGGGAAGGTGTGCATGGGTCGCTCCTGCCATGCACGTCGCGTTAGGTCAGTGCGGCCTACTGTACTAACGCGATTTCTCGACTTGCTGCCACGCCCACCCTGGCTATCCTCAATTCACTACTCCGCGCCCACGACTACGACGCGTCCTCAACCCCATCGTCAGCATCGTGCCTCTCCCACACGCCACAGCGAGTTGACTCTGCGCACGAACTGGAGCAACAAACACACGACTAGACCAGGCGAAAAGCCCAAACGGGTATCATGCCGCGCAAGAGTAAAGATGTCGAGTCGGACGGGCCCTCTACGGCCGACGTCTCTGCCAACGAGGACGTGGAGATGCAGGATCAGGACACCAAGATGAGCGGCTTCAAGAAGTTCGGGGTAAGCGCGACCCGCCCGGCACCTCCCTCCGCTCCATGACGCGGTGAAGGAGGCTCGGCAATGGCAGATTGATTTGAGTAAACAGGCTAACAATGCGATCGCAGTACTACCAGGATACGCCAGACTACACAGTATGCGCCATCCCCTTCCGCACACGGCGCCAAATCTCCATACAAACTAACACGCAACCAGGACTCCGACACCAACCCGAACACCACAGCGAGCAGTGTAGCAGGCGACGCGCCAGTCGACGGCCGGAAGAAGCGCGCCGAAGCCTTGAACATGCGCAAGAGCATCTACGGCAAGAAGCATGACCGCCTAGGCGCGTCAAAGGTATGTCTACAGTCCGGCGCATGCGTGTGAGGTTGCAGCACTGACATGGCATGCAACTATAGGAAGATGACACCATCCGCCGATTTCGTTACCTTCTCGGCCTCACAGATCTGTTCCGCCACTTCATCGACACGAACCCGAACCCGCGCATCAAGGAGATTCTTGCCGAGATCGACCGTCAGGATGCCGAAGAGATCAAGAAAATGAAGGCAAGCAAAGTGCGCAAGGGCGGAGCGGCTGCTGAGCGCCGGCGCAAGACAGAGAAGGAGGAAGACGAGGAGCTTGTGCGCGAGGAGAAGCATGGCGGACACAACGAGACCGTCTTCCGCGAGTCCCCTGGCTACATCCAGGGCGGTGTTATGCGCGACTATCAGGTTGCAGGTCTCAATTGGCTGATCTCCCTACACGAGAACGGTATCTCGGGTATCTTGGCCGACGAGATGGGTCTCGGAAAGACGTTGCAGACCATCTCCTTCATCGGCTATCTCCGCTTTATCGCCGGCATCACAGGCCCTCATCTAGTCGTTGTACCCAAGTCGACCCTGGACAACTGGAAGCGCGAGTTCGAGCGATGGATTCCCGAGATAAACGTGCTAGTCCTGCAGGGAAACAAGGACGACCGTGCCGAGCTCATCAAGGAGCGACTGGTGGACGAGAGGTTCGACGTTTGCATTACCAGCTACGAGATGATTCTCCGCGAGAAAACCCATCTCAAGAAGTTCGCCTGGGAGTACATCATCATCGACGAGGCCCACCGTATCAAGAACGAGGAGTCCTCTCTTGCCCAGATGGTCCGTCTGTTCAACTCGCGAAACCGACTTCTCATCACCGGCACACCGCTCCAGAACAACCTCCACGAGCTGTGGGCGCTGCTCAACTTCCTCCTGCCCGACGTTTTTGGCGACTCTTCAGCATTCGACGATTGGTTCTCGCAGCAGGGCGCAGATTCGGACACAGTTGTACAACAACTGCACAAGGTGCTGCGACCTTTCTTGCTCCGTCGTGTCAAGGCAGACGTCGAGAAGTCGCTGCTACCCAAGAAGGAGATCAACTTGTATGTCGGGCTGTCCGACATGCAGGTCTCATGGTACAAGAAAATTCTTGAAAAAGACATCGATGCGGTCAACGGCGGCGCCGGTACGAAAGAATCCAAGACTCGACTCCTCAACATCGTCATGCAGCTGCGGAAGTGCTGTAACCACCCTTATCTCTTCGAGGGTGCTGAGCCTGGCCCACCGTACACTACCGATGAGCATCTCGTCAACAACGCTGCGAAGATGGTCATGCTGGACCGCCTTCTGAAGCGCATGAAGGCGCAAGGTAGCAGAGTACTCATCTTCTCGCAGATGAGTCGTGTCCTGGACATCATGGAGGACTACTCGGTCATGCGAGGTTACCAGTACTGCCGTATCGACGGCTCCACAGCACACGAAGATCGTATCGCGGCCATCGACGACTACAACAGGGAGGGCTCGGAGAAGTTCTTGTTCCTTCTGACCACCCGTGCCGGTGGGTTGGGTATCAACCTGACCTCTGCAGATATTGTCGTTTTGTTTGACAGTGACTGGAACCCGCAGGCAGATCTCCAAGCCATGGACCGTGCCCATCGTATTGGCCAAACCAAACAGGTCTACGTCTTCCGGTTTGTCACAGAAGGTGCTATCGAGGAGAAGGTGCTCGAGCGCGCTGCTCAGAAACTCCGACTTGATCAGCTGGTCATTCAGCAAGGCCGCGCGCAGCAGCCCGCCAAGAACGCGGCATCGAAGGACGAGCTCTTGACCATGATTCAGCATGGCGCGGAGAAGGTCTTCAACAGCAAGGGCCCTCTTGGTCCTGCGACTGGCGATGAAGATGCCGAGGATGACTTCGAAGAGATCATGAAACGCGGCGAACAGATGACGGCGAAGCTCAACCAGAAGTACGAGACCCTAGGCCTCGAAGACTTGCAGAAGTTTACCTCCGACTCCACCTACGAATGGAACGGTGAGACATTCGAGCCACGCAAGAAGAACGTTGGTCTGACGTGGATCAATCCATCGAAGCGCGAGCGCAAAGAGCAAAACTATGGTATTGATTCGTACTATCGTAAGACGTTGGTAACTGGCGGTCGGACCGAAAACAAGCAACCTCGTGTACCACGTGCGCCGAAGCAGATCATGGTTCACGACTACCAGTTCTTCCCGGAGCGGCTATCAGAGCTTCAGGACAAGGAGACAGCGTGGTACAGGAAAGAGAACGACCTAAAGGCACCGCTGCCCGAGGGCCCTGATGAGGATTTGGAGGCCCGCGAGGCTGACCAGGAGCTTGCACAGAAGGAGATTGACAACGCAGAGCCTTTGACAGAGGAAGAGAAGGCAGAGAAGGAGCGCCTCATCGACAAGGGTTTCCCAGAGTGGAACAAGCGCGACTTCCAGCAATTTCTCAACGGCACCGCGAAGTACGGCCGTCAAAATTACGAGGGCATCGCTGTGGAAGTGGATGGCAAAGATGCAAAGGAGATTGCGGACTATGCTAAAATCTTCTGGAAAAAGTACAAGACGCTCGACAACTGGCAGAAGCACATTGGCGTCATTGAGGAGGGCGAGCTCAAGGTGCGACAATCTGAGCAGAAGAAGGAGCTCCTTAAGAAGAAGATCGGCATGTATCGCATGCCCTTGCAGCAGATGACCATCAAGTACACTGTATCGACTACCAACAAGAAGGTCTACACGGAAGAGGAGGATCGATTTCTTCTCGTCATGCTTAACAAGCACGGTGTTGAGGGCGATCTGATTTACGAGCAGATCCGTGACGAGATCCGAGAGTCACCACTCTTCCGCTTTGACTGGTTCTTCCTGAGCCGCACGCCGCAGGAGATTGGTCGCCGCTGCAATACGCTCATTCAGACTGTTGTTCGCGAGCTTGGCGGCGACGACATGAAGAAGGGCGGCAAGCGTGCGTATGAGGATGACGACACCGAAGAAGAGGAGGAGGAGCCTGTCAAGAAGAAGGCCAAGAACGGCGTTAAGGTGAGTGCATCGTGATGTCAACATGTGAAGCAATCGCTAACGCACTGCAGAACAAGCAGCTTGATGCCGTCAAGGGCAAGGCTTCTCCCGCTTCGGCGGCCTCCACTTCTCGAGCCAGCAGTGTTGTCTCGAATGGATCGGCATCGAAGGCGAAGGGCAAGGGCAAGAAGAAGTAGATGTTCGAGGTTTGGTTGGTACGATAAGCTGGCATATGATGGCGTTTGGCGCATGTTGAGAACGGAAATAGTGTACCTTGGCACGACATAGTGTCTGTTCGATACGAGCTGGTGTTGGGTCTTCTTTAGCGTCTTAAGGGCAATTATTTCAGCCCTGTAGCATTCAAAAATTGTAACTGTTCCAAAAGCCACAGTTCATCTCAACTAGAATGTGATGGATAAATTTAGCGTTGCGGCTACAAGCGCGGGGTGTGACGAGCCATGTGCAGCTATGACGCGCCCCACCATTGCATCTCGATCAACTTTCCTGGTGCCCTCCTAACGTTTGCTCACCACAACGCGCGAACTCACACCGCTCTACCTCTCTTCACGGTCAACTCTGGTCCATTAGTATACCACGTTGCGAAACAGATACTCTAAACTAAGGTACGCGCTCTTGCTGGACTAAGTGGGCGCATCGAAGCTTCGGGAAGCTTCCGCACATTGAAGAAGTCAAGTGGAATTCGACATGAACTGACATTATTGTGGCCAGGTAGACTTCGATTCCGACTCCCTCCACCTCCGCGATCTCCATCTTCGAACATCCACAGCCATGGCGTCCGCCGCGCTCATCGACTCAGACATGGAGCCGACGCTCCAGTCCATCATCGACCAAAAGACACTCCGCTGGATATTTGTTGGCGGCAAAGGCGGTGTAGGCAAGACCACTACATCGTGCTCCCTCGCCATACAACTCGCCAAACACCGCAAATCCGTCCTCCTCATCTCCACCGACCCTGCGCACAACCTGTCCGACGCCTTCAACCAAAAGTTCGGCAAGGATGCGCGGCTGATCAATGGCTTCGACAACTTGAGCGCCATGGAGATCGACCCAAACGGCAGCATACAAGACTTGCTTGCCGGTGGCGGTGAGAGTGCGGAGGATGCCATGTCGGGACTGGGGGGCATGGGCAACATGATGCAAGATCTGGCATTCAGCGTACGTGTGATATCATCCTGTTTACGGGCGACAACTCTAATACGTCTCAGATCCCCGGCGTAGATGAAGCCATGTCCTTCGCAGAGGTCCTCAAGCAGGTCAAATCCATGTCCTACGAGGTCATCATCTTCGACACCGCACCTACCGGCCACACCCTCCGCTTCCTGCAGTTCCCCACCGTCATGGAGAAGGCGCTATCCAAAGTCTCACAGCTTTCTCGCCAATTCGGCCCCATGCTGAACAGCTTCCTCGGCGGAGGTGGCAGGCTACCAAACGGACAGAACATTGACGAGTTGGTGGAGAAGATGGAGGCGCTGCGGGAAACTATTGCCGAAGTCAATGGCCAGTTCAAGGACGCAGACCTGACCACTTTTGTGTGTGTTTGCATTCCCGAGTTTCTGAGCTTGTACGAGACGGAGCGCATGATCCAGGAGCTGAATAGCTACGAGATCGACACGCACTCCATTGTCGTCAACCAGCTGCTCTTCCCCAAGCAAGACAACCCGTGCGAGCAGTGCAATGCGCGGAGAAAGATGCAGAAGAAGTATCTCGACCAGATCGAGGAGCTGTACGATGAGTTCAACGTGATCAAGATGCCGCTGCTTGTCGAGGAAGTACGAGGCAAGGAGAAGTTGGAGAAGTATGTCTCGACCTACTCAACTGTCTCGATACATGCTAACATTGCAATAGATTCAGCGAGATGCTCGTCACGCCCTTCGTCCCTCCAGAGTGATCCGTTCGTTTCGTCCGCCTCCAGGCTGAAGGACCCGATTCTCGATTCAACGCGGCTCTTCCCGCACGCTTGCACTCACGACTCGATGCACGTACGGTGGATTCTCTGTTAGAGTGAGATGTCCGAAGAGATCTCGGCACTCCACGTGTTCTCCGCAATTTCTCATCTTCCGCACGGCTCACGACTCGAACGTCAACGGAAAATTTTTGCTTTCAGCGATTAGATATCAATCCGAATACACTACCGTGCCGGGATCGGCGACCATTGTCACTCAAAGCTATGCCTGTTCCTACATGCGTCCGTGGCCAGCTGATCTTGAGAACCGGTCGTGAACGGGAACAACACCTGCAGTCATCTCCTCTAGCACGAATGACTACAATTCCACCACGTTCCAAGCTCGAGGTACATTTAGCCTCGTAGTGACAGAGTATTGGAGATCTGCAACCTTGCATAAAGCACCGATAGTCTAACCGAGATGAGCAATTAGACCGAATATTTCCTGCGCCCAATGCTCTACCCGGTCGACAAGGCGTTCTCACGAGGACCTCCTTCCTGATTGCATTTGCGCTCCGGGGTCACACGCGACTGCGCGACGTCATTGACGTACCCCGCAGTACCATAATCCGGGGCTTTTGCAGTGGTGACAAAGTGCAGAAAGGCGCGGGAAAAGGCGATGTGAGTGCGACACTGATTGGAAGTGGATTAACATGTACGACAGGGAAAGAGGCGAAAAGGGAATAATGTTCAGGCACCGTTGCGATCCGACGATCTTGAGCAATCCGTTCCTGGACCCAAGCTTGAGGAAAGACGCTCTGGTCGAGCCAACAATGCACCCCGGATTTGGGACTTGATTAATTCCACTATTGGGTAAACACTGCAAGGCTAAAATCAGCGCCACGGCGACTTTGGCGCACGCCACCAGTAAACGTCGACGAGGTAGGCGTTCATGCACGCGCGCATGCACCCCGAACGTTGCTCGCGTGAGCACCAACACCGTGAACAAGCGCATCGTCGAGCCCAAGAAAGAAGCTGAAGCCTGGCGCATTGTTGTTTGAAACATTGACAGTATTTCCATCCAGTTACCACTGTAAGATCGCATGCGCAACAAGCCCTCAAGCCTGATACGAACTGTGCGACCTGATCTTGAGAGTTCTACACCGCTGATCGTTACCACCACTACCCAACTCGGCCTAGCAAAAGCAGACAACCTCCCCACGCAGGTACGGAGTTCAAGCTAAGAATAGACAAGTTCGTCAGGTAGCGCTCGGATGGACCCCTGGCTTTACCAGGACCAGCATGCATGCCACCACACCCAAACTCGGACCGTGGTGTATTTGATATCTGAAAGTCTGGGGTACACATCTCCGTATAAAGACCCGGTAGGTTCATGATGTATTGTTTGTTGGATTGTGCGGTTGTCTTCATCTCTCTTCGTTGGCCTAGTCTTGGTCTCGCCGTGGTACTTGCGTGAGAGTCTTGAACTACCTACCTAATCCCAAAAGACATCTTGGATAAAACCAACTATGTCTCCTATAATATGCCTCGCAGCTCTTCTGCTCGGTGCAGTTAGCTCTGTCACTGCAGCACCTGTCGAGCTCGCAAGTCGAGGTACTATCCATTTCTCCCATTACCACAGTCCAGATATCTAACGCATTGCAGCCGTCTCAGCAAATGTCCTCGACCAACTCCAATTCTTCTCCCAATACTCCGCTGCGGCATATTGTCTCGGAAATAACAACTCTCCCAATACCAAAATCACCTGTCCCCAAGGAAACTGCGCGCGTGTCGAAGCGGCAAACACAAACACCTTGACCGAGTTTGAGAACTCTCTCGCCAGCGATGTAACTGGCTTCGTAGCCACCGACACCACCAACAAACTCATCGTCCTATCCTTCCGCGGCTCCCGCAGCGTACGAAACTGGCTCACAAATCTCAACTTCCCCGTCCTAGCAACCAGCATCTGCCCCACCTGTCTCGCATCCACCGGCTTCTGGGGCAGCTGGCTCGAAGCACAAACAAACGTGCTCGCCGCAATCAACAAAGCGCGCGCCCAATACCCAGACTACAAAGTCGTTGCAACGGGGCACTCCCTCGGCGGCGCCCTCGCCTCGCTCGCCACCGGCGTTCTCCGAAACCAGGGCGTCAATGTCGATTTGTACACGTACGGCGCGCCCAAGATCGGCCTCGAGAGCATCTCGCAGTTCCTGAGTCGCACGGATAAGGGGCAGACGTATCGCGTTACGCATAAGGCGGACCCGGTGCCCAAGTTGCCACCTGCGCTGTTGGGGTACAGGCACATCAGTCCTGAGTATTATATCACGAGTGGGAATGATGTGGGAGTGGGTAGTGGGGATGTGAATGTTTTGCCCGGCACGTTGAATCTGAAGGGTAATGAGGGCGATTTTGGAGTTGATATTGATGCGCATTTGTGGTATTTTGGGCATATCAGTGCGTGTGAGGGGCAGGAGGGGATTGAGATTAAGAAAGTGTGATGAGTAGGGGTGTTTAATGAAGTTAATAAATACTGATTAATGAATTGGTGTCTTTATTGATGGTGTTGAGGTACTTCGATTCCGCAGTCTATGCAGTGTCTTACGCTTTGCTTGTTCGTCGATACTTGTTCCTTGATCATCATGTCTTCTTCTAGTTTTTTCGTCGTCTTCATCCGCCTAAACCCAATCCATCAGAAAAGAACGACGAAAGAGATTTTATAATTTACACACTTACACTCTCATCCCAGCCACCTTTCCCTTCTCCGGCTCGCCTTCTTCATTCTCATATAACGGATTGACTTGCACCTCCCTCAACCACAGCCGAAAACTCTTATCCTGACACTTCTCATTCATGACCCTACACGCGCTGACCTCCTCCTCCGTCAAATGCGCCACCTTGCCCATATCTCCGCCCGCAAATACTATCGCCTGGGCCAGTAATTTGCAGTTGGTCTGCGTATAAACCGCACGGTACACAGCCTCTTCGACGCTCCTGCCAAACGTCGTAAAGCCATGTTTATGCTGCAACACCACCGGCCGCTTGCCACTCAACTTGCCCGCCAGCGCCGCGCCCAACGCGTCCGTCTTAACGAGCATATCCGGCCCCTGTTCGCCATCGCCCAAGACTTCCACCGCCTCACACCCCATAAATCCCGCCATATGGAACACAGGCCTCACCCCTTCCCCGCCCAGCGTAAACGGCACCACCGTCTCCGAATGGCTGTGCACAACACACATTGCGTCCGGAAACCGCCTCAACACAGCGCCGTGGATGAAGCGCTCCGAGTATCCCTGCGGCGCGTGGGCGTCCACGGGAGATGAGTCGCTGACACGGTACGCGATGAAATCGTGCGCGGATTTTACGAGCGCGGGCGCGCCCGGGTCGTAGGCGGCGAGTAGGTAGTGGTCCGGGTTGAGCGGGTGGCGCAGGGAGATGTGGCCGAAGGCGTCGACGAGGGCGTGGTGGTGCAGGATGTGGTTTGCGCGGATGAGGAGGCGGAGGGCGTTGTGGAGGGGGGGTGGGATGGACATTTCTCTTGGATGGGTGAGATGCAATGGGATGGGGCGGGCGTGGTGGAGGTGGTGTGAACTTATACGAGCCGGAATTGCTAGGCAATGGCTGCTTTGTTCTTTCCTGTTTCCAAGCTCTCACGGATGTTGTTTCGTTTCTTGGTTCCTAGCTCTTGCGTGATGTTTCATGGCTGAGGTTGGAGATCGCGAAAGTTTGGAAATAGGTTCTGGTGTTTGACCCTCATCTCGTTCAGGTTCGGGCTAGCTTGGTTCAGGCTACTATCTAGCTACGTTCGCTTTTCAGCACTTGTAGTGGTGTGGTGACACAAGGTTGCGGGGAGCGTCGGAGGATGACGTTGAGGAGAGCCGGACCGGAAGGCAGGCGCGCGCAAGACTTCCGGCTGCGACATGCCATCCACAACAAGCACAAGCTAAGACATTAGCTTCCGACACATCGATCGTGTCTTGTTTTAGCAGGCGTTCTCTGGTTGTCATCGTCATTTTTGTGTGATGGCGACTCAATACATCCTCACAGGCATCGCGGCGGCAGGCGTCGCGTTCTGGCTCGACTTCAAGAGCTGGCAAAGCTCCGGTTCGCACAACCATCTCCACACATCCAATGCACTTCCCTGACATCCACCAGGAACTGGAGGAACACCACCAACACTCCAAGGCTACCTAAAGATCCGACGATGGGGGCTCTACCTCCTCTACAAGCGCCAAAACCTGCTCGATTCTTCAGCCATACCAGAATCAGGGGCATCATATATCAAACCACAAAAAGTGCCTAATCGCGTCGGCACCCGCCCATCGTTAACACGCTGGACACTTCCCCAGCGCCAACTCCCCGAGAAAATCACCCCAGCAGCATCATCTACCCTGCAAAACCTCATGCAAGAATTCGCCCACACACCACCTTTTTCCACCTTCATCGAGACGCGTCCCAGCAAAACCGAAGGCGGCACCGGCCCCGCCATCTACGTCAAACCCTCCGTCGCTTCCATCAACCCCGTCGCGCACAAGATTTTCTACGAAGTTGCGCACGTGCACCCGTCTGAGAACTCGCTGCACGTGTATGTAAGTCCCCAGGATGCGAAGCTGGTCATGAAGAGAGGCTGGGGCCAGAGGTTTCCGGTCACGTGGCTTGCGCCGCCGAGTTGGATTATGGTGTATGCGCCACGGACGGAGGAGGAGGTCGAGGTTGTGAGGGAGATTGTTAGGGCGGCGGTGTGTTTTGCTGTTGGGAGGGAGGTGGAGGCAGAGTAGGTAGGGGGTTCATTTCGCTGTAGGCTGATGGAAGCTGTGTTGAGATAATGGCGTTTGAGAGTAATGCTTGTCTAGGCAGGGTATCTAAGGAAGGTGCGAGATGCTGAGACATGTCGGAGCGAATATGTTGGCATCCAAAAGCTCGTTATGCAGCACCCAGTATCGTCTTCTCTACGTAAAGTAGTTGCTTCCCACACGCTCGATGCAGTCCCACAACCGCTCTGTCAAAAATGTCTATGTCTACACTAATGGAACTAAAACCACGGAAAGTTATTGTCAAATCATCACTTCGTGATTGCACTACCGTTTCACAGCCTCAAATAGATCGTCGCACGACCAATCGGAAGTGCAGCACTTTGGAGCGGCCATGTGAAGCGGAGATCCGACGTCTGCAGATCACGATGCACCTGACAGAAGATCTACAGACACTAGATTAGCTTGTTCTGACAGCACGAGCTTGACATTCTACGTTTTCTACATCCTCTTCAGATCATAGTCGTGTGTATCCATGCGACACAAGCGACACGATGGGCTCAATGGACTCAATGAACACCAAGATGAAGGTCATCATTATCGGAGCAGGTACAACCAACTTTAACTATCGCGCCAGGCACGGAACTAACTTGCACAGGTCCAGCAGGATGTGCGCTTGCTCATGGCCTCAAGAAAGCCGGCATCTCGTTCAACATCTACGACAAAGGCGCTGATGTCTACCGCCATCGTCATTGGGCGTTCACTCTCGGCTGGGCTCGACCATACCTCTTCGAGATGCTCCCAGAAGAACTAAGCGCACAGATCAACACATGTCAGGTTGATCCATACGTTGACTGCGCAGCTATTGGAGAAGACCGGATTGTCATATACAATGGCGAGACAAGAGATGAGACCTTCGCCTTCCCCATTCCAAAAGCTAGAGAGATCAACATCCGGAAGTTAAGGATCTTGTGTGCAGAGCAACTGAACGTGCAATACGGCAAGAGGTTTGAGCGCTACGAAACTGAAGAGAATGGTGGCGTTAAAGTCTACTTCGAGGATGGGTCGACCGACGAAGGCGATACCGTGATCGGCATAGACGGCGCAATGTCAAAAGTTCGACAATGTCTGCTAGGTCGGAAAGGAGATATGGACGTCCTGCCCTTTGCGCTCATGAACTTCAACTCATTGTACACTGCAGAGCAAGCACGCTTCATCAAGGATCGACTACATCCCTTAGTAGACATCGCCATACATCCTGCAGGACACTACATTCGAGCCAACATCCTCGACATGCCGGACAAAGACGATCCGACAAAGTGGAACTTCCAAATCCTATCGACATGGCCACTGAAAGTAGTCGAAGACCACGACAACGAAGTCGATAGGTTGAAGCGGCTGAAAGAGCACGTCAAGACAGCTGGATGGGCCGAACCGTACAAAAGCGCCATTGAATGGATACCAGAAGACACCGAAATCCTCCGCGACCAGCTGAAGATATGGAAGACAGTCCCATGGGACAATAAAGGCGGACGAGTAACTCTCTGCGGCGACGCAGCACACGCCATGACTTTCCGTACGCTCTTTCCACCCCTTTCTAAGCACAGCTAACCAGTCCTCACAGATCGCGGCCAAGGCGCCAACAACGCATTCTACTCCGCACACTGCCTCGTCGAGGCGCTCAAGTCGGTGCATTCGGGGACCGCGAGCCTCAAAGACGCCATCACGGCGTACGACAAGAGTATATGGAAGCGCGGCGCGAATGAGGTGCAGATCTCCAAGGCGCAGACGTTCTTTACGCATGATGGGTTGGAGAAGTTTATTAATAGTCCGGTGATGAAGTTGGGTACGAAGCCGAGCCATGCGGCGAAGAGTGAGGGATATCAATAGAGATAGTGGGCTATTGTCAGTTTACTTTTTGGGGGGTTTGATGTGGACACCGGGAGCTGTGGAATTTGGCACGCCGATATTCGAGAGCATCTCGTCGAGGTACTTGCAACTTTGTTGAAATACCTTTCAACAAGTTGGGTGGGTTTCTACAAGTCGGCGGTACTGAGCCACCTACGTCTGGAATTGAAGACTAGGATACTCGCCTGTTCCAAGCTTGCATTTGTGTACTTCCCCACATCTTCCCGTAACGAGTCTTCCAATAGACGATCTAGCTGGTCCTCATTTAGAATGTCGCATCGGCTCAACTCGAGAAGGTCCAAAAGGCTGCAATGAAAACACACTTTTTGGACTTCTTTTGAGTGTAACTAGAGGCGTGAGGCGGTTGGTATCTTCCCCGCGGAACGCATCTTGGAGCGATTTGACTGAGTCTTCCAAGGATACAACCGCAGAACCCACGATAGAATACTGGCCAGCGACCCGTTCCACGAGTAAAGCCTTGGTAATTGCGCAACACCGGAAAACACTGCAATAATGACGAAATACTTAGGATCTCTACTGCCCGAAAAGCTTTTACACACACCCGTGATGCTCGTAGATTCATGAGGATGGGAGACAATGGTAGCCCATCTCGTTGGTCCACGGTGCTGCTCCTGTTCTTTGTGCCTGCTTTGAGAGCGGTAGATCTCGGAAGTAGCGAGCAAACCAGAAGACATCCGTTGCCGAATGTCTACGAGGTCTAGGTGCCGGGTATTAGGAACCGAAGCACCTTCTGTATCACCAAACTGTACGCTGCCGACCCCTCGTTCCGGAATCGCGGATGGCTTTGAACTAACACTATCGTCTTTGGATGAACCATCCCCTGGACTGCGAAAAAGGCTTTGTAGGACTGTCCGCTTTGACTCTTGCACAACGTTCTGAAGCGTTGAGCCAGTCTGTACAATCTGAGGGTCCACTTCAAGCCCGCTTGCAATATCAGGATCTGTGATAGCTAAACTCAATTTCATGCTTGAAAGCTTGACAATCTCTTCATCGTTTCAGCCGCCTTAGGTAGCGCAACTTTTGTATCCTGGTAGGGAGCGTCGCTGATCCACTCAAAAGATCCCGGATGATCGATGTGGATCATGGTGGTGAGTGACGCGACCATAACTCCGGAAGTAACCAGGACATACATATGCTCTTCAAGACCATTTGCGTTCCGTAACAGGTATAAGCAGTATTGGGATTTCTGACTGCGATACCGAGGATACCGGACACTTTGTCATACGCTAGACTGCTTTCAGCTGCAGAGAATGACAATAGAACATCGGCAAGGCGAAAGCTGGAAGGCGAGGTTGTCTTGCGCCTATGACGGAAAGCTTTTCTGTATTTGTAAAGTGGCCATGCAGGTGTCTTGAACATGGCATCGGAAGTCTTCTGAAACGCCGGCGATGCTTCGTCTGGAACCAAATATGGTCAAAAGCAACAGCGTCGGCGTAGAGCTCGCCACACCATATTGCTACAGTCTTTGCGAGGACAAATTCTTGGACGACCTGTTGCCGAAACATACAGAGTCAGTTGAGAATTGGACCATATGCTGGAGGAGAACTCACCCACACAAGTACGGCTTGTTGAGAAGATTGAGCAGTTTGATCCTGATCTTTTTGACTCCAATAAGGCCGGGATGCCTCGTTAAGAGGAAGGCGAGCTCCTCGTGGCCTTGGGTCAATCCAAGCCATGCGATAACCGACTCAGCCTTGGTATAAACGTCGCGCATCTGAGCCACTTGGTGATTGCGCTCAAGTAGATCACTCTGATTGATGCATATAGCGTCAATCCAGAGGCGGGACGTCTTGAATTTCGGCTCTTCACGATGATATCGCCGAAGGAATTGCTTCCTGCGAAACTCGTCCAGGAATTGCCAAAAGGTTTTCGCCAATCACCATGTTCTTGCCATCAAATTCTGTATGCCTTTTGGGGCATTCGATTGATCCCAGGTGTACGATAATGCAATGTACGAAGGGTTGGTGTCCAGGTTTCTCCGGCACCAACCTACACTTTATAGGTTCGTACCCCGGGTTGGAGGATACTTCCAGCAGTCTGACACTCTTGATCTCCAGATTTAGAGGCTGATGAAAATGGCTCGACATTGATCCTTTTGCTCGGTCCCGAACAGGTACATTGCGCTTCTGGACCACAAGGGGATTTGCGGTTGAACCAGGCGAAGGCGTGCTCGCGGTTGCCATTATGTCATCGGAGCCTTCCCACGCAGCAAGTTAGGGGTCTGATTCATGAGACATACTCCTCGCCGACGATTGCAACCTCTAGTTAGGGACAGCAAACTTCGGTTGTTGAGGGTGTATCGGTGGTCAAGTTCTAGCCCCGCCTAATATCTGGCGCTAAGCCCAAGATGATCTTAGCTCTGCACGTGCTGCCTTCCCAGGCGCCAAATAACTTACGTTGGCCTTCACGCGTCTTCTTTGATTGTCAAGAAGCGAGTCGATTGTATCTACATGGAAGCACTCGCACCAGCATTGGGCTGGGGGAAGGCATCTCTCCACCGAGGGCCAGGCCAAGCACAGTGCCCCTTGTCCTAGCGTACACCAAAGGTGCAGCGCTATTGCACGTCGTCGAATTGGCCAACAGCGTTCAAACTCTCAGGGCCTTGCTCACCATACTGCTCGCTTTGAGGTTAATTCTGATCTCTAGGGCGGCCTACTGTCGGAGCGATGGCTGCCGACATGATGTAACGCCCAGACTGTTCGGCAATCTCGAATCGTGCCTGAAACAGCGCGTAGAAAGCTGTGCCTGGATGTCATTTATATTCTGCAAGAGGTCAAAGATCTGTGTCTCTGCTCATATCGCAGCCTGGGGACCCGCCTGGCGGCCACCAATCATCGACAGCTCATTTCGGATTATCCATCTATACGCAATTACATCAAGATTCAGGACAACTCCACAGCCATCCACCTTGCTTTGCCGAAGACGTTCTGATGGCTATTGCACAAGCTGATAAGTTGAGATGCCTTTATCCAGTCAAGGTTCACGGCAGGTAGGTCATCCAACCCGGTGAAAAGAGCTCTTCAATATCAGGAATACCTATAAAACGTCCTTGTTGGGCAGGCTCGACATGAACCGCAAGATTCAGTGAGCCAATCTCTCTACAATCAGTTCGTATCGTCAGTCAATATCATGAAGATATCCTCAATTTGCAGTGTAGCTTTTGCTACCCTCGCAGCCGCCCAAACGCCAGCCCCATACACTGATGTGAAGTCCGGCATCACCTTCAACACTTTCCAACACAGCAGCGGCCTGTTCTTCGGTCTTGCTCTCCCTGAAAACGCAACTGGTAATGCCGATTTTATTGCAACAATCGGTGGCAAGGGCACAGGCTACAGTGGTGTGAGTCTCGGAGGGGGTATGCTGGGCAAACTGCTGGTCCTCGCCTGGCCCAACCAACAGACTGTTGTGAGCAGCTTCAGAAAAACCGCGTACGTATGATAGACGATGTGGTATGCGCATGAACTCGCGAGCCCAAAACTAACAAAACGCTCAGCAACTATGGCTCACCCGCCGTCGCAACGGGCACGTTCTCGCAGATCCCTATCGCAAACGGCACCTACGTTAACAGCACGCACTGGACATACACTTTCCTCTGCTCCAAATGTATCCAGACCGATGGTACGACCTTTAAAGCGACCGACACCGCACCAAGTCTCGGTTACGCGCTTAATGCCAATGCGCCAGCTCAGAGGACCAACGCGGCCGCCGCTGTTTCGAAGCATACTGCGCAGGGCCAAGCGGTGTTCGATCTCAGCAAGGCGAAAAGTGCCCAGTTTAACACATGGAAGAGCTGGGCAAAGCCGGCTGTTGCCAAGCGCTACGATGCCTGAGTAATCATCAAACATGCACAGAGGATACAGTCCAACAATTTTGGTTTCAGTCCATTCCACAAGAGACGAAGCGAAATACTGTTAGCTCGAGAAATAGGTGTGTCGCCAATGGATATATTTCAGGATCATTTTCATTACGAAGAGTCCTAGCATTCATACTCGCATTCTCCGTGTGAATATACCGCTTCTCGATTTTGTAGTTGCACCGCTTGCCCTGTTATTGGATGCTTGTTAGTCATTCGCCCAGTTAGTCAAAGTGTCTCGGTCTTGATGCTTCCGACTTCAGCCGGATATTGCTCACTTTAATATATGCGGCTCGTAAAGCTTGTCCAATACTGCCCCGCATAATTAGACATACATTAAACCACAGGATTGGTTCGATAAAGTACATGGATACGGAGATCTTCAGGTACAGATGCTTGAATGGTAGCTTGCTTGAAGAACATCACAATGAAATCAAGCGTTTGCTTTCGGTCTTTCACCAACTACAGCAGCGCTTGAGCCTATCGAACGCTTCGTTTACCCAGAACAACAAGTCACGCGTTTTATCTCCAGAGATGATTCAGTTTGAAACTATTGAGGGTCTGCTCAGCCGCAAGTACCGATACGACACTATATGACACAGATCTGCATCCCCAAGGCCGACGCAGTCATGCTCCGCAGATGCGGGGCTTGCTGGTAGTCTATCATACCGCGCCGCCCGTCGCTATATCGTTCCAAGTGCTTCTTACTCGTCTTCTTCACGCTCGCTTGCGTGCTACGTTATCTGCCTCCCGAGCTCGCTACAGGACCTACCACCATGTTGGCATCCTGGTCACTGTCGGCCATAATAGCCGGGCTTCTTCTAGCTGCTCTTGTTGAAGCAGAAGTCAAACCATCAATCAACACAACAGCAGAATACTCCACGGAATGCAAGACGTGCCCTCGCTCGTTATGTTCGAACGCTCGGGTATATGAAAGAGATGACGCCCTCAGTGTCAGCTGCTGGACGCGTGGTACCAAGATCATGGGTGACAACACGTGGTTAAAGACCGACTCAGGATGCTACATCACCCAATACGACGTATTGGAGTACGAAGGCGACTGTATGTACTAAGAGGACTTTACTAAATCGATTCTGACGATGCACGATAGACATCACTGACCTTGCTTACTGCGGCCGCGACTCTGAAGAGCAAAATCTCACCATTGAAGACGCAGAGACGAAGTATAAAACCGAATGCTCTATATGCCCAACAGTCAGCTGCGATACCGTGGCATACCTAGCAGAGAATACCGAGCTTGAACTTACATGCTGGACTCCAGATGGCCTACTGATCATCGACGACCCGTAAGATCACCTGTAATCATTCTTATAATTCTACCGACACTAAATTTTAAAGCATCTGGCTGAAGACGACGAATAACTGCTACGTAGCCCAGAAAAACCTCTACTCGAAGCCTGACATCACATACCTTGAGCCATGCGGACCCATCCCACACCTCGAGATCGCGGTACACAATAACGAGAACGGTACCAGCGAAGTGAACAAACGAGACGCAAGCGAAAGCGATGTGGAGGAGCGCGACACGATCGCCGAGCCTGTTCCCGAGCTAGCGGACCGCGGCTTGATGTATCTCGTCAATGTCACTGTCGGTGAAGAGTACGCTCATTGCCGCAAATGCCCTTCGCTCTCGTGTCAAACAGAAAAGATCTATGAATTCAATCAAGAGCTGTGGTTGCAATGCCTTGCGTTAGGTAAGAATGGAACGGAGGTCATTGAATCGGACTACTGGAGTCAGACCACGGTATGTCGCAGCCCGCGGGTATTGCTTAGTAGCTCGCTCACATCTTTGTTTGTCAGGACTTCTGCTATGTGCACGGCACAGACCTTTGGGAGAGCCTTTCGGGTGACTGTAAGTTCCTCGTGTAGCGTGAACAGGGTTTCACTGACCATCATGCAGTCTACCGCTTTCCACGCTGCGAGCTTTTCCCAATTGATGGAAGCAAGTAAGGCATGGAATTCAGGCTTGGACAATGATCGTGAAAGTAGACAAGGGTCTTTCACTTCGAGTTTCGGGTGGAGCGAGAGCAGCAGGGCGATAAATGTCGAAGCAAAATTGGTAGAGTGCGATCGCAAGCGTCATCGTAACGCAATAATCAATGCACTCCACGAACGATCACGAGTGTGGAGCGAGTCCAGTGATGAAAATCATATTTTTATTACCTACACCAAGATGATACAAGTCCGATTACAAGCCGAAGAGAGCGTGCGATGTGAGAACAAAAGAAACAAAAGGACCCAGCAAAGGAATGGAGGAAGACAAAGACACCAAACGCAACACCGAGTGCGCTTCCTGGTCGTCGACAACCAGTCATGCAGGGCCATCTATTGACATCCACCACCTCGGGTTTTCCTCCAATACCAAACCAGAACAGTGTTGCACAACGTGGGAACTGTTTGCTTTGCCAGGCTCGTGCAGGTGTAACTCCCGTACGGCTCGGCTACTCGCATCCGCCTACACACCAGAAATTTGTTCGACTACAACCGGAGCAGCAGCCACATTGCCGGACCCAATCTTTCTCGTACGTACCTTTTGATTCGCGTTGCGGCGATGCTGCTCGATTCTTGTGTGCAAGTCCATAGCGCCGACTTCGTTGCCTTTGTGCTGGGGTGCCTTGCGACTGACATTCTTGCCGTGCGCTTCGGCATTGTTAGCCTGATTGTTGTTCACATTGGTGGCGGCAGTGGCGTTTTTGGGGTGTGACAACCCTGCGTGCCGCTTTTCTGGAGCGTTGGGACGACTTGTAGTCTTGCGATGAGTAGTTTTGCGCTTGCCGGGCGGCTTGATTGCTGTTTCGCCCATCCCACTGTCGGAGTCCCAAGATGACTGGGAGAGGCGGCGTACGTCGTGGCGGTAGGGCTGCTCCTTCTCTTTGCCCTCCCAAGTTGCCGTCTTGGGCTCTGTAGCTGTTGCGACGGTGATCGGCAACGTCGGCTGGATGACGACACATGATGCTGGCGAGGACGCGGAGCTGCGACTGGATGAGGTCCGATCATCATAATCTTCATCATTGAACGATGAGACTCTGGAGGACTGTGGTGTAGGCGTGTCGTCGAGATCGATGAGCAAGTTCTCAATGTGGCTTTCGCGTCGAATGCTAGCCTCGGGGATTGGCGCAAGCAACGGACTGATTGGCAAAACTTTTGTCTGCTTCGATAAGACACTCTGCTGGGGAACACTTCGAGCTGATGGGCCATCATGAGTAACTGTTCGCACTTCCGCTTGCTTTGTCCTGAAAGTTGAAGGATTCGGGAATGCGCGTGGCTCTGGTGCTCCACGGGAGGACCCAGCATCCTGGCTTCTTGAAGCAACTCGGTCTTGAATCCAAGTCGTACCTCTAGGAACGGTACGTATCCTCTTCTGTTCCTCCCACCATTTTGGATATTCGAGGTATCCAGCCTTGCGCATCTCGTGGATAGTTCGAGGCATCTCGTGTTTGAACTTGCAATTGTTACCCCAGTCGCATTCGCCTGTCCTGATCCAATATCTACAGAGCAGTTTCTCGGCTGGGTCGGGCTCGGTACTGGAAGGCTGGGTTGTGCTGTAACCAATGCGTCGCGCATCTTCCGCATGGACGGTAGCAAGGCTGTCATTCAGAGATGATGGATGCTCAGAGCTAGCCTTGTCTGAGATCTGTGGGTCTACATGCATCCTGCCTGAGGTTTGAGGGGGCATGGACCAACGCTTGGACTGTGCAGTCTCTTCAATCGTACTTGTTCGTTCGTTGCGGATGTGATGATCTGGGGCGAGGAAGCGGGGCTGAGGAGCCAATGGACGACAAGATGGTAAAATGCTGCCAGGTGCTTGAATCAACAAGGGCATTGGAGAATGCCTGGTTTCCTGAAGGAGCTTCCAGTTCTCATCGGACATCTGGCGATGGGTCAAATGGCGTGGAATGCCTTGAAGCTGGAAGGGCAGTTGATCGACCGGCACCAATGGAACCATGAAACTATCGCGAAGAAGATAATAGCGAACGCCATCAGGTAGCGCAGAGGGTTGAGGACTCTGCAGAGTCATATCTCATAGATCTGGGATTGGTTGAATGAATGAGAAGAAGTAATGCTGGGGCAGTCTGCTATAAGAATAAGTAACCAGCAATGGAAGTGGTGGATGAAAAGAGCAGCGGAAAGGACATGTTACATTCATGTGTGAAGGGCGGTGCGTGAGACAGCAAGCCGTGTCTCGCACACCTCTGACAAACGAGCGAGGCAGCTTCCCAAAAACAAACTAGGCACCTGAATGCGTAGCACCAAAGAACAATTGCTTGATCAGCCCAAGCTCAGCAAGCGATTGGAGCCTTCGGGTAGCTACTTCCTCGGAAGTGCACTGGTACCACTTGGAAGCGCGCTTCGAGTACTGATTGGGCACAAGATACGGGCCTTCTGAGCTTTCCCCTTTATCGCGCTTGTTTCCAACTTCGCTGGAAACATATGCACGGGATATTGTGGGTTGGGGAAGGTTTTGCGTCTGATGTCTACGGGTGGGTCAAGCTCGAGGGTGTTGGACGTTTGGCCGCTATTGTAGCGGTTGGTTCGAGGGCATTACGAAGATGTGTGCGGCATCATCATCAATTATGTTTCCGGTCACGGACGGTGACAGCATCCAGATCTCATGATGACATCATATTTGAATCTGCGAGCCATGTGTCCCATTGCTCCCAATCGATGGGTTCAAAACTACTGTCTTCCATGTTGTAGTCATCAGGCAGCATGAAGTTATAGTCCATAGCGGAGTTGTCAATCTGGCCGCGATCGAACTCGTCGAAGAGGTGGAACGGATCACTATCATTGGAAGTAGTGGGCTCGAGGACCGGTTCAAGAGGAAACGGCGCGTCAGGAATAGCAAACGTGGCCGGAGATGGGTCGCTTTGACTGAGAGCGTGAGATGCAGAAATCTGGCCGACTTCGGTAATGCCAGCTTGCCGGTGGTCCGAAGACTCTGGCAGACGAGGAGTCTTCCTACTGCGTGTTTGCCTCTTTTCCTTCGCATCTTCACGTCCCTGTCGTAGACGAACAATGAAGTCCGGAGTTGGCGGGAGATGCATATCTGTTTTGAGATACGCAGTTTCACGAGCGGCGTAGGCTTTCAGACAAAGGCTCCCTATGGCTACGTGAATGGGCTTCTCCATGTCCGAAAGCATTGCTGGCGCGTTGTCATAAGTGCTGATAACAAGTTCCCAAGCTTTACTAGCATCAGCCTTAAGCGGCTCGGTTCGTAGAATATCCAGCACGTGGATAAAGGCATGCTAGTAAAGTAGATTAGAGATCAGCTTTTGCATGTGCATGCAACCTGTACGTGGGGTATCTTACCCACTGCCGGAAATATATGGCGTGCCATGCGAATGGTCGAAGCATCGGATTTGACCTACATGGTTGTGTACAACGTCAGCGTAAGTCTACCATGCCGTCGGCGCATAGATTTTGCGTACTGTACCATGTTGTGTTGCTCAAGAAGCTTAATACTGACATCCCAAACTAGTTGCCATTCGATCGCTGATACCTGGCCCATGCTAGCCCAGCTTCGTGGATGATGGGTCAGAAATGTGACCACGTTCATTGCGTAGCGGCCCACCTATGGAGATGGTTAATGTGCATATCACACAGCTTTGCAAGTAGAACTTACCAACATCGTCAGCAGGTGTAGTGGCCGTGAAGGGTCGCAATAACGGATATACTTCATCTCGAGCACATCTTGTAGTCCCTTGACAGCGTTCTCGATTTCTCCTTTGTCATGCCTAGCCTCGTGGAGGTTCCATTGATCTGTGGTAAGTCCTTGCTTGCGGAATTTGGCGACGCGCCCGACGGCAAATTCGGTCATCTCGCACCGAAAAGCGACAAAGAGAACATCGGTGACTCTGTTTTCCGCCGCCGCTAGTGAGGGCATATTGGGATAAAGTTGATCGTCGTCGACATTTGTTGGCCACTTTGTGCTTTCAGCGCCCATATCCAAGTCCCGAAACTTAGCGAGGCCACAAAGCTCAGCTGTACGAAAGTCATGCATTTTCAGCTGCCACCAAATGCGTCGGCGGATCTCGGTCTCAAAAGGCGAGAGTCCTAAGACCGTTCCATCACGCTCAAGGCCCATGGTTTGTGCAATACGAACAGCAACTCCGGTCAAAGTGTAGAGAGCGCGCGGCTCATAGATATCCCGCACAGCGAGGAGGTGAAGGACCAGTGCCTGGAGGACAACGAGGCTGGTAGTGCCCATGAATTTGGCGCGAGACAGTGCGGCTGCTGTTGCGTGTGTATATAAAGAGAGCAAGGTTTGGTGAGGCTCAGAAAAACGTCGTCTGCACTCATCGTCGTTCAGTGACATGATGGCAGTGCTATATATTGCAAACATGAGTGCTTCAAAGCTGCGCGGAATGGTCCCACTAGGATCGGCTGCCGCCTTCTGGAAAGCAGGCTTCAATGTTAGAACGTGGACAACCTTTGACAAAGGATCAACATTCTCCACGAAGATATCCCAGAGTTGATGCATGTTTTCGGGCCGTGGATGGCGAGGTCGATGATTGGGCTTAGGTTGGTTCGTAAGCACAAATCCATGGCCATCGTCCGATGCGTCCTCATCACTAGAAGCATCTGAAGTGTCCAGCGTCTGCGCAGGATCATAGGCCTGCATTGATTAGTCCACTGCACATTGATGACAGCTCGAACTTACTTCTTCAACAATTCTTGTCCAAAGGCTACTGCAAAGATTCTTAGTCAACCACCGCCTATGCTGTGGAAGAACCTACTTCTCAACAAACTTGAACTGTTCGGAACCACAGGCCTGATTCACTCTATTACCTTCATCGTCCTGGGCCTTGTTGTTGTTTGAAGTAATCATCCTTGGCCGAGTGTCTTGTGGCTCAATTATAGGTGCCTGGCTCGTCCGGCTGGAAGGCTCGACTGTGGCAGAGCCTGGCAGCTTGCTCGTGTCAATGCCATGCTCCCGCAGTAGACTTTCGTATTGGTTCAGACGATCAGCGAGGAACTGAACCTTGATTCGCTTGTGTTTCTTGCGTGGTGGCTTCGAGGTATTGAAGATACAATCCATATTGTGCTTGGTACAGGCGCTGCACGGCCTTTGTCGGTCACATTTCACCTTTCGTTCCGCGCAACGAATACAAGCAAAAGTAATTCTGCTAGGAAGATTAGTAGAGGAGGATGCTGTCGTTGCCATTTCGATGCGATGAAGTTATAAAAACAAGGGTTCCGTGATTAGGAGAGACGGAGGAATGGTGAGCGCTTCCAAGGTTGAAGGTGACGAGGCCACCAACCTAGTAGTGTATCCGGCTAGTGCATGTCAACGCCACATGTCCGAGATGCAGCAATCCCGAGCTGTTCAAACCCGAAGCTGCATTTTGCACCCGAACCGACATGTCTGTTAGTTATATAAGAAAATTATGTCTATCATTGCAATTATTTCGAATCAATGTACATCACCTATTATCAGATACTCGATTACGAACTCATACTCATTATTTCCAGGATACTCATGCGCGTCCTCATTAGCGGAGCCGGCGTCGCAGGACCTACTCTAGCATGGCACCTCGCAAAAGCTGGCACACACGTCACCATCGTGGAGAAAGCCAAAAGCCTACTTCCGCATGGCCAGAACGTGGACCTCCAAGGGAGCGCTGTCACCGTAGTCAGGGCAATGGGACTCTTGGACGAAGTACGACGACGCAATACCAAGGAAACGGGTACGCAATTCATCGACCCGACTGGGAAGCCGTTTGCTGCGTTCCCAATCAAAGAGGGATCCTACGCTAGCCTTTCTTCCGAGTACGAGATCCTTCGCGGAGATCTCGCGGCGCTCCTTTTCGATGCTACGAGAAACCATCCAAACATTGAGTATCTGTTCGAAACCACCATCACCGAGGTCGTAACGAATAACGACGACACGGTCAAAGTCGAGCTGAGCAACCGAGAGGCGCAGGAGTTCGATCTGTTAGTCGCGGCCGACGGTCAATGGAGCAAAATCCGAAAGCAATGCTTTCCTTCCGAATCTGTGAAATCCATTCATACAGGCATGTACGCCGTATACTTTACCATTCCAAGAGAGCCGAGCGACAACGACTTATGGAATGTCTACGTCGCCCTGAAGTCGAGAATTGTCACGGTCCGGCCCGACCCGTATGGTGAGGACCACATTCCAGGATTATACCCAAAAAATAGACTGACATTTGTCCTCATTGTGTAGGTACAATCCGGGCGATGTTCACCATTATGCCACGCGATGAAGCCCAAAAGAGGGCGTGGCTCACGGCGGGCAGGAGCGATAGGCACACACAACAAAAGCTGCTTCGGTCGGAATTTGCCGATGCGGGCTGGCAGACAAAGAGGTTCCTGGATGCCATGGATCAAGCACCCGACTTCTACTTCCATGTGATCGAGCAAATCAAGATGTCGACGTGGTCCAAGTCCCGCATCGTCTGCCTAGGAGACACCGCTTACGCTCCCACACCGCTCACCGGCATGGGAACGTCGTTGGCCATTGTTGGAGCCTACATGCTTGCGGGCGAACTGAGCAAGCTCAATGAGAACGAACACCCCGCGCAGGCTCTCGCTGCTTACGAAAGGCAGTACCGTCCATATGTCGAGAAGTCGCAGTGGATTCCTTTCTGCGTGCCTGGCATCGCGCATCCTGTAACGGCCTGGAAGCGGTGGTTATTGCACGCCGTCTTCCGGATACTTGCGAGAGTGGTCGCAATTCCATGGGTTGCAAACAAGTTGGGCGATCCGAGCAATGACGAAGACTTCCCGTTACCAGATTTTCCGAGGTTTGACAGCGGCTCGACATGGGCCAAATAGTTGGGTGTCATCAGCATGGAGAGCAGAGGAAGGAGGCGCATAGTTGTTTAATACACTGATTGAATAGCAACGAGAATAAATTTGTGATGCATGGTGGTTCGCGAGATGATTGACCGCGGAGATGATTGCCATTGGCACTGAAAAGCAGGTGCCGGACGATCTTGGCGCACGCCAAAACCACGTGGTCGGTCGTCCAGACTCCAGGCTTCCCTCCATCCTACGACGCCATGCCTGATTTGATGACACAAGCATGTCACTAAAGCAAGCGCATACCATTCATTTCCTGTTGTGTTGCATGCGGAGGTGGACAATCGTATTTCTCTCCACATTTCCCACTGTTGGTCCACCAAAGTCTGAACGGCCGTTTGAAATGCAAAAATCAACGGTACTTCCACGTTTTGCTTGCGACTGCGAATGGGAAAAAAATTGTCGAGCATTGCGTCCTGCTCTGATCAATGATTTTGTCTCCGATCTTAGAGTCCGTGGCTTCAGAAGCCCCGAAGCTAGCGGGCAGCTAAAACACGAGAAATCGCGACTATACTTGTGGTTCAGCGAATGAACCGCACCGCATATCATTCCGGGATCAGTGCTCACACTTGCGCCGCTCGACGGTAGTTTGCTTGGTCTCCGTGGGTGCTTCGCGCGACTTCAATTCTGCGCTCGGTGTACCAAAGTTGGCTGGAACGTTTAGAGTTGTCCCGGGACATTTGCGGACTACGACAATGGCTAATACGCCCCTCTACCAGCCTCTACGAGGCCCTCTTATTCTCTTCGTTTGTTTTTCCCACACCAACTGGGCACGTAAGGATGGCATCGGCATAGCTAAGCTCATGGTAAATTGGTACATTTAACAGATCGGGAGCACCCGGACGAGAGCCGCCATGGACGGCCGCAGTAACGAAGTGCTAGCGGTAGCCGCATTCTTCTTCGTGTTTACGTGGCTGACTGTTGGCCTGCGGTGCTACGTTCGGGGCATCATGATAAAAAATTGGGGCATAGACGATTACTACATGGTTGCGGCGTTGTAAGCAAAGATCCATGTACAAAATGTGTGTGTGACAATACTGACTGGAAATTCTTTCTTTAGGGTATGTTCAGTGTCCAATTCAGTGGACAAAAGCTCATCAAGTTGTACAGGGCGTCTTTACTGTGTACCTGGCGTTTCAAATCACTGCTGCGGTGCACGGTACTGGGCGACATCGAAGTGAATTATCAGACGAAGATGCGAGAATCGCGCTAATGGTATGCTAAGCACCATACTCAAACTTGTTGCGACACTGACGAATTATCAGTTCTGGTATCTTTGCGAACTTCTCTATGTAATAGCGAACTGCCTTCTCAAAATCGCGATCGGTTATTTTTACCTCCGTGTTGCAATGCAACGATGGCATATCTGGACCATTCGTCTACTGATGATGGGCACCGTACTTTTCGGACTCATTTATTTCTTCTTGGTTATGCTTCAATGCCTTCCAAGTACATTCTCCTTATCCGTCGCTGTGTCTGTGGACTAATGTAACATAGTTAATGTCTTCTGGAACCACCACCCTGCTTCGGACAAATGCTTGCCAAAGGGGCCGACTTTGGGGATTACATACGCGCTAGCCGTTGTCAACGCGATTGCCGACTGGGCATTTGGCACGCTGCCATTTTTCATCATTTGGAACCTTGATATGAAGCTCAAGACGAAACTTCTGGTTGGTGGCATTCTCGCTTTCGCTGCGATCGGGAGTACGGGCACAGTGGTTCGCATGTTCTATGTCCATACACTCATGGACGGTCCTGACTTTCTTTATGCGACCACTGACATTGCCATTTGGAGCACTGTTGAGCCGGGGATTGGTATAGCAGCTGGCAGCATCGCGTGTTTGCGGCCGCTTTTCCGGATTTGGCTCTGGCGAATAGGCCTCGCAGATCCTCCCCGCGATCAACGAAGCCCTACATACTATCACTCGAACAGCGGACAAAAACGCAAAGATCGCCGGGGATACCGAAGGAGTTTGAGCCCGTCTGATTTGGAACCTACTGAACGGCATCATACTGAAGTGCTGGGAACAAGAAACGAGCTAGACATATTGGCAGATGATCCACTCCCAAACAATACGACAGAGCCGGAACTCAAGCTAGCACCGACGGAGCATAACCCACAGGCTCCGAAGGACGAACATGAGGTTGAACTTCCTCCACGTCTGGACTTACGCGACAGTTTCCGCAACAGTTTCGCTCGAGGAACTCTGCTCAGCCTAGGGAAATATCGGAGCCCGACCTGATTTTTGATACGGGTGCGCATCCGTTCTAGGCGAACCGTGCTTCTTCATGGAAATAGCTAGTTGGCGGTCTTCCAACATCGCGCCCCTGGGGAACTTGAGTGAATCACAACTGCAATATCAGCAAGTCAGCAAACGGCGATTCGCCACATTCACTAGCCTGTGATTTTTATCGCATTCATGGAGCAAACTGCCATTCACTTTCGTCCCTACCGCTATAATAAAGTCCACGTGCTTCACCAGGGCCTCCGACCCACTGAAAATACAACTCAACGAACAGTTTATTCCAACTCTACGCCAATCTTTCACATCGAGAACAAAGGAATTCGCGCAACAGAAGTCGTTCACGGGAGAAGATATGGAGTCAAATGAGCCACAATTAAAGCAGCGCACTGGCGCACAGTCGACTACGGCTCCTGAGGACACTCCGCAAAATCTCACATCTAAGACATTACCTCCTAAACTCTCCGACTTTGTGTTCCCCCCTCCACCGCCAGACCCGCAAACGACATCACTAGCAGTCATGTTCACGCAGCCAGCTTATGATGCGCCCGCAATACCTCATTTTCTCGAACTGCTGCATCAGAGCAAAGCACTCATCGAAACCCACGGCCCATATACGACTCACCCCAATACGACCGTCTTCCAACGTGCGCCCATATCACGCAATAGTGCGAAAGAGGTGTCTGCGAAGGTCTTTGCGTCTTCTCTCGCCACAGCGCAGGACTGCATGAATAGCGCACAGGCCGAAGGCCCAGCGATCCATGACCTGGCGCTCTTCAAGGAGCTGTGGGATGCTACGCTTGTCGCTCTTAGAGAAATCCTAGAGATCGGAAACCTTGACCACGAGACCTTTGGCTGGGGCATCCTCGGTCTGAGCGCTGGCTATATGGACAAACCCTTCTGGAAGGATAACACAGAATTCTTGTCCTTAAAAAATCGGCTGCGTGATGCCCTCATGCAGATGCCAAACATGGATACACCGAAACAAAAAAAGAGCGCGTTCACCATGGGTCCCGGAGGCAAGATAGGGATCTTTTCGAAGACAAACAGAGACATCCACGTCTACGCAAATTTACTTCTGCAGCAGTTCAAGCGGGAGGAGTGGGCGAGGATTCGGTGGTATCACGGAGTTGCGGTTGTTGAGAGGTGGATAGAACATCTGGGGTGGGAGCCAGAGGGATTTGAAAGCCAGGAGGAATGTTAACAGGCGAAAAAGTGAAATTAGCACCCTGAGACGAGCGAAGGTTGTATTTTACACGAACTGTCATTGTAAGAGGATTGTGTAGCCAACATTGTAAGCTTACCACTTTAGGCTTAGAACTTCGAGGTCCACCTTCTCCTTACATTTCCAGTAGTCGCGATCTCGGTGTCTACGCGAGATCCAACATTTTCCTTTTGTGGAACGTGTATTTCTTTACGTGACAAGAATCGCGGACCCTGTATCAGACAGAGCCTTTTCCGCTGAGAACACTGTTTATGCAGGAGTCAAACTCGATGCAAAAAATTAGGATTCAAGCATCCGCAAGACTTTACTCAACATAAATAGGTAGTTTGGTCAACTTTCGTGAGAGCATGCCGAATGGACCACTCTAATTCTGGACCCATAGCTTCTAAATTCACCTAATTCCTAGCAATACCGGCGTCTCGGAAGCAACCTTATACCTTTGAGATCGATGATTTGCCGACTTAAATAAGTACCTAGGTACTTCTTCACCAACCATGAATGAAAATAGACCGCCTATGCTTTGATGGAAGTTTCCGAAACTCCGAAACTTGCTAATAACTTATTTGCGAACCACCCGCGCGTCCTTACAAGCTCGACATGCTGACGGCAAATCACGATGTGATCCCACATCATATCCCGGCTACGTGGCCCAACACAGCTAGCGCGCGGTATCTCATGCAGATCCGAGCACGACATTGCACCCCACGATGTCGAATCTACCGCGAACATGAACGTCCCGCACATAACGCACACAGAAATTGAGGCGATGCCGAGGAAAAAGCTCAAGTCGACAAGCATCGAGACTCGCCTCGGAGGTGAGCTTCGATTGAGCCCAATTACAGCCCGCACCGGCAGCTAGGTGCTTGCCCACACCCTTGACAATGACGCTCCGTACGATTGAGGTTTGACAGCCATGTTCTTGCATCATTGGAGCTGTGCGTCTGGGCTTGTTGTATCCGTTTAAAATGGTGTCGCGCTGATCGATGGAACGCGCATCTTCTGGTCTCCTCGCCTTTCGATAATCTGGTTGACAGGAACCGCGACCATGGCATCGGAATCAGAGAAGCATGCGCCACCGGCTGCGTCAAATACGAGCGACTCAGATGTCGAAATCAATTCTGGGGCGATTAATGAGAAGAGATTGCTTCGAAAGCTCGATTTGAGGCTCCTGCCAGCGGTATCAATCTTGTACCTCTTGTCGTTTTTGGATCGCAGCAATGGTACCGTCTTTGCGCACTGCGTTTAATACTTGTACTGACACGCATAGTTGCGAACGCTCGTATTGAAGGCCTTACCACCGACCTAGGGATGACAGGAAACCAGTACCTCACTGGCCTGACCCTATACTTCATCGGTTATGTGTTGTTCGAGCTGCCTTGCAACATCATTTTGAAACGAACCACGCCAAAGTTCTGGTTGCCTACATTGACAATAGCCTGGGGAATCGTCGCCACCCTGATGGGTGTGACCCAGAATCTCGCAGGCTTCTTTGTCGTGCGTTTCTTGTAAGTATTCAAGCGTTCTAGTTCAAGGGCAAACTGACCTTGCGTAGCCTTGGCGTGACTGAGTCTGGCTTGTTTCCGGGAGGTGAGTTGCCAATCGCTTCGTGACTATACCATGCATTGCTGATTGCCAAATAGTTGTTTACTACTTGAGCATGTGGTACAAGCGAGACGAACGCCAGTATCGTATCTCCCTCTTCTTTAGTTGTGCCTCCTTAGCAGGCGCCTTCGGAGGTATTCTAGCTTGGGGAATTGCTCACATGCGCCATGTCGGCGGATACAACGGTTGGCGTTGGATCTTCATCCTGGTATATTCTCCGAAAGTCTTATACGGTTCCAAACTCACATTTCTCATAGGAAGGCTTACTTACAATTACTATCGCCATTGGCGCGTATTGGTTCATTTCGAACTACCCGGACAGTGTATCG
This sequence comes from Ophiobolus disseminans, assembly GCA_010093685.1. Classification (NCBI taxonomy): domain Eukaryota; kingdom Fungi; phylum Ascomycota; class Dothideomycetes; order Pleosporales; family Phaeosphaeriaceae; genus Ophiobolus; species Ophiobolus disseminans. The sequence continues at coordinate 1,560,802 of MU006219.1, forward strand.
TGGCTGTCGAAAGACGAGCGAGCATTCATTCAAGCGCGTCTTAGGGCCGACAGCGACAATACGAACGACGAGCAGTTCCGATGGGCTGATGTTTGGATTGCGTGCAAGGATGTCAAAGTTTGGCTGTACGGAGCTGCTTTCCACACGATGAGTCTGCCTCTTTACACGCTGTCTCTGTTCTTGGTAGGCCTCACCACCGACTTATCAATATTTGTGCTAACATTTTCGTTAGCCGACAATCATTCGAGATATGGGTTTTACCTCTGCTCAATCCCAACTTCTGACCATCCCTCCATACGCGGTCGCTACACTCTTCACGATATTCTGGGCGATTCTTTCCGAGCGCTATAAGCGCCGTGCGCTCTTCATCGTCACAACGTCGTCTGTCGCTATAATCGGCTACATCATTCTTCTCGCCAATAAAAATCCCAAGGCGCGCCCGGGTGTCAGCTATCTAGGGACGTTCTTTGCAGCCATCGGAATTTATCCGTCTGTCGCACTCGTGCTGTGTTGGCCTGCCATCAACGTTTCGGGCCAAACGAAGAGAGCCACAGCAAACGCGATGCAGATTTCCATCGGCAACTTAGGCGCAGTCCTTGGTACGCAGCTGTACAGGGCAAATATGGGGCCGAGATATGTTCTAGGTCATTCATTCGCACTTGGTTATCTGTGCATGAACATTGTGGTGGTCAGTACCCTGTGGGTAATTCTGAACAAGGAGAACAAGCAGAAAGAGGAGCACTTGGTGGAGCACCCGGAGACGGCTGGGTTCCACGACAGTGACGAGGATCTGAGACTGGGTGATCGCCATCCGCGATGGAGATTCCAGTCGTAGATATTAGTTTGAAAACCATGGCGGCGTCAGTACAAGTGTGCAAGAGGGTTGCGACCTTCACCGCATTAATCGTGTATAATACACATTGAATAGTGTGACGCATCATTGTCATCTCACCTCGGTAAAGTTATGTACATCACGTTGGGCCGCGTGTGAGACCGGACTAGAGAACAGTAGATTACGCGGCTGCAATCTCAAAGACTACGCTCATTGGGTGCGCGTAGAAGTGAGACTTACCTTACCGTGCAGGCTCCACACGGCAACACATCACGCACGAAGAGTGCGATTCCCGCACCGTTTGTTACCCCCAGATTTTGAATCGAGGAACGCTGATGTCGTCCAAGCATCTCCTGCAGATCAAATTGTCACTAAGCAGCTAGCGCGGCTGAATCAGCGTTAGCCGACCAATCTTCGCGGTGCCCGTCATGCATCTCGACCCATTCTCCCCGCTCCCGCAACGCTAGCCGAGAGCTGAAGGCTCATACTCAAGAAACTCCAAGCATCCAAGACAAACTGCACTGCCTCGCCGTGCCTTCTACCACACCGTAGACTCACTGCCGTAGCTTCACAGCAGAAGGGCGGCACACGTGGCGGATAGTCATGGCGTCATACTTCGACCTTCCGCCCCAGCAGAAGGCGGGTGCTGCGAATATAGATTCGATACCAGAGGACCAGAGAAAAGAGTTGGGGCGAATGAGCTTTCTGTCACCGGCAGTCTCGCAACTTCTAGATGACCTCGGCCAGGAACAATCCGATAGCGACAGCGAAGAAGGAAGCTTATCAGAAGAAGACACTAAGCGCTTAAACAAGCTTAGCAAGAAGACCGACCCTCTAAAGTCACGCCTGGGCAAGGGTCCGAATACACAACCCTCAAAGAAAAGCCCGCTATCGCCGAGAAAGAGCGGCTCACCGAAGAGAGTGTCAGCAGTACGCGTCAAGTCACCTCCGGCACGTACCGGCGGAGGTGGGTCCGCAAAGCCCAAGCAGCCTCATATGGCACGCTTCCATTCCCTCAGAAGTATGTTATTCTCCAACACCATTGAAGACAAGATGAAGACCGCTACCCACGAAGACTGTGAGAAAGAGGCAGTTGTGGCGGACAGGTGGAAGAGTCAGCATGTACAAAGGCAAATGCATAGTCGCCCCAAGACGCCTGAGAAAGAGGCGGAGTCTAAAGATCATGGACTTGGGTCAAGGTTAAAGACAAAAATCCGGCGTATGACAAGTAAAGAGGTCCCAACAATGGAGACGCTCAAGGAAGATGGCATAGCACACGACTTCAGCGACCATGGATCGACCGCCAGCTCAGACAACGAGGATGAGCCGTATCAGTGGAAACCTCGCGAAGCTGATGAAGAGAGCATCAATCACTCAGATGTAGAGGATCTCGTGCGGTGGGTCAGCAGACGAGATCCGCCAAGCGACGGCGAGGCGAGGGCAGCTGGCAAGGAAGCATCAGTCACAAATATCAAGGAGGGCAGCGGGAATGACAGTATCGGTGATTCAGACGTGGACGATCTGGTTCACTGGGCGAGTCGGAAGTCGTCTGGACCGGAGACCAAACAAGATCGCTATGCTGGCTACAGCGACGCATCAACGGAATCGGACTCGGAGATGGCCAAAGAGCAAGATTCGTCCGATGAAGAAAATGCGGATGACCTAGTGCGCTGGATTTCGCACCGCGATGGCCCGACTGCAGGTCCTGTGCGCCGGAGCCGAGACGCCAACTCTAACAGTCCGAATACACAAAGCCACGTCGATTACGATTCTGACGTCCCGGAGCTCAGTCGCTGGATCACGCGACACGATGGGACAAGCGGCGAGTCGGGCGCCACAACTCCAGTCCGCGATTTACAGGAGGAGCCAGAGCGAGGACGCCCGAGAAGCCGTGATGGTCCTTTCGTTCCGCAACCAAGAGGCCACCTCTCACACGACGACGTGGACGAGCTTGTCCGCTGGGTCTCACGCAAAGACTCGAAGCAAATCAGCCCTTCGAACCACGATTACACGCCGGAAAAGTCCAAGTCTGCGGCCGCCACTTCATCTAGCCCAGACCCAACAGCAAGTCCCCGGACACTTGAAGTCGAAACGGGCGATCTGCGCACCATGCGACGGAGCGGGCATGAAAGTCAGAAATCTGCGGCCCGGGAATATCTCAAGCAGAGCAGAGTCGAGAGCACGCAGATCGACCAGCGTGACACGTCGACAGAGGCAGGAGCGGCAGAAACGGAGGAGGAGAGGGAGCACAGAGGCAGTCTGGGGCTTGACGATGTGGATGAGCTTGTCAAGTGGGTTAGCAGGAAATCATGAATGTTAGACTGCGCGTATCAAAGCGTGTGGTGTGCGTTGGCGGAGGCTATAGCATGTGTAAGATGGTGTTTTATGAGATATCCATTAATTTAATTTCTAGCTATTATGACTTCATATTACTGTAGTGTAAGTGACATGGGTTTAGTTTACATTCAATCTCAGAGACCACAACACATACCACATGCGCGTCAGCAATTGCTAGGCGCAAACTCTCATGAATCTATTTGGGTTCCTTTGTCGACTCGCGAGCATACGTCGTTTCAACCACTCTTTTGGCGTACAAGACAGAGAGTCTGATGAGAATAATGTCAGAAGCTAGAGCACACTTGATTTATGTTCAATAATTATTCAAAGGCCCTAATGAGCATAGTTCCCAGTCCGACTCGCTGCGAGACATTCGACCGTCTGCCGGGCGTTTCGCTGGGGCGACGGATTCCATCGGTCGAGTTCCCATCACTTTCATCTTCGGGAAAACTCATGTAAGGCGTACTCCACAGCAGATGAAATCCGATGGTTGCAACTTTTCGCCAGGAACATGTGTTGGCAGAGGGGAGCTTCTCGAGCTGCGGCGCGCCATTGGTTGCGGGATTTGCGCTTTTGGAAGGAAAAGAGGCCAGAGGACATGGATCGGGGACATGATCATTTTGAAACGACGGAAAGGTCGGTAGTTTGTGACAAGAGAATTGAAGAAGCCGCGGTGGGAATGTGTTTTATACACCGAATCGCTTGTCCCATAGAAGTATTGGATTCCGTCTTTTTATATCACATGATATTAATGTCGTATGGTTTTCATCGATGGCGCAACTTCAGGTGCCTTGCTCTGCCATATATCACTATATATCTCCACGAGTTATTTTCGCCATAGACGTTGCCCAGGTGCTCTCGGGGCTTTTTGGGTGTTGTGAGGAGATAAACATAACGGACCCGCATCGAGATTTTCTATGCACAACAGCCGCGACACATACATGTGGTTTATCAAGAATTCTGGTTAAAAGTGGTGGTAAACATCATACATGAGCCTGCATGTTTCCGACACATCGGATCTAAGTCATTCGGTATACCGTTGCTGTCTTAAAGCATAACCAGGTAATGTCCTCCGAAACGGTCGCTCGAAAGACATAAGTGGGAGTTAGATTTCGTTCGAAGAAGACAGAGGGCATAGGTCGTGGATCATAAGCTTTCAAGACCCAGAACACCAGCGATCATAAAGTAGATCCGAGAGCCGTTTGGGAAGAAAACAGACATTGCATGTGCTGCATACTGTTTGGAGTCCAGATTGCCAGCAGCCATCAGATGTACCTGGATGTGTTTCTGGAAGGGACCAGGCATGCGCTCTTTCACTTGAGTTTTGTAATGGCCTTCGATCTCGAAAACGTTTATGGATTGCGTCGAGATTTCGAAAGGACCTCAGCATCCATGTTGGGTGTAGGATATGAATTTGAAGTCAAGTAGCTCCAGGGAGCATCAGGCGTACCTGAAAGAAATTTTCCGCCGGAAGCCAGACACATTATTCTCTTGACGTACTTTTGGTAGCACTTTGCCTCGGAACCATCGAATGACCTCCAGTTTTTCTTTCGAGAAGAACCATGAACGATGAGGTTGTGGCTTATAACGTCGAGAACAGCAACCTCCAGCGGACATCGGACGAATCCGAAAGAATTTTAGGACGGAGCAGACATGATATCGAGGTCGAGAGGTTTTGAGGATAGATGCTCCAGGAGATATGGAACACATCGAAGGGCATTGTGGAAGGGGGAAGGCGGAAATGGTGTGCTCATGTTGTAAATCGGAGAAGACGGTCGGAAGGACATGATGTACAGCTTGATGGTTTTGGACAAAGGCGTACATGGGCGGATACAGTGCTACTTTTGGGAGGCGGAAGTCCAGAAACATGAAGTAAACGTCTGCTGTCTTTCTTGAATGTAGAAGAGAGTTGATGATGCGAAGCGGACAGGAGTTGGCGGAAAGGTGGAGTTTATATACACATTGTCACTAGCAACTCTGCCCACGCTTGACTCTACGCCGCCCCTTACAGTTTAGCTTTGCTTGCGTTCATCTCCACAACTTCTTCCAATCGAAAAACCTTGTCTGGATTCAAAATGCCCCGCTCATCTAAACTTCTCTTGATCCCCCTCATAACACCGATCCCAACCTCGCCCACCTCCTCCTGTAACGCATCTCTCAACTTCAAGCCCACGCCATGTTCGCCCGTAACCGTACCTTCCAAGCTCAGCGCCAGCCTCGCAACCTTGCGCAACACAGCTTCCGCAGCTGCTTTATCTTTCGCCGGACACACTATCGAACTGTGCAAATTGCCGTCCCCGATATGTCCCACGTTCGCACAAAACCACGGATGATCGCTGGGCGAAGCTTCAGTAATGAGTTTTTGAGTCCCTTCAACAAGTTTCGCAAGATTGCTGATCGGCACCGCACAATCTGAATGCACGAAAAGATCGCTCTCGTGCTTTTTCATCTTAACCAGCGCAGTACCCATACACTTCCTCGCGCCCCAAAGTACACCGATGCGATCTTCGTCGTTCGTAACCTCGGAGCTGCGTGCATTTTGCGCCAGGCACAGGGATTTGACAAGTGCAATCTGGTCCTGCACGACTTGCACCGACGGCCCAGCAAACTTCATGAAAAGCGTAGGTTTTTCCAAAAAAGCGTGCCTAGGCGAAAGACCCGAGACATTCACACACCTCATCTGCGGCGCATCCGCAAGTTCGAGGGCTTCGAGTTTGTGCCCACTTTTCTGCAGCGCAACAACAATATCGACGCCTTGCTGGAACGTGTCGAACGTCACAACACCAACATGTAGATTGACTGGCAGCCGTGAGAGCCGGAGTACAGCCTCCGTGACAAGCGCCAATGTACCTTCAGACCCAATAACAAGGTGCGTAAGATCGTACCCAGCGCTGCTCTTCCTCGGGCGATTATGCGTCTTAACAACACGTCCATCAGCCAACACGCCTGTCAAGCTAATCACATTCTCTTTCATCGTGCTGTAGCGATACGCGTTCGTGCCCGAGCACGACATGGCAATCATGCCGCCGATGCTGGCGCCAGGCGATGGATCGACGGCGAAGAAAAGGCCCGTGGCTTTTAGTTGCGTGTTGAGAGCATCCCAGCTGAGACCGGGTTGTACGGTGACGTCCATGTCGTCTTCGTGCAGGGCGATGATGCGCTTCATGGATTCGAAACTGATGCATATGCCTCCTCGTGTGGATGTCAGTGCGCCGCCAAAGGACGTGCCTGCACCGAAGGAGGTTACGGCTATGTGGCGGGCGTGGCATTCTTTGAGTAGAGTCGATGTTTGTTGTGTGCTTTGAGGATAGAAGACCGTTGTTGGTGTTTGGTCTGGCGTGACAGGGGAGTGTGGTGTATTTGCTTTCTTGTCCCTCGTAGCTGGGTCATTAGAGTGTTGGATGCCATGTTTCGTAGCCGCGGTAATCAACCCTCGGATGTTATGGATGGAGTGGTTATATGTGTACTGGCTCATAACTGTCTGCCCCTTCTCTTTCGTCTGCACGTAGGGTGATGGTGGAACGGATGAGGAAGCAACGGAAATCCGGGGTAGTCGTTAGTAGCGCGAGTCATGCACTCGGAAACCTCGGAACGGTTCCGTGGATTTCTGATGCACCAATAGCAACCTTTATGCGAACTCACACCTACGCACATCAAGCACATACAGGTACCGTCGAACTCAACATCAGCATCGTAAAGAATTGAATTGATACATAAGAACCTCAAGAAGGGGTATAAGTCCAAACAGGGTATTGCAAAGAATGATCAACAACAGCAACAACCTCTTCCGTCCCTCCCCTAAAACCAATCAAATCTTCCAAACCATACAGTCTAGCCCCAAGTGCATCATCCATCCAAAGTCATTAGGGTATGCGAATCGAATTGTAAAAGGTAAAAAGGGCGTTCATATCCAACAATGCCATCTTCGTGCATACGATTACGGCAAATCTCCATACGTCTTGCCCGTCTTCTTCGATGACCTGGACCAGAACTTCCTGCTCTTCTTCTCTTCCTCCTTCTTCACGGGATACGTGACCGGCGGCTCAGGCGGACCCGAGTTGCGCAAGAAATCGGCGAGGTCGCTTGTTGCAGATTTACTATTACGTACATCTGCCACTGCAGGCGCCCTGGCTTGCAATCGAGGCTTGTATGCGCGAGGGGCATCGGAGGCGACTGATGTTGAAGAATTGCCGCCGTAGGGGGATGTACCGTTGCGTGTAACAGTTTGCGTGGAAGACAATGTCGAGTTGGATGCGTTTGCACGGGCCTTGGCCGCGGCAATGGTTTCTTCACTAAGCATGAACGGCTGGGGTTTACTATCAGACGGGGGATCCATGCCGTTGAGGAAGTCCATCAAGCTCTCCTGTTTGGGGGCTTGTGTTGGTTGGCTAGGGGGTGGAAGTGCAGTGAGTTGATCCTCATCTTCATCGTCAGAGAAGTCAATTGCATACGGATCCTTGACACGGCGGCGAGTTTTGGTGATGTGCGGCTCGTTCGATGCCATGTTCCCGGACAGCTTTTGCGGCGTATTAGAGTAGGCTGGCTGGACGACTTTAGGTTCGGGTAGCAGACCAGTCCGGGAGTTGATAGTCTGTGTTGAGTGCTTAGAGTCGAGTGTCGAGGCTGTTGATCCGTACGCTGACTCGACAGTGCCATGGCCGTCTAGCATCTGATCAAACTGATCTGAGTCGACCGTCGACCGAAATGGTGCCACATTTCTTGGTATCCTCGGCTGACCACTGTTGGCACTTGGTGGTCCTTGACGGATGAAGTCGATCAGGTCGTCGTTACCACTGGTGAGACCAGCAGGGCTGCGTGGCTGCATATTCACGCGGGACTTGGTCAATGGGCCATCTACCGTACGAGTGCCATTTGCCGCGCTTGAGGTCTTGCGGCCAAGTGAAGATGTCGAGTTGTTGCCGCTGAGGTTGACAAAGGGCTGCACCGGCTTCTCTTGTGCAGCAGAAGGACCAGTCGACCGAATGAAGTCGGCAAAGTCACGCATCGATTCCTGTTCAATGCGTGGTTCCCTAGCAAGTGGCCGGGTCACGACTTTCCTGCTTGGTGAAGCTTTGTGCTGCGCCGCAACAGGACCTTTACTTCTAGAAGTGGACCGGTTTGGTAAATTACCCATACCGAAAGAATTATCTCTGTCTGCGCTGGCACGAGGGTGAACAGTAACGGCAGTGGTCGGTCTGCTTGGTTCCACCTTCCTCTGTACGGGGGATTCCTTCCAAATTTAGTACATGCACGTGAGGAGTGAGAGTGAGAGTCGAGTGAACTTACATCAAAGTCGCGCACGGTCTGTGGCGTTAGGGTAAACTTTACAGTCTCTTCACCCTTGACCAGAGAATCAAACTGGCGCTCTCGGTCCTCCTCGGACATGCGACCGTGTTTGGTGTTGATGCTTGCTGCTTTCTTGAGCGACGAAGCAGACGAGGTTACCCGCTGTACAGCAGACTTTTCGGACGAAGGTGAGCCATCTTGAGCGCCCCGTTGCGACTTCTTTGAGTCTTCCGTAGACTTGCGCTGCAGCTGTCGATCGGCAACCGCTGCAGCTGCGTCACGAACTGGTTGGGTTGGGCTGCGCTGAGGAGTCGTAGGTGTGATGCTAACCCCTGAAGCTACCCTTTGCCGGCCATTGTTCGCGTGGGTATCGACCTCCTGCAGGGAGGGCAGCGAGCCACCCCGCGACTTTGGCTGCGAGTCTTGTCTTCGTGGTGCGCTGGTAACATTTGGAAGTTGGGTTGCACCACTCCCATGGATCTCTCCGGACAATTCCCGCCTGTGGAGGTCTTTCCGTGCGATGGAGCGCTCAGGTATGATTGGGATCGAATCGGGCGTGGGAGTCCTGCGAACCGAGATGGAACTGGATGTAGTCTGTCGAGGCTGAACTTCCACATAACCACCATTAGCAGCGTACTTGCCCTTGTCGGTGTATACATCAGCTGGAGGCGTCGGCGAGTGTCGAATTGGAATGTCAGACGTCCGGGCGACGCCAATTGCGCGGTGCTGATACTCGTCCTCGTCATCTGTCGATCTCGAGTCGTCAAGGTAGGATTGGGCTTCGGGTTGCTGACTCGCTCTGGGCGTGGCGACGGGCGTGTGCTGTGCGGACCGAAGACTCGAGCTTCGTGTCGAGAAGGTACGCACAATGCCTGGAGGACCCGTCTTTTCGACAGACATGCGCTTGGACTGCAGGATCTTGGGCTCGCTTTCGTACCCACCGGCACTGGGCACTTGCTCCTCGTCTTCGCTCCTAGACAGCACCTCCGTCTTGATGGGGTCGACGACGCTCATGCGGAAGCCCATGCCTGTGGACGCAGCAAAAGCCATCATATCGGCGTCGGCTTCCTGTGGTGATTCGCCCCCATCTCGCTGCGCCTCCACTTGTAGCTGGGAAGGCACAGGCGGCTGGCCTTCAAACGTGTAGGACTTGCGCTTGGAAGCATATTCCATTGGGGTTTCAAAGGGGGTTTCTCCCTCCCACACTTCGCTCGAGTCTCTCTCCGCGGATAGTGGAGGGACCGAGAATTCTGATGCAGCCGGCGGGGGCATAGACACCGGACGCTCCTTTGTCGTTCTCCGCCTGAAGCCCTCCACGGGAGCCAGCATGAGGACGCTCGAGGGGCGCTGGTTGTGCGGGACCGGCGTTTGGGTGCCCGCGCTCTCCTCGTCCACTTCGTACGTCCTGGCCAGGCCCGGCACCTCAATCTCGTTGACATCGTTGTCCCCAATCGGGAGGGGTATGTTTGCGGCAATGTCCGTCTCGGTGGGTATGTGTTCGGGGATGGGCGAGGAACCGCGCACTGACCCGTCCACCGTGTCGTGGCTCAATTTGCGCTGGTGCATGCTCGAGTAGCTTGAGACGGGGCGGATGCCGCGGCCGGGGGATAAGGGCGAGATGGGCGACCGCACTCGCTTCCTCCACGTCCGCCACAGCCTGCCGAGCGCCGAGTTGAGCGCAATCTTCTCCACGTCCGGCTCCTCCACCACCAGCCGCTCGAGGGTGGGCTCCTCCGCACCCGCCGACTGCTGGGCGAGCTTCTTCATCTTGGCGGCCATGCGCGCAAAGGCGGCCGAGCCGGCGACGAGCAGCGTCTGCTCGGCCACGTACTCGATGACCGAGGTGAGGAAGATGGCCGAGGCCCACGACACCAGGCCGGCCTCGTCGCCCTCGTCGTCGTCCATGCTGAGCCCGCGCTCCTGCTGGACGTACCTGTCCTCGTCCTCGTCCTCGAGCTCGCCCAGGCGGGTGTAGACCATGATGCGCAGGCGGGTGCGCTTCCACACCTTCTCCACGTCCCACCTGTCCGCCGCCGCGCCGTCCTGCGCGGGGAACTCGTCGTCCTCCCCCGCCAGCAGCCCCTGCAGCTCCTCGTCGGCGGCCTCGGTGGCCTCGCGGGCCAGGCGCGGCTTGAGTACGTCTGCTATGGCGGGGCGGATGGCGGTGAGGGACGGCGAGCGCGCCGAGGAGAGGAAGGCGAACAGCAGGTGGTCGAGGAAGGCATTGAGCAGCGCCAGGGACTGCTCCGAGAAGACGGCATTCTCGAGCTCGTCGGCGTCGGCATCTTCCTCGCGCAGCTGGGCGTTGTGGTGGTCGGTGACGGTCTGCGAAGCCACCGAGGCGGCAATGTAGGCGGGCGGCGGCCGCACGGTAGAGGGCATCTGGAAGGTGATTGAGCTCGCAACGGACGGCCGGTCGCTGCTGAAGGACTGCGCCCGTGAGCGGTCACCACGCGCCGTGGCCATGTCGCCTGTGTCTGAAATGGTGTGCCGATGCATGGCTCGGGAATCCCTCGATCTGTGCCTCTATATTGCTGCTGCCCGCTCTCTCAATGGCTGCGCTGACGGCGTCGATGCACACCCCGGCGTCCTCTTACAGCGCACTGGCTATGGAAATATGTTATGCCGAGCTAAGGGGAGCCCTGCAGGTGGTACACGACGTAAAAAGCAATGCGCATGTGCTATGATAGGTAGAAAGGAATGGTCAGACAAGCTTCAATGCAGCCTAGCAATAGGAGAATAAAGACACGCTTCAAGTGGCCGTCCAGGCGGCCGATGGAAATGCTGGAGGGACAACAGGAGATGGAGGACACCGAGGTGAGACGACGACTACGGGGCGACATTCACACTCGGGCATCGAAAAACGGGCATGAGTCGTTGATGGCTGCCATCCCAGACGCTGATCCCAGCATCGCGTTCCTTCCAGCTTAGTCCCAAGCCCTGCCGCTGCTTTCAACCACCAGAACCTCAGTCCAGAGACACACCTCCCAAAACAAACTTTCGCTGAGTCGCCGGCGCACGCTGCACGCACAGCTGTCTGAGGCTGGACGCTGCTACCCGCGAAGTTATCTGGTGTCCCGGTACGACAGGTGGTACTCCCCGCTGTTGTATTGCAGTCCCCCGAGCATCCCTGATCGCTTTCAAACTTCACGTGGGAGTCGAGACGCTGCCACAACATTTAATGCTCGTTCTCCTGCACATCGCCTGCCCGGCTCTGATTTAGGAACCGGCTGCATATGTGGGCCTTGGTCTGGTCTGGATGCCTTCTCGAGACTCTTTTGACGGCGCGCCTGCATATTAGGACTTTGGTTGTCGTGGTAGACTAAATCTCCGCTCCACGAGGGACAAGGACGAGGCGTCGCACCATCTCGGCGGACCACTTTTGGCTCCGCCGACACGCTATGATAGGTACACATGCACTCACACCACCTTGTGCTGTGAGTTGCAACCCAGCTATATGCTTACCCACCATTAAGTGTTGCGTCTGCTGCAGTTCCTATATGATGGCCGAGATATGCAGTTCGTCATCTCCCGCTGCTGGTCAGCCTCGCATCTGCCTATTGGTGCGGGACTACCCATCCTCCATCCTCGGATCTTTCTCGCTAATCTCAGGGGCACGCTATCTGCTATCATCCGCTTGAGAACACATGTTTGCGATCAAGTATTGACAAATTGGTCTTCAATGATGATGGTTGTTTCGTTGGAGTGACAACCCACCCCGTCAGCGCAGCAGCCCTTCACACGAGCCGAACACGTTACGGTGACACTCCAACAGCTAACAATAAAGCACGAGCCTGTCTTAACCTCATCTGCTATGGTTCTCAGGGACTGGCTCCTTCCGGCTAAAAAGGCCAAGTATGTACTATAATCACAGTCCATACCAGCACGCTGGAACGCAGAACTCACCGCGTCGTCGGGTCCTGTCCGATTAAGGGGTCGAACAGCGAGGAAACTTCCTTGCAGTTCGCATCAATGCTGGACTACACAGTCCTTGAGAATACATTGTGTGGAGGCATATCCTCATTTCAATGCAGCAGCAGCGTATCTAGACCACGTTGCAGTGCAAACATGAACCTGCCCGATTCGGTAGGTATGCAGTTGCCCGATTAGGCAACCACGCAGAAGCGTTGAAAACGGCGAAACCACGATCGAGGCTGGTTCTTCGTGCGTTGATTGGCCCAAGCCACATGTAGGATCGTGAACACATTGTAAAAGTTGATTCGGTAAACGTTGATGCTACAAGGTAAACACTGATCATCGAACTCCCAGCACCATCGAAAACTCGTACGGTAAGGTTTCGCAACGCTCCATACTGCAATTGATGTTCCCCATGCCCTTAGTTCAACATGTTTGTTCCAAGGATACTTGAAACGTACGAGAAACTTAGCAGAATGACAGGTTGTAGGCATAGTGGTTATACGAAATACCCATTCCTGCTGAACTACGGCCTTCTTTTTGAAACGTGAGTTGAAGTGAGATTCACGAAGAAAGAACGATAGAGTTGCTCTTACCTCATGGCAGTCGCTTATTGGTCACGCGCACCGGCCCAAGCTTCCTTCTCCTCACAGTCAATAACAACCTCATGCTGCTGCGTAACTAGAATACAACTGGACAATTCCTTCCCAAGGTCCTTGATATATTGAACAAGACAGCGCGAGCGTCTATAAGTGAGTACGGTGGTGGAGTGCTCAAGTGTGGAGAAGGGGAAGTCGCCAGTATGTGCTGACTCTTCAAGCAATTTTCTCAATGGATCCCGAAATTCTCAATCGAACACGAACTGTTCGATCTTGCAGTAAAATGCCATGAAGCTGGAAATCCTGGCCGGTAAACTGTCCTTGTCCGCACACCTCGCCATGCAACCCGTCGAGGATGCGTCCTGTGCATGCGCAACGGCGAGCAAGTGAGGATACTTGCTTTCGATATATTCCTTCCATGTCGGTGGTTTCGACGGCAGTCCAATTGCTGTAGTAGACCTGGTCATGCCTACAAAAGAGTCTGGTTGAATGTTGCGTATCCGGTATGGTCGACTACTGGCTGCTGTATCTGCTCCTCATGCGTAGCGGACGTTGATGAGGCATGGCTCGTCAACCGGACGACCAGCTATAGTCTTCTGTCTGATGAGCTTCGCGACCCAAGGCATTCGAGGAGCATCGCCACAGCACGAATCGGCTAGCCGTACGATCAAGCTTAGTCATTCTGCCTTGAGAATACACCGATACCTTACAACCCATGGTAAATGTACAGAACGTAAACGGGTTACAGCCAGAGCGAAAGAAGCTAGAGGAGTTCCAGCTGCATCTGGTGTGGTTGTCAATCGAGATGACTAACACGAGTGCAGTGCAGAAAACATTATGGAGCAACCGTCAGACAGCTCAGCCTTCGATAGGCTAACCCCAGATTACCACACCACTGGCACCGTGGCTCGACACCTAGCTCCCGACAAGTCGGCCACAGTTCCAGCTCTGCCCGTGTCGTCCCGGGCTCTCCTCGACGCGCAGGCTGTCTACTGCAGGTACACCCGCTCTTGCCACCCCACCGAAATCGCGCCGCTCTACACGTCGTTGCATTCACCAGCAGAGCACGGGGAACGATGCGCGTCATAAAGGGTAGTCGTTGCGAAGGTAACAGAGATTGGCGATCGACATGGCAGCAGTGGAGAGACAGAGATGAGCGTTAGATCTAAAAGCACCAGCCAGAATCACCACCATGCTGCGCACATCTTCAAACGTACCAGCGCTCAGACGCATGCCCCCTCGGCCGGTCCGGATTAGCCAGTGTAACTGTTCCTATCAATATCGGGTGCGCGTCTCGGCGAACAGTGGTCCAGCATCCCCCGTTCCGGCGAGCTCTGCCATGCCTACCATTGAGACGAGGTTCCATGATCAGCAAGCCTTGCTCTGGGGAAAATTAAGCATATCTTGCGCCCTTACCACACGTGGAGCAGTCCTTTGGCCATGCCGAATGTGGGAGATGACACCGCCACAACGCACGGATGCCAGCTTGAACGTCATGTTCGATGTTTGAACATGCTCACACACTCCCCCTGCTCGTAGATGTATATTGCGCAAATTTCTGGTAGATTGAAGCAACTGTGAAGGTGTGCACAGCTGTATCACAGCCGGCGCCCAGCGGCGGCCCACGTTACGTTTGCAGATCAAGTAACAAAGTGTGGCTTATCTTCAGGCACAAGGGTCGCCGGCTTGGCTGATCTACTGCATGCCCGCGCGCCCGCTAGAGCCCCAACGTCTGATGCGCGATATTCGATTGAGCCGACATCGCGATGCGGCTTTTTTGACTGTGTAGGGCTCTTTTTCGAGGCGCGTGCAAAAGTCACCACAAGCCCGTGGGGTCTGGCGGTGTGGAGAGATGGGGGAAGGATGAGGGTCTTGCAATTATGGCCATCTTTTACATATGCATCACTGGCTATTCGCCGCAATGCTGGACAGGTACCACGCGATCCCTTGATATTCGTTTTGGCGGTCCTGCAGATGGCGTTGCAGGCGCTGCAGGAGACGGTGGAGCTCTTGGCACGGAATGCTCCACGTCTGAGCTGACTTGAGAAGGCCAGACGGCTTCTGGAAGGCGAAGGCGATGCCACCCGAGCCGCACGCCCTACAACCAAGGACCACGATGGTCAACACTTCGGCACTATTGCTTCGCGGCCTCGCAAATGATTAATCTGACTACAAAAAACGTTGCGCGAGCGTCACACAGCGCCCGAATGACAGGCGCCGAGTCGCTGGCATTGCGGCGATTGGCCAGCCGCGGCTTTATCGCGTCAGACCCACGGAAACGCCTCTCTAGTACCATGTCCAGATTGTGTTGCGTGCAGGCGCTGCGCGATGCACTCGACGCCAGGGTCCAAGTTCTTCCGTGCACACGCCGCAGCTGGCTCGGAAGGTCGTTTGAGGGCCACGAGAGCGGGCGACAATGGCCGCAAGCCGAGCGGTGTATGGACATTGGCAGGCGAGCGGGCTTTGTGTTATGACCAACAAGGTGGTATTGAGGTGTAATTTTAGATAATCTGGCGGCGCTTTCCATTGTTGCCGCGGTCAAAGTCGGAACGCGCTGAGGCTGTGCGGTTCCGATCCGTAGCCAACCGCATCCCTCCAAATCTGTGGGACGTCAGCGACGACAAAGAGCGCGATAGCAATTCACATCAGCACATTTGGGGGGTCACAGATTGGGTGAGGGCAGCCAGGCCTGCGGTACAACCGCAGAGCGGGCACTAGACATGTGGGTTGGGCGTCGGAACCAACCCCCAGCAGTTAGAGACTGATTGCTCTGCGTTGCTTCTTCATCCCACGGATACAGTTCGGCGACGCCTTGGCCAGGGCGAGCCTAATGATTTATCTTTACCATACTTGGCCCCGCCACAGACCGAGACAGTCAAGCCAGCCCGGTCGGCTATTCTTATAAGATACCCTGGAATCCCTTATCTCTCTCTCCACATTCACGTACTTCCTCCCCTCACCTATATCTACCCCTCCTAGAGGCCTCTCCCAGTCGCCATACACCACAACTTCTTCTCCACCTAATACCGCACACACACCGCAGTCATGGTATGTTGTACACTCAACTGCCATACCAATGGCCCTTCAGGACCATAGTGCTCACAAACTTCGCAGGCTTCCTCAACAATCATCTCCAACACCGCAAACGTAAGTTGCACATGCTCGCGTGCCCCTGCCAAACTTAGCTAACGCGCTATTCCAGCTCCAAAAATACCTCCAGCTCCCCCAGAACGGCAAAATCATCGCCGAATACGTCTGGATTGATGGCTCAAACGGCCTCCGCTCAAAATGCAAGGTGAGCAAATTCCCGCACCGCTCCCAGCACATACGATACACTGCGGCATTTGCGACCTCTGCGCGCGCCAGCTTGGCTTGCCTGTCATCCCTCTAGGCCCTTAGCCTGGAGGACCAACAAGCAAGCTAATCTGCACTGCGATACACATCTTGAAGGCGCTTGCAGCAGTTGGCGATCGCGGCGTGTTGGTCGCTTGTGTGACCTCATGTGCGCCAATCGCACCTGCCTTTGCGTTGGGTGTCCCGCGTAGATAAGCTTTCAAGCCACAACGCGGCCGGAAGGAACCCCGCGGACGCACCCCTCCATCCACCCACGCAGTCACCACCCCCGCGATGAACGCATGCTAACAATGCTCCCAGACTATGTCCAAGAAGGTCGAGAAGCTCGAGGATCTATCAGAATGGAACTTTGACGGCTCGTCGACGGGCCAGGCTCCCGGTGACAACTCGGATGTCTACCTCCGTCCCGTTGCCTACTACCCCGACCCCTTCCGTCTAGGTGACAACATCATCGTCATGTGCGAGACATATATGTCCGATGGCAGCCCCAACGCATACAACTTCCGCCACGATGCCGCCATTATCCTCAAGCAGCACTCTGCGGCTGAGTTCTGGTTCGGTCTCGAGCAGGAGTACACTCTTCTCGACGAGTTTGGCTGGCCATATGGCTGGCCCAAGAACGGTTTCCCCGCGCCCCAGGGCCCATACTACTGCGGTGTGGGTACCGGCAAGGTCTTCTGCCGTGACATTGTCGAGGCACACTACAAGGCGTGTCTTTACGCCGGTATCGAGATCTCGGGTACCAACGCCGAGGTCATGCCCGCCCAGTGGGAGTTCCAAGTCGGCCCTTGCCCTGACATCTCGCTCGGTGACCAGCTGTGGATAGCGCGTTTCCTGCTCCACCGTGTTGCTGAGGAGTTTGGCGCCAAGGTGACCTTCGCGCCCAAGCCCATCCCTGGTGACTGGAACGGTGCCGGTCTTCACAGCAACGTCTCAACCAAGGACACCCGCGCCGATGGTGGCATGAAGGCCATCGAGGCCGCTATGGAGAAGCTTTCCTCCCGCCAGAAGGAGCACATGGCCGTCTACGGCTCAGATAACCAGCTCCGCATGACCGGCAAGCACGAGACTGCTTCATACGACAAGTTCACCTGGGGCGTCGCCAACCGCGGTTCATCCGTCCGCATCCCCCGCCAAGTCGCCGCCGACAACAAGGGCTACTTCGAGGACCGCCGCCCGGCCTCCAACGCCGACCCATACCAGATCACCGGCATAATCGCCGAAACCATGTACGGAAAGGTCGAGGGCGCCGACGTGGCCAAGTTTTCCAACAACGCAGAGGCCGTCGAGTCAGAAATGATTGTCGAGGTTTCGAAGCCGTAGTTGCTTGCTTTGAACTTTTGTCGTCATACCCCCTTTTTCTTCGCGCTTAGATCGTTGTTTCTACTACACAACCTCACACACCCGGACTCCGATAGTACATCTTGTCCACCCCACCCCCCCTTTTCTGCACTGCGCAGCGGGAGTCTTAGCATGGATGATGAAATGCGAATGTAATTAGCTACAACGTGCAATGAACACAGATCTACACAACACTCATCGTGGTTCTGGTGAATATGTATCGATGACTTTTCTGAACTTCGGCTCTCAAAGCATATGAGAATGGAATGCAGACAAGCTCGAGAGACTTTTCGTCAAAGGACGTTCAAGTCGACATGAGTCGAGGTACACAACAACTGCAGCGACTCACTTCTTCATCTCATGAACATCAATGAAGTCAATCAAAATAATCATCCATCATCCAGCCCCCAAAAATAAGTATTCTACCTCTCCACTCCAATCCACCACCCCACCACCCCCCCCCCCCCACCCCCTCCCAACATCCCCCCTAACCCACTCCACCCAAACCCCCACATCCCCACCCGCATCCAACGCCCTCGCATACCGCTGCACCTTCTTGACCCTCGCCTCCTCGCGCTGAATATCCACGTCCCCTCCCACTCTACCATCAATGATGTTCTGCTCGCTGACGACGATGTCGGCGTTGGGTTGCACGTCGAGGGCTATGCAAATTGGAGTTGTGGAGGGGGATGTGGGGGCGAGTAGGGAGGAGAGGAGGGAGGATGGGGTTGGGGAATGTGAGGGGGATGGGGATGGGGATTGGGATTGAGAGGGGGAGGATGGGTGTGGGATGAAGAATATTAGGCGTGGAGCGGGGGGGATGTAGGAAAGGTTGATGTCTATTTGGAGGGATGCATCGTTGTGTTTTGGTTTATATGGTGGTGTGGGTGGTGGTGAAAGCGGGCCTGAAATGTTAATTTGTTTCTGTTCTTTTTCGAAGAACGATCCCTTCAAAAGACTGGTAGTGAGTGCGTATTGTCGCAGTGTGGGTAGCATTTCTACCAGTTGCTTCGGATGCGAGAATGGCAAAGTTTCTAGTGTGCGGCTGTATTCGATCTTGGGAAGGTACAGGCTCATGTTGTGCTGTTGCTGCTTCTCGTTTCCTTCTGCGTCGATGGTCAGGACGGGTCGCGAGCTGCGGATCTCTGGTGTGGATTCTGTGGCGCCCATCATTCCTGGGTCGATTTCGCCAGGGCGTAGTGCTAGGCCGACGAAGGTGGTGGGTCGGAAATCTTCTGGTCGCGGTTCGATGCCTACGCTTTGGTAGAGCTGCATGTGCACAGCGAAGGGAACGACGAGCGGTGGGTTGAATTTGGCGACGAAGCGGATGTTTGGTAAGCGACCAGGGGCAGAGCTCAGATCCATCGCTTCGTCTGTCTGCGCAGTGGGCTCGAGATATGTGGGCTTCGGATCCTGCCAGTCGATCGAAGGGCGGTCAAGAAGAATATTATCAAGTGTGACATTTGCATCGGTTGCGTCTGTAGGCTTCTCGATCTTGTCGCTTATCCACTCATTTGATATTCTTATGGGGTTGTATAACGTTGAGGGCGACGCTTCGCACTCGATTGTGAGGGAGTATATCTTGTTCATCTCCGTGTCGTCGTCTTCGGGGTACAGGGTGGCTTCTTGTGAGTCGATGTCCATTTTCTCTTTTGCCTTCTCGGATTGTACCGGCTTACTCCGTATTATATGGCGCCTGTCCATCCAGTACTCCAGGCTCAGGCCCAGACATGACCCGCCATTGAGCCTTGGGCGTCCGCTCTTCTTGCACAGCACCTCTCGTTCCGCTTTGTGACTCCTGTGCGGCGTGGTTGCCTCCATGAGGGCCATTGCCATCTTCTTCTCATGCTCGAACAGTTTCCTCAAGCTCGTGTACACGCCTGCAATGGCATTGTAGCAGCTCACGCCCCCGTTCTGCGGATTGCCCAGCTTGTCGAGACTCAAAAGCTTTTCCAGGTTCTCCGCAAAGCGTTCAAGCGTGACGTTGATCTTGCTCTGGCCAGGAAGCGGCTTCAGGCTCCGTACTAATATTTCAGAGCCTGTTGGGCCAAATTGCAGGTCTTCTTGCTCGCCATCCAAGCCGGTCTGCAAGTTCACCGTCGCAATCTCGTCGTTTTTGAACGTGACGTCGCACACGGCTTCGTCGCCTATCAACAGCATCCAGCTGTGCGCTTCTGCCGTGTTCTTCTCGATGGATACGCCCAGTCTTTTGCAGAGTGCAAGCAGGCCCTCTTCGCTCACGCGACCCGGCTTGCGCCCCACCACCTCCAGGATGTTCTGAAGTCTCCTGCTCCTGTCCGCCTCATCTGCGCGACCCATTGTGCTTGCGCTCATGCCTAAGCTGGACATGCCGAGCCCGCTCATGCTTATGCCCATGCCAACTCCGCCCATGCCCGAGCTCGGATCGGTAAGCATGTTATGCATCGCCGGCGAGTCGGGGAACAGCATGTTGGTATTACCAGTATGCGGAACGCTTCGCGGGGCGGGCGAGGAGAAGGTGGGGAGGTGCTTAGACGGCCCAGGCGTGTTTGTTGAGGGTGTCGGCGTTGCCATTATAGCGGTTGGCTCTCGGAGCTCGGTCGCGTAGGGATGTAGATATGTTCGGCGCTATAGACACCTTGGGCAGTACGTTGTCATGCTGTGTGGTTGAATGTGTACCCAGGTAAGTGAGAAGCAAGGGCGCGCCGTCGTGAAGCTCATACGAGTCAGGTCTTGGCAACACAACAAATCTTGAACGTCATTTCTGATGGTTCGAACACTGTGAATCTGTAATACAAGATAGACAGCTAATCAGTCACTTCAAATTCTGGTGACTACATCGTGTGAAAACCCAGGGTATCATAACGCAATGCTCAAAAGTAGAGAGACCGCCCCCTACCGCCATACTGTGCCACATGCGACACAGGTCGTGAGACCTCAGTCCAGTTCAACAACCTCGTCTTCCTCATCTTCGAGTATCTCCGTGACTCTGCCCCTCGCCTTTCCTGCTGCAACTCTTCCACCTCCAGTCTTCTTCTTGGCCGCAAGCCGACCCTTGGCAGCAGTCTTGCCCATGGCAGTGGGGAAGCCCAGCGCTTCTGCCATCTCATCGTGTTGCAGTTGATCAGGGTTTTGTTGATACTCGATAGCTCGCACGCGCTTCTTCGGCCGCTGCTGCGCCTCCTCCTCCCGATCTGCCTTGTCCTTTGCTTCCTGCTCCCAGCGCTTCTTGATCTCGTCTTCGGCCTTGTTCTCCATACTATGGAAGGACGCGTGGTGATTGCAGCCGTCGCATTCGTAGGATGATGCTGACTAGAACATGAGTTAGCCACATGCAGCTGGGTTGACAAAATGAGTGATGTGAAGGAAATAAAGTATCATGAAGTACTCACCTTCAGCGGGTGCAGCATGAATCGAAGACAAGGGCATTTCGGCGAGAGCACGGATTGCTTGAAGTTGCATTGGCCGCGTGGAGGGACATAGTTCATCTGCGTCCAGACGTTTGGTGCAGCCATGGCGGGCGTTGTATGTACGGATTGATATAGTGGGTGAGGTTGAGGTTCGCAAGACGTTTCGGCTACGTCGAGCGCGCGGATTTAGGATCAAGTATCGATCATGGTCGGCGTCGTGGAAGTGAGTGAATGCAGACGAGATGGAGAAGCTTAGCGCAAACACGAAAGTCGCTCGAACTCACGTGCACGTCTCGGAACTGCCCCGCTTCTCTTCCGCATCCTCCAGCTACGTCATCAATACACTCACTTCCAATCGTGAGATTGCTTATAGATGTAACAATGGTCAGCCTCCCACAACGGAAAGTTTCTTCTGCGAGGTCGTTGTGTTATCTTCTATAAATATCTGTAATTGTGATCAGACTTGCAGCACGCTTGCATATTTGGAATTACAAGCTCGCAGATCTATAGCATTCTAAAAGCTACCAAATGCTGTACCAATCAAAATGAGTGCCTTAATAGCCAAGGCTCTTGCGTTCTCGATGACTGACGGCGATGATTACAGTGTGCGTTTGCCCGTGGCTCAGGCGCAGTTGGTAGTGTTCGGTGTATCGGCCTAGGCCCTAAATCGAGAGGGGACTTGAGTTACCGAGACCTTAGTCCTCCTGGTGGAGCATAGCGCCTCCCTTCCGTTTGCTGTCGGCGATCAGCATCGCGGGGTAGAGTCGACGTATAAAGTCTAAGCCTGTATGCCGATGTACCTTTCTCTTCCATATCATATCATATCTTCATCTCATTCTTGTCGTCTTCTCGTTGCAAGGAACACTAGGATCAAATACCCGTAACAACACTTTCAAATCAATCAATATGCCTTCCGGTGGATGCATGTGCGGCAACGTCCGCTACGAGGTCGCAGGTGACAGTGAGGCCAGCGTAAGTAGTGCGACTTCGGGAATGACAAGCCCTGACAAGCCACCAAGATCCTGTGCCATTGCGCCGACTGCCGCAAGATCGGTGGCAGCACTTACTCCAGCAACTCTGTCTATTCTGCCGACGGTTTCAAGGTCACCAAGGGCACGCCAAAGCAGCACAAGAAGGTCGCAGATGGCGGTAACGAGATCATTTCCAACTTCTGGTATGTAGCCCATAGTGATAGTGAAGGTCTCCCTGACTAGTTTTAGTGGCGACTGTGGTTCGACCATGTGGCGCGAGGGTAAAACCTTCGAAGGCAAGCGTATTGTCAAAGTATGCCTCCATTCTCAACCAGAACTGCATGAGGCTAATCAAGTGACAGGCCGGTACGCTTGATGACACCAGTCTTCTCGACAACTTCAAGGTCGACGCGGAGTTGTATTCTGGAACGAGGCCCAAGTGGGTCGGCGCTCAAGAGGGTGCTGCGCAGAAGGATGGAATGTCGTGAGAATGGGAGGCTGCGATAGGATCACGAGTCGGAGTCGGAGCTTTCGGGCTCCTTCAGGTGTGTCTTCATCATCTGCTAGCTGTCAGTCGATATACCAGATATGATTACGCAACAACTCGCCTCATTCAAACGCGCCTTGAGCTGGTTGATCTTTGTCTCCTTGACCAATATGTGCTCCTCGTCCAGCTCCTCGATGATGTATTCGTTGTTGTTCTTGCTGTCGATGTCGACTAGCATGGCTTTGATGGATGCGTCGCACTTGACGAGCGTGCCTGGGGTGGTCAGCATGTTTTTGGTAGGTGTCGCACGTGGAGCCCATACCTCGGATAGCTTTGACCATGTTGAAGAGCAGCGCTGTGGCGTGCGGGGTGTGTAAAGGTCAAGTAGTTCAGGCCATCAGGGTGTCGCAAGAGCACACGGTTAAGGCGCGATGACTGACGCTTGGCCGTCGATCCATGCATGCGTCCCGACGGGGCGCGTTCGTTCCGAGGCCTCCGGATCGCAGTCTCACCACAATCACTCCAAACCTCATTCCAGATGTAGGCTTCTTTGCTTTGTCATGCCGCAATCTGGCGTGTCTCACACCCCGCCATCATGTACTGAGGCTGCACTCACTCCGCGACTTCTGTCGGTGCGCGACCTTTATTGCCCTTTCCGAACGCCTGCCCACCCGCACCTTCCGCGCCGCACAGTTGGTAGACCGCCTCCAAGCGTCGAGCGTTTGCCGTCGCGAGGACGATGACAGTGACACGCAAGAGACAGCACTCTCCTAGCAACAAGCGAACGCGACTACTGTGCCTGGCCCTACTTACGCAAGCTTTATACGCCCAAGCTCTGAGCGGCACTTCAACACCAACTACCCTACCATTTATAGCACCAGTAACAGCAGAAATACCCAGCGCTACGAGCACATTGCGAATCTCTGCCACCATCTATTCAGCCACGTCATCCGCCATGAGCGCTTCCGACCCTCGCCCATCCTCAAGCATATTTCCTGGCAACCACCCACCCGATGACCACGACGAAGACGGCACTGTTTTCAACTACTACTTCCTGTTCCTAGCTGCATTCTTGGTCCTGTTTGGGCTACTTGGCTGGTGGCTGCATCGGCGGAGGAAGCAGCGCAAGGCCCAGATGCAGCAGAGCAGACAGCACGCTTTGGCGAGGGATCTTGAAGGCTGGGCCGGCACCCATCGCTATGTGCAGGGAGGCCATGCAAGTCATCAGGCAGGACATGTGCAGCGCCAAGACGGCCTGGATGAGCATGGCGAAGCTCCACCCCCTTACCAGCCCAAGAGCGAAGTGACGGTGGCCCATACACCTACTGGCGGATATCATCATCAGAGTAGCTCTCCAGCTGTACCGCTGCGTACCCTCAGTCGAAACGAGCTTGGGCGAGGCCGACCGCCAGGTTACAGTGCCACCGTTGACACCCACGATTCACAATCACCTCGACCCTGAAGCACTCGCCGACCGCCCTGCCTACACGACCCACCTCCGCCACGATTCACGACTTTACGACCCTTCGATATCCCTATGGCGCAACACGTCAGCAATATGTTTCCACACAGACGAACGAGACTGCTGTGCGAGGTCAACGTCACAAACGTGTTAAAGCATTTTATTTGAGATCGGCAAGAATTACACATTGCAGCGTTAGATTGCGAATGAATGACCATCTGCCGGTGTTTGACACTGCGATACTTTCTCAAGTTCGTCCATGATCCGCTAGACTCGAGAATGGAGTTTTGTTCGCTGACCTTGCATTTCATATCTTTCCATCACCTACCAAATGCAGTAACTTGGATCGGCCTGTCCTCCTGGCTTCTTGACTTTGCAGATGCATTCTTATGACCGCTGCGGACGCATTCGTAGCGTAGTGATTATCCAAGGCTCATCTCAGCCATTTCTTGGATCTACAAGCAGCTTCGGATATTGGTTCATTCGACACAAGTAGGATAATGTGTAGCTTCAGCAAGCGGCAGGATATTCAAATACTGGATTTCCAACCTTCACGTCGGCTACTCCAACTCCACATATCGAGCTCAACGCTGTTGTGTGGGCCACATGATCTGCGCCATTGCCGCTATAGTGCCATACACTTTTAGCCGCCTTTCTCTGCACTTGAACTAAAGTCCTTGCTTTTTCGAATCCGTTCCCCCACGGCCTGATCTGTGTATTACAATTGAGAAATGCCAAATCTCTCCTATTTGGTCGATCTGGCAAGCTTGCACCACACGGTCCAAACACCAACTTAGCCGACTTATCTCTGCGTCTGCGCCGTAGTCTTGGTCCCATGCCGAATCACGTCGCCGCCTTGCCGCGGCATCGACCACAGCTTTGGATCAGCCAATGAGTGAGGACACCGGTGTAGAGGTGGCGATTCTCACGGCTGGAAGACGCCATGATGTGGTTGGTAATGCACGGACATCGCGATGTGGTTATTAAGCGGTACGTCAGCTTACTTTGCTCTTCCGCGGTGCTTGCATGGCACTTGTCCCAATTCAGCCTTCCCTTCACGCGCGTGGCCTTAGCTCGCAACAATGGCATGGTTGACGGCTTGCAGATTGTGCGGCAGGCTGCACTGCATGCACCTCGCGTGGAAGTGGAGTTTGCGAAGGTTTAGTAATTGCGTATTCTCGGAGTACTGCCGGACGGCCGACCAACGCTGCTGAGGAAGTCGTACACTAGCGGCATTGCCGTGGCATCGCACGAAGATGCTCGCTTGCCTATCGCCCTGAAGTCAATGCCGACGACAGGGACAGAATCATAATTTCTGCCAACAGGTGCAAGACGTCGGCAAACCAACGCAAAAGCACTATGGAAAGTAGGCATCGACACAAGGTTTTGACGGCAAACTTGTGGTCAGCATAACATAGTAGTGAATGCAGGTATCCCTGAGCATGTTACCTGTCTCTTTGGGAGCGTATCAACAATTGAAGGCTGCGTAGCCCAAGGTGATGATTCCTTCCGGAAATTGGTTGTGCATTGCTTTTTTTTATTACGCTCTGTATAGCTGTACCTGTGACGAAAACTACCAAGCTAAGATCACACGCAGACATCCATGATACATGGCGCACTGATCGACGCTAGCACTGCAATGCTACAGCAGCTACGATTACAGCATCTTGGATACTTGAAAAGATTATATTTCGATGCCCGAGCTCTAGCCGAATGACCGATCTTTAGGCCTCGCTTCGCGATTTAGCTACACCATCGACGTATCCATCCAGTCATAGCTTGAAATGTCTACACCTTTAGTCTCTTTCTACATCCAGATGTTTGAGTTTCCCCATCCAGGTCTACCGATTTGATCATCCGCATGCCCGTTGCAACACTTGGCTAGTTAACAATGCATCGGCCGCAGAGCTGAGGTGCCACCTTGCACACGGCATCAATATTTCATACGACATTAAGGACGCGCCTGCCAGTAGACCTGTTCAGCAAACAAGCCACACACTATGTACATATATCACAATCCTGTATCCTATTGTCTGTAAAGGCACACAGACCTAGAGAGGATTTGAGTATACTATGGCTCGGCCGAACCACCCAAGTGGTGGCCGAGAAGAAGAGCTAGTGAACTGAAAGAGACAGACGAAAGAGTTGACATCATCTATTGGTTCGTGAAGGTGCGGAAGACTCACGGCCGATGAGATCATCTAGACATTGGCGCTACTACCAGCACCAAGGGCAGCAACGGATCTGAAGGTGACAAACGTCTTGTCTACATAAGACTCGACACCCCCAAGAGAATGAAAGGAAACAGGGTAGATTTCAGCTTCACTAAACATCTTCTCCACACCATCACCAAGACAAATTACAGAGTGCTTGCATACCTAACCGCCCACCATGTCTACCTCGGGCTGCCTGGTCGTCAGTAAGTCGTCACCTTCTCATCACAGCGTCTAGTATTGACATCGATTAGTTTCATGCAACGAAGCCGACCCTCGCATCGACCCTTCACGCTACTTCAACCTCTCCACCAACACCACTCAGTCCATCAAAACGCCCGGAGGTCGCACCGCAGGTGCAATCAACACCATCTACTACGCCGATCAAGCCAGCAGGATCGGCATGATAGTGGTCGTCCAACATACCAGTGAGCATATACCACTGCGGCCACCGAGCAGGACCAGAAGTACTAATACGATCAGGCTGCGCTTCATCTACAGGCGACGTCGACGCCAACGTACGCGCTGATATCCGAGTCCTAAAAGACTCGCCCTACGTGCGAAACGATATCTCAGTCATCGGCTACGTACTCGATGTTGAGACCGGCCAGTTGCGCGAAGTCAAGTACGTTTTGTCTCCTTGTGTTTTTCAGAACCCGGTCATGCCGCTTGTCTGGCATTCTACTGGCGGGTAGTCTTCACGTAGATCTCAGCCGTTGCATTAGGTACCTTGGGTAGGGTCAGTCTCAGTCGCTTTTGAACACTTTCTGGTATTGGGTGAATGTTCGGTAGCGAGATGTGGCTGACAAGCGGTAGTGTACAGCGTAATGGGCCGGATGCGGAGGCAAGGCGTCGCGTGTTGAGCCAGATGGATGACTTTGGGCCGTTTTGGAGTTGAGAACTCTTTGCAGCCAAGCATTTGGTTTATATGTCTGATTTTGGGTCAGTTTGATCCGTTCGTCTCGTCTTATATGGTTGTGTTGTCCCTTGGTTAGCTCATGGCTGTACAACCATAGTTCCGTCCTTACCAAACTTCCCACACCTTCTCATAAACTCTCTCTCTCCCACTTTCTCTCCATTCATACGATCAAACGCACGATTCCACCAGTACACCAACACATCGACACAAACACCTATCCCGCCAACACTCAACACATTCTTTCCTCTTCAAATCTCTCCCCATATATCCGCGAAGACGTCCAGCCTCCACTCAAAGCAAAAGCAACAGCGCTTCAAATCGCCGTACAACCGCCATGTCTTCCCGCAGCAGCAGCGCAACAAGCACAAGCACATCCCCATCCCCATTCCCCATCCCCATCCCCCAACCCCACCAAACTAAACACATACATCGCAGCCCTCGTCGTCCTCGCACAGTAGTCGCTCAACAGCGAACGCACGCACCACTGCCGCTTCTCATCCGTGCTACTCAGCGATGCGTACTTTAAGTTGCAGAAGCGCATGAATAACTAATTCGCGAGATTTCTAGGCCCGGTGGAAGGGGCGGACTACCAGATATTGAAGGTTAGGGGCTTGATGCGTATGATTGAGATTGGACTGGGGTTGGCTCATGGGGGTGTGAGGTGGATGGGTGGGGAGGTGGAAGGGAGTACGAAAGGGAGTTTGAAGAGGGATGTGGGAGAGTGGGTTGAGGAGATTGTTTTTGGAGGGGGAGGAGCGGGGGGAGTGGGAAGGAAGATATAGTGAGTGGGGAATCTTTTAGATGTACTTTCTTCAATTGTCATGCTTTGAATTCATGGTGATTTCAAAATCCTGCCGGCAAAGCCCTGCATAGTTCTTTGATGCTACTTAAGACTGTGGCAGAGGCTAGCAGCCAGTTCTCTACAAGGGTTGTGGAGCACTTGAGGCATGGTTGTTTGTCGAGAAGTGACGCTTCGTTGCGGATCGTGCAATGGTTCAAAGCGTGTCTCACAGCAATTCGCTTGAGCAGATGAGTCTTAGAAGTGGTCAGTGTTGCGAATAGTTAGTTGTCACTTTGCATAGCACATTGAACATGACATGCGAAGTGGGTATCATTCGCGAAGAAAAGCCAAACTATAAGTCCAATCCCCCTCCAAGCCCCATCCACCCCCAAACTCAATCTTCTCCCAAGCCCAGTCCACCCCAGACCCGATATACCTTACACGCCTCCCTCAACGCTCTAATCAGCGTGTAGAGAAGCTCCGACCCCAGCCCATGGACACACCGAAAATCGGCGAATCTAAAACGCTTGAGGTCCTGACCAGTATGAAGAGAAGCGGCAGCTACTGCCTGCGCTGTTTCTTCTTTTGAGGCTCAACCGAGTCATTGTCGCACTCCTCGAAAAGATTCGGATATTTAACGTCATCCTCCTCGTCCCAGTACTGGTCCCCCACAGCATCATCCCCAGCCTCAGCACTGGATTGGTCAAAGTTGAACCTCGACCCCTCCATCTGTGATGGCTGCCCACTGGTCTCCAGGATGCGATCAAGCGACTGCTGGTAGTCGTCGTCTTGCTCCGTCTTGATCTTTGTTTGATGGCTTGCCTCGGACAAGGCGACGCCCTATGTCACCCCTCCCGACTTAACCTGTTCAACGCCCTCCATACCCCCAGGGACCTTCTTCACGTCAGCATCTTCCGTGTTGGTGTCCCCACGTCCCAATCTCTGTCGCTCTTCGCGAAGTCGGAAGTTCTCAGCCTCCAGTTGCTTGATGCGATTCACCACCTGAAGCAGTATATCCTTACCGCTTCCGCCTTGAAGCTCGGGGTCTTGAAGCAGGGACAGCCGCTTTTCGAGCTGTCTGAGCCTCTGTCCACCTGGAACGAGCATCCTGACGCTCTTTGTCATGAGCGTAGCCCTCGCCTTTAGAACCTTGGCTTGCTTGTTGGCCTCGTCCCGGGGCAAGTCCTCAAACCTCGCCTCCTCAGCCGATCGTTTCTTCCCGGCAGCCTGCTCGTCGAGTGACAACACTCTGTCAAAATACAAATCTACCTTCCGCAAGACCATGAGGTCGCCCGCGGTCGGCCGGAACTTGAGCCCCTCATTCACATAGGTCTGACACGGAAGCGACGTGGCACCGCTCTCGGAAACACAGCCGATCCGCTTGCGCCTAAAGAAAACGCGTGACGACCGACCTTCATCCCCTTCCATATTCCACATGTTTAATTTCTATATGCACGACTAAACACTTCTTAAGCGTACGCGCTTGTTTGAGCAAGAACGAGAACACCACAATAAAGATTTCTCGACACCGAGCACATCAAATAGGGGGATGCGAAAATCGTTGCATCAAAACATACCCATCAGAACCTCCACATAGATACAGGCACTAGAGCAGCGTCTATCTCCATCCAACACACGAAGCAGACCCTCGTTGCTATTGACAAGGCAGTCGAGCCGTGTGTAATCTAGCTACCTGCGGCTCTAGAGGGCTGTACAGTGAACGATACGGATGCTCTTTGTAAGTCGCGAAAGCCGGAAATGGGAGTACATTATCCTGTGTATCTACAGAGACTCTTAAGAAATTAGATCTACTTTCACATACGTAGATGTAGTCGCCAAGCTTGGTTTTTTTGGCTTTCATGACTTGTTGAGAGGGATGATGACTATCTACGCTGATGTTGATACTGTTGTAGTGAGTGTGCATCAGATTGCTAAGACTCGGGTTGCTAAGATTATTGGAGCGGGCACAGGGGCATGGTGGTTTGGGTGGAATAACTGTCGTAGTTGGTCTGTAGCATTCAAACGAGACAGTATCGTGTCTACCCCAGCACGTTTTCCCGTGTATACTTCCTCCATGCCCACACCTAAGCAACTTCAACTCTTATCTCCCCGTGGCCGACTCCGCCTATTCAAACAAACCCCAATACAATCCCAGCCCATCAAGCCCGCATACCCAACCCTACATATCTCATTAGCACCACACTTCACATCCAAATAACAAGTCCACTTACGCAATCCCAGCCAACATCCATCCCGCCTCCCTCCTCCACCAATCCGCCAAAGCAACACGCTCATCACTACCCCATCTCATCAGCAATCGCCGCCATGCTAAGCCATTTTCAACTTACTTATACCCCTCCAAATCAAACCCCATAACCAGCACCCACCCCACGCAACAAAACAACGCCATACATCCATACACGGCGCACCGCCACGCCGCCGTTTTCTGCATGCGCACGCGAAATTTCTGCTGCGCCACGAAGCCCGCTTCCAGGCTGCTGAGGAGTAAAGCGGGCACGGCGGTCATGTAGCCGAAGCCGATCATCACGCCGAATTTGAGGCTTAGGTGCAGGAGGGTGCCGAGGGCGCTGGCGCTGGCGACGAGCAGCATGGTGTGCAGGGTGAAGTGGATGATGCTGGGGGTGAGAGGGGGGCGCGTGGGGAGCCAGGCGTCGGTTGGTGGGGACATTTTTGGGGTGGTTTAAGGGCGATGGTGTCGTGAGAAAAAGATTGCGGTGGTGGTGGAAGTGGCGGAAGTATTATGGGTGGTCGGGTGTGGTGGGAGAGTAGTGTTGGATTTGACGTACCGGGTGCCTGGGGCTTGCGTTTGCGCACTAAGGTATTTTCGACCAATAGTTTCACAGATAGGTATCACTAAGCTTTCAGCCTTGGTGGATAGGGTAACTATGGGAGAGGGGTTAGAGAATATATTGCACGCCACGTGACATTTGCGGAGCGTGAGTGGTGGCTGTTTTCACGTGAGGGTCTGAGAAAGACAGTCAAGACATAGATAGGAGTGAGAAAAACACGATGAACTCAAGAAAAAACGAAAAGGTAGCGATAGAAATAGTGACGTAGTGAGAATAGACAACTCGGCCCTGAGAAAACCTCACTCACACGACAGACATGGCAATGACTTTAGGCGCACCCCAGTCATCCACATCCTCCTCATCCTCACAGCCGCAACATCGTCCTCTCCCTCTCCATGCAGACCCTGATCCTGAACACATCCCCATTCCTCCGTTCCCATACCTGCGCTCACGCCTCCTCCAGGTCCTCAAAACAGCGCACCTTGGGCTTCGACCAGAGATCCGCATCAGCCAACTGATCCTCCAGCATCTTCGCCGTAGTAACAACCTGCCTAAACAGGCGATTATACAACTTCGTCTTCCCCCGCATCTTTCAGCGCATCGCCTGTTCCGTCTTGCGCGGCGTGAGGTACGAATGACAGTAGAAATTGCGGCTGAGGCGAAAATCCGCTCAGTCGTGGAGACCGAATGTTCCAAAGGGGCGCAGTCGATGTCGATGAGACATTGTGAGATGCGGGAGTGATGCTGTGCAAAGTGGTTTTGTGCGTTTTTGAGCTCAGATAATGTGTCGTTATCAACGAGAGCGGTGGTGTGGGTTTGCTCTAGTGAAGCAAGACCTGATTCGCCGAATGTCTTGAGCAGGTAGAGGTTGGTGCGGAGGTGTCTGTGAAGACAGTAGAGGTATTTCAGCGCAGAGTGAACGTCGTCGCGCGTGCGCCATGGGTACTGCTTCATTGTTAGCTTGCCCCATGTGTCAATTTCACCGTATTTGACGGGGCCTGTGTACTCAGAGTATCCAGTCCAGGGAGGGTATTTAAAATTCCAATCTTCTTCTGGCCACTCTTCGCTAGCTTGCATCAGATCTGCTAACTCGGAAGGGGCTGGTGGTGGTAAAGAAGGCCAATCACCAAGGGCAACGAACTCTGCGTCATTCTCGGCTGGTAAGACAGGTTATGCGCTAAGGTCCATGTCGAGTGAATTTGCAGTGCTAGACATGGGAGCAAAGACAAGACCGAGTTAGATGGTGGGCAAGTATTTATCGTTGGAACTTTCTCGACCTGTAGGGTCAGCCGTATGCAGTATGAATGAGGATAGTAGAATATGGTGTAGTAGTAGCACTGTGGAGCATCATACATTGTGTGTCAAAGTGTGTTGTAGATGGATGTGAGGCTTACGACATTGTGGTAGGCTTACGCTATTGTGGTAGGCCAGTGACATTGTGATGTGTCGTCACATAAGCGAGCCATGCCCTCGCCGAAAATGCGTGCTGGAAGCGTGTTGTTAGGATAAAGTATTTGATATGTCCTGCTGATCGTCGCAGTAACGTCAGAGCGGTAATCATGCTCTGACTCGGTTGCAAGTATGTTCGGAATGTGTTGTGTGAATGCCTCGCGGGTGAGTCAATCCCTTCATGCGTGCCGATGACCGCTCACGACCTCCCCTGATTGTACCAGCGGTACTCGTTTTCCTCCTCCTCATCCCGTCCATCGTTATCGCTGGTCGCCGCATCCTCGCCCTCATCAAATATCATACCATGCAAACCCTCTCTTTCCGCTCCAATCAGCGGAGCACGCTCGCCTTCGTGGCGTGAGAAGTGACCACCGATACTAATTACCAGAGTGCTCAGCCCGTGAAATAAAGTGCTGCCCAGCACGACGAAGCACACAATTGGCCAGATCAGGGTAACAGTTCTCTGCTTCCTTGGATCCAGATCGTTTGGAGGATGCGGCAGTGGCAGCGAGGTATCCGTCTCTAGCTGCGCACGTGCTTCAATGGCGAGGAATAGCGCACCAACGCCCATAGGACCGAAGTGCCCAACAAACAGAGCTTCTGTACCGGTTCGGACGGCTGGTAGAAACCTGAGCTTGAACAGAGCGTATACGACGGGTATGCGGCGGAAGGCAAGGATAAGTACAAGCACGCCAAAGAGGCGCAGTGGTGTGATAGTGTCCAACTTGTTGAAGCTTTCCCATGGCACCATGGCGCCAAAGAAGATAAAGAATGCCGAGTTTATCATTAAATCGATGACGACTGGTAGATGCGTATCGGCAGTGGGTGAATTTCCGCCATGAGAGAATCCACGGCCAGCACAGAATGCGACAAGAAAGTCATCGACACCCAGAGTTGATGCGAGGCCAACGGAGAAGATGGCGAGCAGCAGGTAGAAGGCTAAATAGGACGCACGGCCCATCATCTCGCGCTTGTGGGAGAACTTGTAGAGCCAGTTGAATGTAAAGCCCAGTACTACACCGAGAAGGATGCCCACGATACATTGGTAGAGTATCGTGACAAGAAACCATTTCTTGAAGATGCCACTTGCTGTACTCCTGGTGAGGATGCTGAGGCCGAAGAATAGGAAAGGAAAGGAGACGCCGTCATTGCATCCGCTCTCCGCGCTCAGCAGGTCCCGGATTCGCTTTGGCACTCGTGTGCTAAACTGGCTGTTGGACAGAACGGAGGCCGCAAGGACGGGATCTGTAGGCGTGAGACACGCTGATATTGTCAAGGCGGTTGCGAAGTCCGTCTGGAAGACGGCCACAATGAAACCAGCACAAATCAGCCATCCAGCAGTCATAACCGGACCCAGCAGTACAAGCAAAGCGCGCCATTTCTGGCTAAAGTACTTATCAGGTAGCTCTAGACCGACAGCAAAACATTGGATACCGACAATGAGGCGTGTTGTTTCTTGGATAATGTCGTCGCTGAAGCCTGGTATGTAGTTAGAAGTTGTCCTTTGAACTTCATTCGATCAATACACACCCCAATCATATGGCCGGATGAGCTTCAATCCACGCGGGCCGGCGATGATACCGAAAACTGTGGCTAGTGGTGGCTCAGACAGGTGCAGTCGGTTCCTGATCATGAGCGAGAAGAGGGCGTAGAGTATCAGAAACGCCGTGACGGTCAGATAGGTAACATGGGGAGCTGTCGGCTCTAGTTGTTTCCAGGCCATGACTTCAGCTATCTCTTGGATGGAGGGAATGTCTTTTGGAGACACTGCAGTTGCTAATTAACCCGTCATTCAGCGCAGTGCTACGTGCTGTCGGTCCAGACAGGTGTTTGCTTGCGAGCAGAAATGACTCGGTATGCTGAGGGCGTTGAAAAGCTGTCAACGAGAGAAGGTTTTATTCACCCAGAACGCGTTCATGCGTGCGATGGAGCTAATCATTTACGCACGGTGATCTTTCGAGGATTGTGATGATCGATGACGAGGGTGCCCAAAAGCGGCAGTCGCCAGCGGCGCTAGTACAGATTGGTACAGTAGCGGCATAGATACGATTGGTCGGGTGGCATGCCGACCAACGCGCACGCCGTATGTGGTGATTATCGTCAGCCTGGTGCTGCGGTAATAGGCGAGGCACGACTTCACTGCGGTTGCGTGAATGCAGTTGAAAGGCACGTGACGCTCGATTTTGCACGCTACTTTTGGAACAATAGAGCATCCTGCTCTTGTGTATAAATGTGCCCAGACGCCACTCCCGCTGCAATGCAACCCAGTTTGCTGGATCCCGAACGCGGCTGGGTTTACTAGAATTACATGCGTTATTACACCCAACCCTGAAAATGCAAGTATAACGGCTCCTGACTATGCGTCGTCTGGCGGCGAATTGAAGAAGGAAAAGCGTATCCTGTGCAGCTGGTGGAGTTAGCCTTGGCAATGTGGATGTATAGAGAAACTTACCGAAGGCAGCTTTGGCACAACCACGGCTAGAGTGGCTAAGCAGTTGATAACGAAATAAGTCACGTCGTAGTGTGTGTAATGTGTGCTGGTCAGGAACAGCAGGATGGGCACGGTGAGCAGGAACTTCTTGGCGGGCGTGTACTGGTCGCCGCCGTCAATCTGCTCCCACATGTTCAGGTTGTCGAAGGCGCCCGAGTTGAAGTCGAAGGGTACACCGCGCACGTAGTGGAACATGAGGTACGATCCCGCCACGTACGAGAGGTTGACCAGGGTCCACGATGTCTCCTGCGACATGCCCGGGATGATGTCGAATAGGATCTTGCCGAGGAAGATGAGGACGAAGTGGATGGCCCAGGCGCCTGGGTGCGTTAGCTCAGCCAGACATGCATGTATGTGCCCAATATAAACATGTGCTCACCCTTTGCGTTGACCCATTCAGCGTTCAAGTTGGGCAGGGCAGACTGGTCGCTGAGGCGCTCCAGCGACTCGGGCGGCTCCTTGTAGACAAGACTACTGCTACGGCGCCTCCGTGCCTCCTTCGCCTCGAGGGACATCTGGCTGCTCGCTGGGGATGTGCTCAAGTGGCGGGGCCGCGGGTCGCCGGCGAAGCTCAAGCGCGAGGTGCGATTGAGGAGTATGGGTGACAGTTTGGCGGTATTGGCGGGTTTGGCGTGGATGGGGGCGGAGAATCTGGCGAGATGGGGCCTGCAAGACTCGGGTTCTGCTAGATGTCTGTCTGCGCTGCGTGTCAGTATAGTCCAGAAGGAGCAGCTAGCGGCGTGGCGGGCCATTCAGGGTCTTACTGTGTACGCAACACGTTCCGGGCCGTCCGAGCGTCAGCGATTGAGTGAAGGCGAGGGCGAAGAATAGCAGGCGATTGATATTCTCCAAGCGGGCGTGAGGGCGGAGACGGCTATGGGGGCGCCGGCGATGTTCAGGAGGGACAGATGTCCGGTTGTGGCAGGCGTGGACCGACCATGTGCCAGGCAGGTGATGGTCGAAAGAGTTCCCCGAGCACGGGCAGGCCGCGCTCCGAACGTCGACCACGACGCGCCGTCCCCAGCTTCTAGACTCACCACCACCACTACCACCTCCCAACCCGTGATCATGGCATCAGAAGCGCCCGTCCAGCCCGAGGCCGCCGCCAGCCTGCAGCCCCCGAGCATCCACGCCGAGGGCGATGCGACACCACAGCCGCCCGTCAAGCGGTCCTGGAGGTAGGCGCGTCTTCACATGCTCCGCACCGCATACTGACCCAGCAGGCGCAAGTACCGCAAGATGCGCGTCAAGTTCGACAACGCCATGAACTTGAGCAACCGGCTCATCACCGATGAATGGAAGGCCATGGGCACCGCGCGCAGACTCGCCGAGAACAACGACCAGCTGCTGGAGATGCTGCTCGACATCAACGAGCAGACACGTGCCCCGGCGCGCCTGCGCTTCAACCTCGACCCCGCCGGCACCACTGCGCCCGTCGACGCCGGCCCCAGTCCCGAGATGATAGGGCAGCAGCTGCAGGAGCTACGAGAAGCGGCGGCCAGCGGCGCCATCTCGCAGGAGGAGTACATCGACCGCGCAGACCGCCTGCACAACTCGCAGGCGATACGGCAGACCCTGAAGTCCCTCGCAAGCCTAGAGGCACGAACCGCGCACACCACCTGCGACGAGCTGCCCGACTACCCCGTCGACGGCCTCGACCTCAGCGAGCATGCGCCGGGCTACATGGACTCGGCCCACGAGGAAGAGTACCTCGCCGCCCTCGACCAGGTCCTCGCCGAGCCTGGCTTCGACCTTGCCCTCCAGCAGGGCCGCCCCATCCGCACCTCCGCCTCGCAGGCGCCCCTCTCCGAGAAGGACCTCACCATCCGCAACCCCGACAGCGTCTACAACTGGCTGCGCAAACACCAACCACAGGTCTTCCTGCAGGACAAGGACGCCCTGCACCACGAGAACATGTCGGAGAAGTCGGCGGCTCCCAAGGCGAATGCGGGCGGCCGCAAGGGCATCAAGCGCGAGTCTGCAATTGGAGGAGGCACGCCCGGCCCGCGCGAGCACAAGGACGAAGACGAAGACTCAGTCGCTGGCGAGGCAGGTGGAAAGGGACGAAGAAAGACGGTGGGGGGAGAAGACGACACAGCGTACCGACCCAAGGGTGGAAGCAGTAGACCTGCAAAGCGCAAGCGGGAAGACGGCGACACGCCGGTCGGCAAGGGGAAGAAGAAGAGCCGCCCCAGCGCTACACCCGCTGCGTAGCTTTGCTGACAGGGTGCAGTGCTGTAACATTTCCTTCCCATTTTGTCTCGACGGAAGAATTACCTGATCAGCCATGTACGATTAACGGAGGCACACGTTTTTGCGCTTGGACTAAACTCGGCGAAGTCGCATTTGTATCACCACCAGGCTACGGCGCACGGCACGGCGTTGGATGGGCCCATCAAATAGATACCCCACAGGAAACATGCTTTATTCTACACATTGAAATATACAATCCATCTACCTCAACGTCTTCCCCCTCGCACCGCCCACCATGACCGGCTCCGCCAGCGCCTGCTCGCCCGCGCCCAAGAACGGCAGACTCGTATCAATCACCGTCTTGCCGTCGATGAGCTGACCATTGTACAGCTTCTCGTCATCCAGCTTCGCTTTCTCCTGTCTCTTGCTGTCGAGGTATTGCTTCCTCTCTGGCGTCAACTCCCACTCCTTTGGAAAGACGTGGAACTTCTTGGGCTTGTGGTGTCTGAAATCAAATGGCACGTCTTCAAAGTTATCTTTCATGTCCTTCGCCTCCTTGACCAATGCCTCGATCGTCTGGCCCAGGAAGCGCTTGTTCTGGGCTTGGGTATCGAATTTTTCACACGCCATTTTTATGATGTCGGTGCTGGGATTGTAGCGGGGGCCCGAGAGTTTTATGAGCTTTGCGCGGGACACGGGCGTGAGGGAGAGGTCTGAGGGCGAGAATTCGACGACGACTTTGTTGGCCGCCGGGTGGGAGACGCCCATGTAGGATGTGTAGCGGAAGCGGAAGGGGGTTGCGGCGGTTGGGGGGGTGAATGGTCTGGCGAGTTCTGGGGGTGGGTTAGCTTTCATCCCACTTCTCCATCTACAAGTAAAGTGATGTGCGTACGGTTCAGCAGCGGCATTTCCCACGCTATGAGACGGTTGTAGCCCCTCATCTCCCTATGTTGGTCCAATTCACCATGCCCGTGGCTTGTGATGTCGTCGCCGAAGAAGTCCTCGTCCTGCCCCATGCTCTCCTCGCCTTCGGCCCAAAAACCCGCGGCGACCTTGCGCTTGTCGTCCTCCTCGATTTCAAAGTCCTCGTCGTTTTCGAGCTGCATGTCGGTGGCGAAAGGGTGGCCGCGCTTGCCTTTGCGCTGTTCGTCTGAGACTACTGTGGGGTCGAGGGCTTTGAGATCAGCGACGAGGCGGGCGAGGGCGGCTGCCGTATCTTCGGGAGAGAGCTCTATGGGCGCACGAGGTTTGGCTTCCGGTGCCACAGCGGAGCCTTCCCTCTTGTCGTCCCTCGCCCGCAATTGGGGTGTTGTTGATATTGGCCGCTGCCATTGTGTGGTATGCTTCTGTGTAGCTCGAGATCGTATCCGGGAGGGGCATTGCCGCGACTGCAGGAGCAACCGCCGTGGTAATGAAGCCATGGTGGTGTAAATGGCCGTTTGATACATCGTGAACTTTTCGCGATGTTCGATTGTGCTTGGCGTCGAGTGGCCGAGGTTCAGCCAATGGGAGCCTTAGAGGGTCCGACCTCCGCCCTGGGGCTTGTATGTCCGCCCCCTCAACTCTGGACAGACATACTTGAGATACACAAGACTCAACTCCTTTGGTTACCCGTTCATCACCAGACAGACCCCAAAATGACCGATACTTGGAAGTGGATAGCAGACTCCAAACTTTGCTTTGTTACAACAGGCGCTACAGCACCATTCACAGAACTCATCGAGTCAGTCTTGGGTTTATCAACAATAGACACACTTATTCAAAACGGGTATACGCATCTCCTGGTGCAATATGGTACTGCCAAGGACGTTTTTGAGAGATCGGCAGCCGCTGGACGGAGTCATGTCGAACAAACAGGGTCAGCTCTAGGCTTCATCATCGACGGTATTGACTTCAACCCGGAAGGTTTGCGAACACAGTTTATGCTAGTACAGCGGTCGAATGGCTTAGTTGTCTCACATGCGGGTATGATAAAAATCAATAGGCTACATGGAAGAATGACTGACATCTCAAGGCTCTGGCTCAATATTGGAAGCTCTTCGATATCAAATTCCTCTCATCGTTGTTCCCAACACATCACTCCTCGACAACCACCAGGAGGAGCTCGCTGTGGCCATGGAACGCTCAGGCTACTTGCTCCGTGGGGACGTCAAGTGAGTAAATACACTTTGATACAAACAAGCTGAGCTTACACTGATGTAGAAACCTCACACCCACAATTCAAAAGTCGGAAGGCTTCCGCGTCAAGATGTCGCAATTTCCGCCCATTACTAGTGGAAAACATCGTGAGACTAAGAGCTTTGCCGCGATTATGGATGAGACCTTGGGTTTCATTGACTGAAGGAGACTGTTGGCTAATTCATCTTCGAAGGTGTCCAACAGGATGAGTCCAAGGACGGACAGCTCGACGAATAGCACTTTTGTGTAGCCCCAACCTCTTCATGTCTCAATGCTGTTCTCGTGGCTGCGGGACGCGTATGCAAGCCACGATCGATCTCGGGAAGGCGGAAGGCTGCAATGCCCAATCCCGTTTGTAAGACGCGGGATGGAAAGTCGCACAGCAGTAATCTGAGAGCGATTGTTTGGAGAACAGAGTCGGTTGGCTGGTGATAGACGGATCGACGACCAACGTACAGCGATGCACGGCAATGCATTGTTTAATTGCGAAAGATAAGCCACATGACGATGGAGCTTCCGAAGATCTCGATTAATGCTGCAAGGATTAAAGGCGACAATTCTGAACAAGAGACCTTGAACAACCTCTAAATCCTGCACGTGGTGTCGCTGCTCAATGGGGCGTAGCAGCCTCGTTCCACCGACTTTCATTCTGCTGCGTCAGCATCGCTCATCAGCACCACCAGGCGTCTTCTGTTTGCGATCAGTCCTTCCTCATTCAATGTATTTACTAGGTATCTTTTGGTTCGTGCATGCTTGCAGTGCGTTTCTTGGCGGCATATACGCACTCCCGGGAGCAATTGAGGCTGCAACACGAACCTCCCATAGGCTCCTGCTATCTATCAACAGCCACATCAGGTCTTAGTGGTTCGTTCGGAATATTGCTAAATCACAGGTTATCGCAAGGCTGGCACGGCGCTGCACGGAGCTGCAAGGGCAAACCACATCTTCAGGTATACAATCATGCCACCTGCAGTATATGAGGTCGCGATAACTGCGCGCAGAGGCCCACCTACTTAACACGGCAGCGACTTCCCAAGCGACGGGCCGTGAGTACCACAACACTTCTCTAGCGTCCGCCCGTGCATCATACGTACCTGCCTGTAATTCGAAGCATCTCAAGTAAAACATTTTGGACTCCCGAAATTGTTCTCCAAGCTTCACTTTCGTTTACACCCCCGCCTACCACAACAACGATATCAGCGCTTGGCTATCATCGCACATCTACTACGACACCTACCCACAGTTTGACTACCTGGACACATACAGGATTCACTTTCAGCATGTTGCAAATACTCTCGCTTACAGCTCTGCTGGCTGGCTCGCTCGTACACGCCGCACCCGCGAGGTAGGCACCCGTCTCACCTGTTCAGGCACGATGCTAATCCAACCAGTACCCTCACTGACCGAGGCGTCAACTTCAATTGGGGTGGGGAGAAGGTCCGCGGTGTCAACATTGGGTAT
This sequence comes from Ophiobolus disseminans, assembly GCA_010093685.1. Classification (NCBI taxonomy): domain Eukaryota; kingdom Fungi; phylum Ascomycota; class Dothideomycetes; order Pleosporales; family Phaeosphaeriaceae; genus Ophiobolus; species Ophiobolus disseminans. The sequence goes on from MU006219.1 coordinate 1,601,270, forward strand.
GTCAATCATCGACTTGGGTGTGACATGTACTGACTTTGTACAGCGGTTGGTTGGTTCTTGAGCCGTAAGCACTGATCGTACCCGATGTTTGCTCGGACTGACAATCAAAGCTTCATCACACCCTCCATCTTTGAGAGCCACAGCTCACCAGAGAATCCCGTTGTCGACGAGTGGACGTTGTGCGAGAAACTTGGTCAACAAGCCTGCGCCGATACTCTGAAGCCTCATTGGGACAATTTCGTCTCCCTCAACGACTTCTGGAAGATCAAGAACGCCGGGTTCAACGTCGTACGCATTCCAGTCGGATATTGGAGCTACGTCGCGCCATGGGGACCCTATGCGCAGGGAGCCGCACCGTAAGTAGCGTTCAGACGCTCCAAGGATGGATACGTCCTGACTCATCGTACAGCTACCTCGACGCCGCCATTGACTGGGCAAGGATCACCGGCTTGAAAGTTGTCATCGACCTGCACGGTGCACCAAAATCCCAAAACGGATTCGATCACAGCGGTCACAAGGCGAGTGCTCCCACCTGGGGTGATGCCGATAGTCTCAGCTACACCCATGCGGCGCTCCGCATTATTGAGCAGAAGTATGCGGTGCCATCTATGCAGGATGTTGTTGTCGCGATTCAGCCCCTCAACGAGCCATTCTTGCAGAAGCTGGACCTGAACATGGTGCGACAATTCTACCGGGATGCGTTCTACAACCTCCGCGAGATTAGCGACACTCCGGCTTTGTTTCACGACGGGTTTTACGACCCCGAATGGATGAACGGCTTTTTGACACCACAGGACAACGGCGCGCAGGGCGTCATTGTGGATCATCACGAGTACCAGATCTTTGACAGCGGGTTGCTGACCATGTCGGTCGATCAGCATGTCAACTTAATGTGCGATTCCGTAAGTTACTCGCCTCACTTCACAAGAAACATCTGCTTACCCTCATTGCGTATAGGTTCAGCGTTGGGCTGTGAGTGACAAATGGACGAGTCAGTACATCCTTTCCCACGTGTGATCGACGCTAACCCACTTCCAGTTGTCGGTGAATGGTCTGGTGCGATAACCGACTGCGCCAAGCACCTCAACGGCTTCAACTCTGGCTCCCGCACGGAAGGCACCTTCCCGGGCTCTTACTACATCGGTTCCTGCGCTGGCAAGTCCGGACGCGTCGACTCATGGTCACCGGAATGGAAGGACAGCATCCGCCGCTACATTGAAGTGCAGCTCGATGCGTACGAGGCCAAGGCCAACGGCTGGGTGTTCTGGAACTTCAAAACCGAGGGCAGTGCGGGAGAGTGGGATCTGTTCCAGTTGCTGGATGGCGGCGTGTTCCCGCAGCCACTGGACAACAGGAAGTTTGGCAGGGCGTGCAAGTATTGAGGGATGGGTATCTGGAGGACAGAGTCTGATAGCGTGGTGGTGTAATGGCGGTTGTTGGGGGTGATATGCGGTGTTACACTTGGGTATATGTACATGGCATCTTACAGCACATCTTGGCTGACGAGGAGTTGCATATCGTAGGTCTTACAGCTTTCCCGACCCGTTGCACCTGTTTGTGTTTTGCTTTTTCGTCCTACTGTTCCACGCATCGCATTCTCATACCGCGTTGACTTCTTGTCGTGGCACCGTCGTATTGCGTGTCTCTCCGCTCTCTGATCCTTTCGAGATTCTTTATATATCTACTCGGACGCTTTCCATTCCATTTCACCTCCACCTCATCACCTTTATATACACTCAACTCCTCCTTTTTCACAGGCCCACGGCAACTCTTCCCCCACATGTGGTGGGTCGCGTCTCGTCCTGCTTTTCTTTATCTGCTGCCTCGCACCATGGAGCAGTCGACGGCGTCCGCTACGGCACATCTTCCTCCCCCTTTATACTTCTATATATATATACGAACCACCGGGCACAGCCTACGACACATGCCTTCCGAGCCTTCTGACCACGGCGCCATGAAATGATGCGCTATGTGTCTGCCTGGTTGGAAGGGATTAGTCATGGTCATCAGAGTCCTTCGGAATTTCGTGGGAGATATCAAAGGCCACATCCCGCACCCTCCGGAATTTCGTGGGGTCGAAACCAAACCAACACGCCCCTTTGGTTCGGTTCCCTTCACAGAGCTGAGCTGGGCTCGTGTGGTGAGCGCTACACCTTGGACGTCGCCTGCTACCTTGCGGTCGACGCCTTTTGTTCTTTGCTTAGGGCAGGCACGCACGTGTGCTAAGATTTCAGCATCCATGAGAGCATGGATGGAGCTGCCGATCGGCTTCAAGATGACGGTACTTAATGGTAGGCTGTTCTTTTGAGTGAAAGGATTGATGCAAGTGCTGATGCGACTGAACAGATGGCGTCCAAGCCCAGATTAAGGCAGAAGCGCCTTTCGTCGAGGTCAATACCGGAGGAACCCAGACCAAAGGGGTTGAAGTTAACGCTGGGGCGGGTGTTGGACTCAGCGCAGGAACGGGGATCAAAGACAAAGACTTTGCGCTCCGCGTCAGCATGGAGCTCAACGCCCGCCTCAGCGTTGACGCTCACTCTTCTTGTCTAGTACACTCTCGCTCAACCTGTTTGTACGTGAGGCCCCTGTCGATCCTTGGAGTATCAACTGCTTACCACTGCAATAGCCACCCATCGTCGCCCGAGCTGTCGCGGTGCATTCAGGACATGCTGCAGTACAAGCCTGTCACGTATTTCAGTGCCCGAAGAGATCTCCAATCTGCGAATGTTTTTTCGAAGACCGGTTCTATATACACCATGGCTCGCGTTCCCGGACACAACCTACGACATGCGTCCGCGCACCTTTCGTCTGGCTCTCCGGTACCATTCTTCCGGGTACTGTGCATACACGCTTGATGTGTAGACATTTCTTTGCCAGCTTGGAGGCCGGATCTCGACTCGATGCGGCTTGTGGCACGATCGGACTGGATGGTCGCGGCGCTTGTGGACCTTTTGTATACAACGACTTCGAGGCGCACACTAGTACGGAGACGCCCCCGAAAGTCCTGGTACACAGTAACAGGCGATGCTAAATGCCGACACGTATGTGTCGAGCCGTGTGGTCGCTGGGCACTCCTCGACATGTTTACCAGATGGCCATTTGCCTGGACTTCGACCGATTCTCATCCGTGTCCCATGCTCGAACGAACCATGTCGGGCTTTCGAGGCGTGAAAGCGGTACTGAAGATGCGGCGCCGCGCTTGAGGCACAGTACGTTCACGATGGTGCATTTTAGTTCACACTCAATGAGATTCGCGCATGGCGAAGCACCCGAAGGCGCGTCCGGGCATCGGTCTGGAGTCCGACCCAACCGCGACGATGTTATTGCGTGTGTGCTTGACACGTTTGTCGATTAGCATGACTACAGAAACGCGCGGACCATTTCCTACGACTATATATATACATCCCCGGAGACTGTAGCACGGATGAATGAATCCTTGTCTTCTTGCCTCGAGTTCCAGAGGTGCAGGAAGACGTGATGACTTTGCCCTCGTTGTTCCGACCGGTAAGTTGCTCCCAAGTTCAGTCCATGTCTCGCCTGTCTAATCAAATTCCAGTCACCGCGAATGGATGCCTAGTACCACTCTGTGCAGGGCGCGGCACTCTCGGACGTCGATAATCCCTCCCATCAGCTCAACTCACATCGTCTTCGCCTCCCCGTCAAAAGCCTCGACCCGCTACAACTTTGCTTCCTCCCTATATATACATGTACGCTTCATAACGTGGACTCCGGTCCCAGTTGCAGCAGATGCCCCAGCTCGACTGTGAGCCGACACATGTCTGCGGCGATATCGTGTTTCCAACGGACGAACGGACCAGGCTTTGTCAGCCTGGCCTTCTGCACTGGAGACTCATACCAACGAGCATTCACTATGTCCTCGTTGGTACTTCTTGATGTGGTCGGATCCAGGCTGATGAGGTCACGAGACAATCACCATGTTCACCGGGACTGATGCCGAGATCAGCCCAGTATTCGTTGACAATATGGTCGCAAACATCACTTTTCTCACCATACGTTTCTCCACAACTGATGCGATCTGGTCATCCCTTGCTCGAGAGACCATGACAAGACGATGCCTATTTGATGTGATCGACGATTGCGGCCAAGCGCAGTTTGTATGATGTGATGGGGTGTCACTGCTGCGAATACCGGTGGGACGGACGGCTGCGAGATGGGACTCGCATGGAAAAAATATATACCGAGAACTGGATGTCGACGAGGGGGAGGGGATGAGGCGGTTGTACCTGCCCTCTGCTAGAGAAGAGTGTTTGGATGATCAATGTGGCCGAAAGTAAAAAATATTAGAACGACGCGTTCTTGTAGACCGCGCATTTCGATCTCGTTGAGGTCGCGAGAACTCTTGATATTCGGAAACGGTTGATGTGGACAGTTAGCTACGAACCTGTTGTCCCCGCCATGGTTCGCAAGTTCCTGATCTCGAGATTAGCATGCAGTATTGTTGCAGCGATCAAGCAAAGCCACAAGTAAAGACTTACATCTCTCTTCATGATTAAGAGAAAAGTGTTCTTGGCGCCAATATGTGAGACGGCGTTCCCGATCGTCTCCAAGACATGGTCCATCGTCTCGAGGCGATCAGCCTTCACGCACAATAGGCGTATACTGCCTTTTATGATGTAGTCTTGGGCAATCTTATTGCTGAGCCTGTTTACCTCATGCAGCCCTGCTCGGGTCGGTTTCATCAGCGCAATTCGATAGAAGAGAAAGTGCTTACCGGGGAGATTTTCGAGTTGCAACCCTATTGATTTCTCAACGCCAATCCATCCCTCCTAGAAACTATTATCAAAGTTGTATTCCGAGTATTCGTACCTGTGGCACCTAATGCGTGGTCTATCATTCCAGGAGTCCATCTCAGAGCCAGGCTTCGGGTGGACGAATTTGATGTCCAACTCCACCCCATCTGTCTCGCAGTCGGAAGGGGGAGTCCAGATCGCGGTTTCCCAATAATGAAAGCCAACACAACCGGGCGGATCGGTCATTTCGAGCTTAGCTAGATTGGGTAGGGAAGTTGACTTGTCATGAAGCTGGGTGGAGATCCAGTTGTAGCGCTGCTGGGGTATAGCTTTGGGGCTTTGGTTGAGAAATGGCTTCCCCTTGAGGTGGTGGTAAAAGATGCCTGAGGAGCGGGGGAATTCGAGCTTTAAAGATTGACGTTTGCTTCGGTGGTCAGACGAAACCCTGGAAATGTTAACGTACCTTTAGTCGCCGCAGAGTCGGTGGAAGGAGCTTGTACAGATGCTCTCGCACAGTGCAATGTGGGCCTGGCTGGACTTAGCAACAACTCGTTACTTCCACATCCTGCAACTCAGTGAAGTCCGAGAGATTCATGCTCGATCCATCGTACGGATTCTGTGCCGTCCATTGAACAATTTGAGCTCCTTGAGTATGTTTTTTACAGGCTCCAACATAAAATCTAATGCTGCAGGGATAGCAAGTTGACGCTCCTGAGAGGGCCTGTTCCCACCTCCATACTCGCTGATCATGGGGACTTGAGCGCGCAAAATGCGTAAGTGCGGACAGAATGAGAGAATCCTGTGTATGGCGCTTAGATCTATACGCCAGAGAGTACAACCAGACAACTCCAAGGTCGTGATGGTCGATCTTTTCTCTGCCCAAGCCGAAGGTAAATCTGGTGGCTTCATGATATCGAGGTATGTCGCTTTCATCTCCCGCAAGCTGGGAAGTAGCATAAATCGCAGTATCTCTGTGGTAGTGAAATCTTGCTGCACATGTATGGTGCGTATATTTGAGAAGTCCCGCTCATTGTCAACGAGAAAGCAGCATTCGAAATCTCGTTCTGCGGGCCTCCTTCTGTTCATCTGCGCAATCCGGTCCATGATGGGGATGCCTGGTACTTCCGGGAACACGCTTGGGTTTGTCCCATCTCTTGAACTTTAGCTCTCTGATATTGGGGAATGCCAGCACGGTTTGCAATTCGATTTCGTCGCATTTGCCGTCACGAAATTCGAGGAACTAGGAACATACATGTGACCTCAAGTCGTCGTTTTCAGTGAGGCTGCGTAGCAGAAGCTGTGATCTCTCGAGCGAGAGTTCGCCAATGTTTCTGAAGAGGAGGGACCGTGTGGCGCGGTGGCAGGCGTGGCATACCAGGCTCAATGAACGCAGCGTTCTAAGATCCCACTCGAAGTCTGACGCGATACGGTAGAGGAGATCGTCTGGAAGCAGGCTAAGCGACCTCATTATGGATGCTGCTGGTATGGTGTTGTGGACGCTGTTATTTCTTGCCGTGGGCGCGGGGTGTTGTCCAAGACCCGTGCCGCATCGCGCTTCCTGAGTTTCGGATGCATGCTGGAGGTTAGGAGACAAGTCACCATCTCCCTGCGCGACCATCATCTCACCACGTACACCTTCACAGTCAATGCCGGCAATGGAGGTCGGCGTCGATTTGCAGTCAGCCCCTTTTCTAGATTGAAGCGCAGCACCCTTTGCGAGGTCTTTCTCCTTCATAAAGATCACAACCGAACCGTAAACAGCAACATGTGCTTTGCTTATGAACAGGGTATCTTTGAGTGTATGACACATGCAAGTAAGAACTGGAAGCAAGAAACAAATCCAATCGATCGCAATGCCCCAGTGTCGAGATGCACCGAAGACAAACCATGTGGCTACCTACACGCTCCACAAACCGAGGAGCAAGACTTCGCTAACAACGGACCGAGCCTGGATTGAGAGTTCAAATGACGTCTCAAACATGTCTGACAAGCTCCAGCTAACTGCAGCGTGAAGGCTTGATGGACACGTGCGCCGCCACCCGAAGTTTTAGCGCTGGGCTCCCCACACTTCCCCGCGTTTTTCGTACTTAGCCTACCTCCAACATCCCACCTTTCTTGGGAAATACCCCCGTCGCTTAACTGGATGCGTATCGATCTTCGCTTTCTTCGCTCCAGATACCGGATAACTTCGCGTTTAGTACACTCAGACCGAACCCTTTTCAACAACCGTTGCCTAAGGTAGAGGGCCTAGTAACGAGAATTCAGGTAGTGACCCCACATGTCGAGTGAGCAACTGTTGGGAAGACATTTGCCGAAATTCCTTGGTGTCCAGGAAGGAACCCATCCCAGGTTCCGAAGTCACATTATCATGACTAGGAAGTGGCAACCCTTGCCGTCGGGTCGTGAAAAACCAGTCGTACCATGATGCGCATTTTGTGCACAAGGCGGGGTATCTTGCCCGGCAAGGCAAAGGACATGTTATAAAGCAATATTGGACGCAAAAGATGGATGTATTACTGGAGTTTCTTCGGGCTTCAGTGTTTTGTCAACATGCTGCGATCAATTGCCTGGCTCGCTTGTGCGGCGAATGCGGTTGCTCAGTTCAACATCATACACACCCAGTATGAGACGAGTCCGCCTGTGTACCCGTCTCGTAAGCCATCAAAAGTACTGACTCTTCCGGCGTATAGTAGACTGACCTATCTGAAGCAAACATTACCGGTGTAGGGGGATGGATCGAGGCTCTCGAAAAGGCCAAAGCCTTCCTTTCTCAGCTTTCGCTCGAAGAGAAAGCTGGCATAGTAACGGGTACATAGCCACGAAGCATAAAAAGGTCTTGATGAATCAACTGACAACCATATCAAAGGCACTCCCGGCCCATGTGTTGGCAATATAGCGCCAATACCGCGCCTCAATTTCAGCGGCTTGTGCCTACAAGATGGCCCGCTAGCGATCCGTCAAGCCGTGTATGCTTCGGTGTTTCCAGCTCAACTATCAGTAGCAGCGTCCTGGGACCGCTCGCTCGCTCTCCAGCGCGCCGCGTTGATGGGCACTGAATTTCGCGAGAAAGGATCACACATTGCCTTGGCTCCAGTGGTCGGGCCTCTTGGACGGTCTGCCTTTGGTGGTAGAAACTGGGAAGGCTTCAGTCCTGATGCATACCTCTCTGGCGAGCTGGTAGCTGAGACAGTCATCGGCATTCAGAGTGCTGGCGTGTACGTATTGCCCATTTCCAATTTCTTGTGGGATAGACACTGACCGCATATATCAATGGTCAGACAAGCCACGACGAAACATTTCATCGCAAATGAGCAGGAGACTCAACGCAATCCTTCCACGAGGCCGAATAGAACCACCATAGAAGCGTTGAGCTCGAACATCGACGACAAAACAATGCACGAAACGTACCTTTGGCCTTTTGCTAACGCGATTCATGCTGGTAGTGCGTCTATTATGTGTTCCTATAATCGCATTAATGGATCGTATGGATGCCAGAACTCTAAAATTCTCAACGGCTTGCTTAAGGACGAGCTGGGGTTTCAAGGATATGCCATGTCTGACTGGATGGCTGTGCATGCAGGCACGGCTGCGATAGAGGCTGGCTTAGTGAGTAGGCCTGGGCGGTGATTGGAGAAGTACGGAACTGATAATTACAATCAGGATATGAACATGCCTGGTGGTATTGCGTTCACCTCCGCTTCGCCATCGTACTTTGGAGGCAACATTACCATTGCTGTGTAGGTCAAGAACCCCGGACTTCGTTGATCAGAAACATAGGCTGACTGTTTCCGCCCAATCTAGCAACAACGGATCTCTCCCGACACGGCGCGTGGACGACATGGTCCTCCGTATCATGACCCCATACTACTTCCTAAAACAAGACATCAACTTCCCGCCCGTAGACGGCTACACTCCAAAAATTGGCTTCTTCCCCGCCCCAAACTACGTCAAAAACTTCACACTTGGCCCCACAGTCGATGTCCGCAAGAAAGAAACCACCAGACTCATCCGCGAGCTCGGCGCAGCAGGAACTGTTCTCCTCAAGAACACCAACGCCACCCTCCCCCTGAAGCGCCCCATGAACATAGGTGTCTTCGGCAATGACGCTGCAGACCTGACTGTTGGGCAGTACTCCCTCAGTCTCACCGGTGGCGACGGCAACTACGACATCGGGACACTGGCTGCAGGCGGAGGAAGCGGAACAGGGCGCTTCAGTTCCATCGTCGCCCCGCTCGACGCCATCAAGAGCCGCGCACAATCTTACGGCGCGCTGGTGCAATACATAACCAGCAACGTCGCCATCACCTCCGGCGCACTATCCACCCTCGCGCCCCTCCCCCTCGACGCATGCATCCTCTTCCTCAAATCCTGGGCCAGCGAGGGCTCCGATCGCGTCTCCGTACTCCCAGAGTGGAACTCCACCACCGTCGTCCAGCGCGTAACGTCCGTGTGTGCGAATACCATCGTCGTGCTACACGGCGCATCTGCAAATGCTTTACCCTGGTCAAGTAATCCCAACGTCACAGCTATTCTAGCAGCACATATGCCCGGCCAGGAAACCGGGAGTTCCATCACGGATATATTGTGGGGCGATGTGAATCCGTCTGGCCGGTTGCCGTACACCGTCACCACTGCTGAAGATGAGTGGACACGGAATATCGTTAACAGCACGGAACTGCTGGGTACGAAGGATCCGAATGCGTGGCAAGCGGATTTTACCGAGGGGAATGAGATTGATTATAAAGACTTCGACGCGCGCAATGCGAGTGTTAAGTATGAGTTTGGATTTGGATTGAGTTACACTACCTTCTCCCTCTTGAACATCACTACACAAATCGTCGTAGCGAACGCATCCCGCACGCCTAATCCCGCGGCCCCGATTCTTCCAGGCGGAAACGTCGACCTCTGGGCTACACTCGCGCGCGTCAGCGCTACGGTGAGTAATACTGGCAACCTCACCGGCGCGACGGTAGCACAGCTCTACCTCTCTTTCCCGGCGGAAGCGGGCGCGCCGGTCAGGAGTTTGCGCGGGTTTGAGAAAGTGCATCTCGCGCCAGGGGAGGCGAAGACGGTGGTGTTTGAGCTGAAGAGAAGGGATGTGAGTTATTGGGAGACAGGGGCGCAAACGTGGAGGGTTCCTGTGGGCGAGATTGGGGTGGGTGTGGGGTTTAGTTCGCGGGATTTGCGGCTCAAGAGCACATTGAGGGTTTGAGAATTTAGGGGGAGGTGGAGCATAAGGATTGGGAATATATGCTTCGTTGGCAGTCGTAGTCGTACATATATACATACATATATCAACGCCGCACTGCAGCCCCATCCCACGTCTATGGGTATATATGCGAAGTAAAAATATGCATAACAGGACTGCGGCTATCCAAAGACCTCCAGAAAAGCCCACAACCCCGCGCCACACAGCACCGGAATCGTCAGATTGTCATCCCATCCAAAAAGATCAATCGCCTCGCTCGCGCTGGCAATAATGCCAGCAGCGACAGACGTAAGCCCCAATGCCCAAGCGCCCGTAATCGAAGCCTTCGCAATATCCAATCCCAACACATCCCTCGCCTGCTGCGGCAGCGTCAACGCACCCTGAAAAGCAAAAGCATGTTCGCCGGAATTATACTCCGCAAACATGGGCCCCAGCACTCCCCACCACACAGCCGCCGTAACAACGCCCGTCACACACGCCGCCACACTCCCCGCGAGACTCTTCCCCCTGCGTATCTGCGGGGTATACCTCCCCCACAGCCGCCCAAACGTACTCGCCGCGGTATCGCACCAACTAAGCAGCAAAATGCTCATGACGCCCACATCCTTGGGGCAGAAGCGCATGACAATCCACGCGCCCAGTAAATACGATATGACGCCGTTGTAGCCGTCGACCTCGGATTCGCGCATCAGCGCGCCCAGGCAGCGGATGTAGAAGCGGTTGATGCGCCAGTAGCGGTGGCGCAGCACGTCGGTGAGGGCGACGGGGAGGAGCATGGTGAGCAGGACGGGGTGGATGGATGCGGTTTGGGTGCCTGAGGCGTAGAGGAAGAGGCTGAGGAAGCCGATGCTGACGTGGAGGATTTTGCGGGGGATTTCGTGTTTGTGGATCTGCGCTTGGGTTAGTGCGGGTGTGGTATATCGAGTTTATGAGGAGACGTACGAAGGAGCGCCATTCTTGGTGGATGGGGATGAGGCCCAGGGGACTTGGACTGCGGCTCATTTCTCGCCAGTAGTTCTTGTTCGCTTGTGCGGGGCTCAAGTGCCCGTTGGACGTGCCATTCGGCGTCAGCTCGAGGCTCTTCTTCAGGCCGTTCAGCTGCCGCTTGCTGGTCAAGCCGCTCATTCTCCGCCGCCTGCCTATGCCGCCCGTCTCGAAGATGGGGCTCCGACTCCTAGCACGTGCCCGCTTGTCCAGCTCCGAGCCCGACGAGTCCTCATCGATGGGCGAGGGCGAGCGCACTCTGGGCTCTTGCTGCTTGTTCTTCCGCGTCGAGGAGCGCGTCACGGGGCCGAAGTAGCCCTCATGTGCGCTGCCGGCTTCGGACGGCGTGGGGGAGGGCGAGATGACGCGCGGGGTCTGGGGTATCTGGTATTGGCGCGAGGACTCCATGGCTGTGCGCCAGCAGGTGGGAAAGTATGGGAGCAGAGGTGGGCGGATGACGCCGGATAGACGTGAGCGGGCCTTGGCTACTAGTAGGGCGACGTTTGCCAGCAGACTCCGGGCTTCCGGCAGGTTCGAGATGTTGCAGTGTGGAGGCTGAGTGCGCGCGTCTGCGTTCGCAGCGTCGGGCGGTATTAAACACTCTCCAAAAGCCGTGAAATCGTCCGTCCGGCGCGCATCGTCTGAAGGAACAGGAGATGCCACAGTGCGAACGGGCGACAGCGGTCGAGGGATCCCGGGTGGTTAGGAGACGTCTCGCGAGTGACGTTGTATGTAATCTTATTGTTTAGGCTGGAATTGAGGCGCAATCATGCGAATGCGGTCGTGTGCCTGCCGTGCTTGGCGTGAGATCAGCTTGCATGTGACGATGGGTTGCAAGGCTGAAGATGCGTTTCCTGGAAGGACAAGGACTCTGTAATTTGATGTCGGGTAAGGATCAGGCTTGTCGAGTCTTGTATGCCCGACAAGCAGTTCGTATGACGACGTGGCCGGCTGCGCTTGCCTTTGATCGACGTAGCGGCTCCAGCCAATCAGCGCACGCTTCAACTTTTTTTCTAGCACAACTCTCGGCGCCCTGTGAAGACCATCGCGCTTCACATAACCGCGTTTGACGACTTACTATGGCGCCTCAGACGAAACTCGATCGCTCCTTCAGCGCACTGACGCCTGCGTTATCAGAATGGATCATAGAGGCTGTGGATGCCATGGGTTTTGTGAAGACAACGCCTGTGCAGCATGCTACCATCCCCATGTTCATGAAAAACTCGGATGTCGTCGTCGAGGCTGTTACCGGTAGTGGCAAAACACTTGCGTAGGTCGACAGCATAGGTTCATATGCATGTTTTGACGATTCTAGATTTCTGATACCCATCGTTGAGCGACTGCTTCGCCTAGATGCGCCCATAAAAAAGCATCACGTGGGCGCCATCATCATATCGCCGACCCGAGAACTAGCAACTCAGATACATACAGTTCTGTTGTCGTTACTCAAGTTTCATGCGCCCTCGGCAGTCCTGCTTGAGCCAGAGGACGAGGACACAGATATGGAAGATGCCGACATCCCGCCAAAACCAACATTCCCTCCTGGAACACTCAAAGCTATCCCTCAACTACTCTTAGGCGGATCAGTCACACCCGCCCAGGATCTCAGCGTTTTCCTTAAGAAGTCTCCAAACATCCTCATTGGCACTCCCGGGCGACTACTCGAGCTCCTTCGCTCGCCACATGTCCACTGCCCGCAGTCATCATTCGACGCATTGGTAATGGACGAGGCAGATCGGCTACTGGATCTTGGCTTCAAAGAAGACTTACAAAAGATCATCTCCCGACTACCCAAGCAAAGAAGAACAGGCTTATTCAGTGCGAGTATGAGCGAGGCAGTCGACCAGCTCATCCGTGTTGGTCTCCGCAACCCCGTACGCATCGCCGTCAAGGTCAAAGCAAGAGCTGCAGCGAACGAGACGACTGGCGAGACTGGCGCCGTCGAGGACAAGCGAACCCCAGCCAGTCTACAAATGTCCTACCTTCTAACACCTCCCTCACACAAACTACCTGCTATCAAGAAGATCTTATCGTCGATACAGCCGCAGCCGCAAAAGGCGATACTCTACCTCTCGACGTGCTTTGCGGTCGATTACTTCCAGCATGTATTGCCCGAGATCCTCGAGGGATACGCCATCGTGCCTCTCCACGGAAAGCATCCCGACAAAGTGCGCCGAAAGAACTTCAACAAGTTTGTCGATAGCGTCTTGCCATCCATTCTCCTCACGACCGATGTCGCTGCGCGTGGACTCGACATTCCCGCCGTCGACCTCGTCTTCCAACTCGATCCACCCAGCGACCCCAAAACCTTCATCCACCGCTGCGGTCGAGCGGGACGAGCCGGCCGACGAGGCGTAGCCATCACACTCCTCACCCCCGGACGAGAAGAAGACTACATCGGCTTCCTGCAAGTGCGCCAGACACCCATCACACCACTAACATCCCCCGCCATCACCATCACAGCCGCAGACGCAGAGGCCATTACATCAAAGATCCGCTCCCTTGTCCGCCAAGACCGCGCCCTCTTCGACAAAGCCCAGCGCGGCTTCGTCTCCTGGGTCCGCGCCTATAGCAAACACACCGCCAGCTCCATTTTCCTCGTTTCTGCACTCGACTGGGCGGATCTAGGCGCCGCATGGGGCTTACTCACGCTGCCCGGCATGCCCGAGCTCAAGAAGTGGGACGGCGACAAGCGCCTTGGGCAGGACCTCGACTTGGCTACCTTTGCTTACAAAGATAAAGCGCGCGAGAAGCAACGGCTGGAGGAAATTGTTGAGCAGAAGGAGAAGGGTGAGGAGAAGAAGAGGCATAAGAAGGAAGATAGGGAGAAGAATGCGTGGACCGAACAGAAGGAGAGTAAGGCGGTTAGGGATGTTAGGAGGGAGAAGAAGAAGGCGAAACGTGAGGCTGGGCGCGTAGCGAAGTTGACGGATGAAGAGAGGAGGGAGGAGGAGAGGGTTAGGGGGATGGTGGAGGTTATGCGTGTCAAGGTTAAGAAGTTGGAGAAGGAGGAGAAGGAACGGGAGTTTGAGGGGTTTAGTGATTGAGGTTGGTGGTATAGATGTACGAGAGTGATGGACTATATAAATGCTAGATTGACGCATTCCGTACCCGCTGCTCAAGTGGTACTGTTGTATCCATTCAGGCCAAAGAGTGGTCTGCTGTCTGTCCCGTGTTGTTTTGCGTCCTTCACTCCGTCTGCATCCCCATTCGCACACCTCAAACCCCAACACCATGCACACAACCCACAACTTCCAGTCCCTGTGTATATACCTAACAATCGAGAAAATCTCTCGGGAAGTCTTGACGGTGGCAAATCTAATAGCTGAGTCGGTTGTCGGGTTCCTTGGGATAGACTTTATGTCTTTGGGCTGGACTTTCTGGTGCTGGGGCGTGAGTTTGATGCTGTGGGTGGCTGGGATAGGGAGGGAGCCGGTTGGTTTGGTATTTTTGGTGGAGTGGCATGAGTGCACGAAGGGATTAGGCACATGGCATACTTTAGGGCGCCTTGCCTTTGGTCTATTCAGCTCTAGCTAAGACTGTAACTATCGTTGACTCTCTTTCTTTCGCGGTCCTTCTATGCGCAAACATGTGCTAAGTTTGTGATCATTTTACTCACGTAGTTCTCTACTTGTTGATAGCGCAGAGTCGAATATACGTAAGCGATGTAAGGATTCTCATCCTCTGGAGATAGTTGGACTTGTTAAGGTCTATATGAAACACGTGAGGTTGATGAGTCACCCACGCTTGCGACTCCTTCACCTTGAGATCCTTAAATCTTTCATAGCATCGCGCTTTCCACTCCTTCATGACGAACTTGTCGCAAGACGTGTCTACCTTTGTACTGGGTCAGCAAACTCTCGCCGCAAATTAAACTCAACAACCTGGTTAGTAAAGAGCGCACCACGCACTCAGAGCGGCGTCTATTGTCATTCGACTCAACTTTCTGTGCGGATCGAACTTCACGCTGCGATCACAACTCAATGTGCTTCAAAATCTTCCGCAAGCAAGCAGCCGACCAGCCTCAAGCGGATGACATAATGTCTACCCCGGATGACAAACCGCTGGCCCTTGCAGATCGCATGAAGCAATACGAGGCTTCGTCCGACTACACCCTACCGAAGGACGCCCCAATCATACTGCGTCTCGACGGCCATGGCTTCTCAAAGTTCACGGCGCACTTCTGTCGACCCTTCGATGAGCGCATCCACGATGCTATGATGGCGACATGCGCTGACCTGCTGCACTTCTTTCCTCAAGCGACGGTCGCATACACGCAATCGGATGAGATCACGCTCGTCTTCCCAGAAGGCGTGCAGAGTTTCAACGACCGTGTGCAAAAGCTGTCGAGCCTTGCTGCGAGCTATTGCTCGGTCAACTTTAAAAAGCACCTCACCGAGTGTCTGGAAAAGCAACCAGAGCCGAAAGTCAAAGACTCCGCTTACCAGAAACTCGGCACCGCGCACTTCGATGCGCGCTTCTTCGCCGTGCCGTCAGTTGAAGAAGCGCTGAACAACCTGCTCTGGAGGTGCCGAAACGACGCGATCCGGAACTCAGTTGGCGCATTTGCCAGGACGATGTACACGACGGAGGAGATGCATGGTAAGCGAGCTGCTGATCTGGTTGAGATGATGAAGACGGACAGGGGCGTGGTGTTTGAGGAGGCTGTGCCGACATGGGCGATTGAGGGCTGTCTGATGAAGAGGGAGCAGTATCAGCATGAGGGTGTGAATTTGAAGACAGGAAAGAAAGAGAAGACCACTCGGACGAGGAAGAGGGCGGTCGATAGGGGAGTGAAGGAATTCTCGGAAGAGAACTTGAGGCTTGTGACGGAGAAGTACTGGTGAGACGGAGGACAAGGCTGTGGATTTCGCGCGGAGGCACAAGTGTCGTACGGATGGCGCAACGAGACGTAATAGAGTAACGCATGAACAAGACCAGCGAAGGAGCTATGTATGTCTTCGACCCCAGCGTTGCCTCTCGCGTCGCTTGTCCGTGCATCGTGGATGACGGTAATTTGGGCCTGCCGTCGGAACTCGAACTGGTCGGCAGGATGTCGCGTGCCCACCCGCCGCTTTTATTTCTAGATTTTCCGCATCCTTCATAACAATACAAATACACGACATGTCGCAACTGCAACACTAGGACGACGCCTACGTGAGATGGATCGCCGTCCGTACCGTACACTGTCAGCGTAATTTCATCCTCATAGGCCCTCAACGTTACGCCTCAGGCGCGATATTGGACCGGCTTACCCGCGCCTGTCATATGCCAGCCTTACCGCACCGATCTGAGGCTCGCGTTACCTTGCCTAGATCGCGCTTATGCGTCCCTTCATATATGCTGCAGCGGGTGCGTGTTTCGCCTTCACGATCTTGATACACGCGCTCCCATCCATCACTAGGCCTCATCACCGTCTTTGATGTTCGGAGAGCTGCATCGCAGGCTGCCTGCACAACACCATGGCATACAGGCACATCGGCGATCCCAATGTCCGACCACTTCAGCCTGCTCACCTGGAAAATATCGAGCTGGAGACGCGATATGACCCCGGAGCGTATAATCATGTACCACCACCTGGACATCCGCCATCTGGATATTCGCCGAGCCGTGGTGTCGACAACGACTCGAAAAATGACGATGATCGAAAGCCGTTCTTTCACTCAGCCTCGAAGTCGAGTCAGCCGCATGGAAGTAGTTGGCCGGTACAGTCGCAGAGGGTTGCAGGTGTTACACCGTTGAGGGCGGGGCTGATGGTGTTTGATGCGATATTGGCTAGCACGCCGATCATGTTTGTTGGTGAGTGTGTCCGTGATCATCTCCCTCAACTGATTTGACGCACTTCACGACTTGCTTTTCCTTTGCCACCATGCTAGATATCCATGTCTATCATTTTTTGGAGACGAATGCTGACGTCTGCCAGCCCTTGCTTTGACTGCTGCAAGACTAGACGGCGAAGAAGTCTCGGATTACGGCAGCCGTCTTGCAGAAACTTTACTTCTGTCGCCTACAATATTTCCACTCATCTTTGCTGCCCTTATGGGACGGTTCTTCAGACACTTGGGTGTATACCTGGCCGAAAGAGGCACTACGCTTGGCCGTCTCGAACAGCTCGTTGGCTGCCAGTCTGTCTTTACTGCGCTTGAACGACAAATCACACTCCGTTATTGGTCCGTTGTGGGTCTCTGCTCTGTTCTTGTCTGGCTTTTGTCCCCTGTTGGTGGGCAATCTGCACTACGTCTGCTCGGCCAGGAGAACAACAACGTTTCGTCCATCACTACGGTGCGTTACCTGGATCCACAATCGTCCACTCGATCCTCCCTCGAAGGTCCTAGCTCTAGCAACAGTGCGCGGGCGAGTTACACTTCCATCTTCTTGGCTGCACTGCTAAGCAGTTCTAAATATCAGGACACGCCTATGGATTTATGGGGCAATGTCAAGCTACCTTTGTACCGGGATATCGAGAACTCCACCACAGACGAATGGAAAACTGTCTCTGGGCTACATGGAGATCATGCGACATATAGCTCGCTGATAGGAGTACCTGTAGTTGGTCTGCCATCCCGTGGCCTCAGCGACTTCAACATCAAAGCTCGGCAATTCGACGTTTTTTGTTCAAGCAACAAGATGATGTCGGCGTCTCCAAAAGCAAGGAACAGTAGCTTATGGGCTAATGTCACTGCTACTTGGGGTCTTGAGCCCGATCAATCGAAAACAGAACCAGGCTCTCGACCAAACTATCCACTCCCGTTCCTATCGATGTCTATGGTTGCAGACACGGCAAATTACACAAATTTCTCTGTCGCTTCTTGCGACCTCACATACAGCTATCTGGAAGCGAAAGTGAACTGCAACGGAACATCATGTGGCGTGAAGTCGATGCGCAAGCTCGACCTCTTCAGAGACGGCTACGTAAAAGACGCCGACGACTTCACGCGCCGCAACATCTTTCTGAACCTCATGGTCACATTGCCCAGGGTTGACAACCCCACCGTAGGCAGTCCATCTGCACGAGGCTCTGCAAACGCCGAAAAATGGATGGCGAACCCGATAGACTTCATCGGAGCAAGATACAGCAACGTGGAGCTGTACAAGTTGGATCCCGACCTCTTCGCCCGTCGCCTCACAATACTATGGAACTCTTTTCACCAATCTACCTTTGCAACTACCGCATTGGGCGGCACCTTGCCAAAGAACCTCACCGAAACTGGTGTCATCTTAGCTTCAGTGGGAGCCAACATTACTTTCAACGCTACCCAAGCTAGTGTAGTTCAACAGACGAGCGCGGTATACAAGACGAATTGGAAGTGGTTCATAGCGCTAATGTTCTGCTCGCTTGTGTTGCTAGCAGCAGCGTATGCTGGGCTCGTACTGAAGTACATCACGTTGGCGCCGGATATCATTGGATATGCATCCTCCCTCACGATGCTAAATCCATATGTCCCAACACCAACGGGCGGTACTACACTACATGGTCTCGAGAGAGCAGCACTGCTACACGACCTCCCTGTAAGGATAGGCGATGTTTGTCCAAATGAGCCAGTTGGAGCGATTGCCTTCGCTAAAGCAGATGACAGTAGAGTTGCAAGATTGAATCGAAGGCGATGGTACATATGAGGAAGCACAAGGCTTAATTTGTCAATACAGATCTGCTTCCCTCAAACACCATACCTAGGGTACTGACTTATCGGCGGTCCCGAAGTCCGACCACTTCAGTCTGCTGACTCCCTCTTACACCAGCTTAAAAGACTCTAGTTCAACTCCACCCTCCTCTAACCCTTCTATAGTCAATCTCGGATCCTCTCTTCTCCTCTCCCCTGATCTCGTATCTAAAAACCACCGATCCGCCAACCTCGCACCCCTCACATATTTGATCTCGCAATCCCCCTGACAACCCTCCCCTTCAATTTCGATATCGCAATAATGCGCCCGCCAATGCCCCGGCAAACTCCACAGCCGCGGATCCTCCCACGTCCTGAGCGTATCATCTGTGGTCTGGAAACACCATTTGCGAGTCTCGTGCATCACGCCCATCCAGCCCAGTGGCAGCGGACCGAGTAGACCCTCTCCGAACATCAGACCCTGGATGTAACATGGACCTACGATCTGGTACTTTCTGGCGTCCAAGGTGCGTTGCGGCCGCAGCACAATTGGCACACTCGCACCCAGCAGCACAGCGACAACATCACCAGCCTTGACACTCGCAGGCGAAACACCCAGATACCCTTTCTCTGTCGTGAAAAACACTTCTCCTCGCCGATCACTAATAAGTTCCTTAACATACGCTCTATAACTGGGTTGCGTGCGCAACTCCGCATCGCTGCCGGACCACACGCACGCTGTAAAGGTGTCGCGAGATTCTGCGAACGTAGGTAGGTGGCCGTCGTAATACGCATCCTTGCAGAAGCCGTTGGAGAGGAGTAGGACAAAAGCGTCGAGGAGAGTTCCGCCGAGCGGATACGGAGACTCCATGAGTCCGACTGGCTCCCACGCACGATACGTGGCGATGATGTCTGCGTGATTGTCGCCTGCATGCGTCCGCACGGCTAGGGGTTTGCGCGCAGGTGACACTTTACATACAACATCCACATTCACTCCTTTTACGACTATACCGCCATCCCCGGTTTCCACATATGACTGCCGGGACCCAGCATGCGCATGCACGGCAAACAATCGCGATTCCGATTTCGGGGTCGCGTAGTCCGGGACAAACGAACTAAAACCTGGTGGACAGGTTTCGAGGTCACATGAGCGGAGGATGTCGAGGGTTTGGAAGTGGGAGATGTAGCGTAGTGTCATGTCTTTGTAGACTTGAGCGGGCGTGAGAGAGTAATCTGGCGCGATGTGTAGGGCGGCCATGGCGGTCGAGGTGGATAGGTTGGCGTAGATGAGGTCGCGGGGGTCGAAGTACTTGCAGAGGCTTGAGCGGTGGAGGGTGTATGTCAGACTATCGGTGTGGAAGAGGTGGTATTAGTATATGTTTCTTCGTCATATCCGCTGATATCGTAACGTGTAGGAGACTTAGACCTACGTACCTATCCGACCCCATATACCTGAACAACGAGCGACAAAACAAAATCTCCTCAACGTCGATATACTTCCTATCCATCTTATGTTCCACAAAAATACTCATCTTCTCCAAACTCTCCCAGTCCACCTCACTCGTACCACACAGGACCCGCACCTCCGACGCCAACTGCACCTCCTGCCTGATCCACAGCCTACTGAACCACGGTCTGCGCAGAAACTTACTCAACGCCATCCAGTGCTCCGGAGTCAATGCCGAGTCCTCGGGCCGCTGCTCCAGAACCTGCGCCTCGCTGCCGGGAAGCGTGCAATGAATGCCCCGGTGATTCCACGTCAACTGGACACCTGCGCTTATCCGCTGAATGATGTCTAAAGCCAACGGTGTGCTTTCGTCTTCGGGGCCGAGCCAGACTACGACGCGTGAGGCTTTGTTGTAGATCTGTCCCATGCGCCCTACTTCCTGGCCCTTTTCGGTGAGATTCGACTGGTCGATACACACGGCGTCGATCCAGAGAACTCGCGGGCTATCGGGGAGGCGTAGATATCGCAGTGCGGTCATGAGGTTGGTGCGTACGTTGAGATACTGCAGGCTATTTTTTTCGCCGTCGGCGGTGGTGTGCTTCTGCCAGATGTACAGCTTCTCGTGGGCTTGCGTCGCGGAGCCCCATGTGTATGAGAGGCATTCGTAGGATGTGCGAGGTTCGTCTTGGAGCCTTTCGTGGATGATGGAGAGGTGGACGTCGTCCGAGAATTGTCCGGGTAGCAGATTAAGGAGTCTGATGGCGTTTCCTGGTGGGTCCAGGACTTGATATCTAAGAAGGCCTTCCTCTGCCATTATTGATGGGGGTATTCTTGTTAGTGACGGCGTGACCAGAGCTGAAGGTTACTCCCGTATAGCGGGGCACTCGGTAGAGAGGGTGCTGCTTACCTACTACGTATGGCGGGTAAATATCCTAGATAGATGCAGGAGGGCGCAGCTTTAGGTAAGCTGCATGTGCAGATAGCTGCATACACTATTGTAAGCTACGCAATTTCACTATAACTAAGCATATCTTTTGTGTTAGTATCTACAATTATCTACCTCCTATACGTGCAAGTTCAAGCTACCTACTTAGGCAAGTAGGTAGCAAGACTGATTCGAAGGCGAGAGTACATATACGACAGCATGAGGACTTCGAGCTCATTGAATCAATCTCATATTCCCGAAGCTTTCTTCTTTCTGATCATAGTAAGTCAAGACCTCTGCAGCAATTTATAAGGATAAAGATGTCTGAAGTCAGTTGTGGAGATGTCAACGCAACACTGAGAATCTCCAGGCTGACATATTAGGATACGATCAAAGTACACTGAGGATTTCCAGGCTATGCAATCAGCATGTGATGTGCTCTTTGTGCGTAGTGCGCTTGTATTCCTTTCCTCCCATCCCACACAACGTCATCTCCCAGCGGAACTTCCGACAGCCCCAAGCATCAAGTATTGCAGCTCAGACTTGCCCAAGTCGCCTGAATTGCTGTACGTCGATGCGTCGCAACTCCAGCCCTGCATCGTCTTCAGCCGGCATCCGAAATCCAGGATCTCGGACGCAAGCACCTCTCCACACCAACAGTTCCCCATACATAAACACTCTTCCCCAATAGTTTCCCAGCATGTAAGAAATGTTTCTCGCGCATAATACGGTTAAAATGGACTGAAGCGTTCCATGCCCCGATATTGCGACATGGAGAGTTTCAGGCCTTCAGGCAAGAACTTGAACAGCATTGCGATGCAGACTTGCAATTTCTGCAATCAACGCCATAATGCGAAATATCTTGAGTACATATGTGCTCATCGAGTCCGGATCTAGAGCACAGCAATCAAGACATCACATTCTTCCCTACTCAACTCCAGTCATTCACTCCCCACTTCAGCGCTAGTCGCCCTTCACACTCTTTCAACTCCAACCAAACCAACCCACTCCAATACCAAAATGAAATTCTCATCCACTCTCCTCATCCTCAGCGTCTCCGCTCTCAGCAGCGCACGCATCCTGCGCGTCCGCCAGGCCAATGCGCAAAGCTTCACTGGCGCGCTGGGTGGCATCGCTGCGACGCCCATCTTGGATAGCGGAAACGAGGACCGCCCCTTCCAGGTCAAGGCAGATACGTTTGTGAATCTGGCCGCGGCGCTGCAGAGGAGCTGTGATCAGCAGTTCAATGGGTGTGCGAATGCGGCAAATGGTGGGGATGCGGCGTTTTCGACGCAGGAGTGTCAGGCACAGAAAGGTGAGTTTACCGTCTTCTGTCATGAAAGAGAAGGATGCTAACGCGAGGTGTAGATGACTGCTCTGCTGCTGGCGCTGCGGCTCGTCGGTACCGGCTACGCATCTAAGGCATCGTGGTTGGCGAGAGTTGAGCTCCATCGTCGTTGAAGAACACGGGAAGGAAGAAGTGGTGGTCTGAAGTTACGGGCGGACAGCTTGCTGCTGATGGTCAGTAGTAAGTGTGCTATTGATACAGTCTTGCGAGCATAGCCCAGCTTCGTGGCAGCTTTTCTTAGTAGATATACAATGCAACGAAATAAGATCGACAAAAAGAACAATAAAGAGATTGCAATCGCAGCATCGAACTCTCAACACAACAAAAAGAAAGCCCTCCTGAAAACGTTTGAAACAGTAGTCATCACCTGAAAACCAAGCAAGATACATCGTTATCACAGGTACGAACCATCGTTGGACTTTCTTGAGAGATTTCTGAGTTCTATAATATATATATAGTACGTTTAATTGATGTTGGAAATAGTAGTTGGTGATTACGAAGAAGTGGGGCGGGCTAAGGCGATGCAAACGGGTGAAGGTGGTGAGGATGACACGCATCTCTAGTGTGTCACACATTGTTTCAGGCATCATCTAACTAGGTCTGGCTCGATATACTGGGTGAGAAGTCTTCATGATTACATCGCATATGGCAATGTTGTTACCATTAACATATGTGTAGTCAGCAAAGTGATGTTAGGTGAATGAAGAGAACACGAAATGACATTTAGAGTGACGCCAAACGCCGATCTCCAATGCTAGTCGCTACGCTTTTAAACTATCCTACATATCCTCAAGGCAGTCCACAGCAACGACAAGACGCCGATACTGCAGCCAAGAGGCCCTCACATGCTCAACGCCACGCACCTCACCCTTCCCACACTCAGCGACGACGACCAGGTGCACGCACCACATCCTCATCTTCTGAGTCGCTCTCCAGCATTCTGTTGTCAGGCACGGATGCCTTTCCCAGACGCCCAGCCAACTCTCATATCTCATCTACCCTGAAGCCAGGCTTCGCAGCCGCCACCGCCTCCTCATCCAACCTCTCATCCCGTACGACACCAGCCGCAATTTCCTTCTCCTTCTTTTTTGTCTTGACGCCCTTCTTCCTGTACGCGCCAGATCTCTTGATGCCCTTGGCGTCTTTCGTCTCGGGCCACTCCGAATAGAGGGCGCCGGCTTTGCTGTACAAGGCCTGAATGACCCACTCGACATCGACCATCTGCAGGTCTTCGTCTTCGTCGTCGTCTGAAGCCTCTTCGGCCTCGTGCTCTTGTCGACGGCTCATCTGCGTGGGGGAGGACGAGACGGACGATGGTTGTGACGGTTTTCGCGGCTCATTTTCTACATAAAGGTTAGCATATTGCTGTAGGCAGGAGTAGCTCAAGGCACGTATCAAGACCAGAAACCCGGCTGGTAGCAGAGCCAGGAAGGAGCCAGCGAAGGAAAGGTACATACCCTCAGAGCTTTGGGGAGGTTGTTGTCCTCGAGGAACAACAGAGCCTCCAGTGCCGGCTCGGCGAAGACGCGCTCGTCTTCGTCCGTGCCGATGACGATGCGCTCGCCATGCGCAATATCCTTGAAGGTGGACGGGCAGCCGGCGACCTCGAAGAGGGGCTCGCCGTTGATGTCGAAGTCGTGACAGCGGAAAGCGGCCTTGACGTGCGCCGCGAAATCGGCTCCGTCCATTGACGGCGTGGTCATGAAGTTGTTGACCGTGAGGCCCCCGGGGATGTGGAGCTGCACGACGCGTGCAGACATCGTGAGTGATGTGATGTGGTTGTGAGTTGAGGTTGAATTGAGGTTGAAGTGATGTGGAAAATGAGGTGGGACGTGATTGAAAAGAAGTTGAGAAAACTTTTCGACGTTGAGTAGAAATGAAATTAGAAATTTCGTTTGTTGGTGAAAGGTCAACAACGTGCCCGTGAAGTGAAGATGCTCGTTTGCGGTACCTCCTTCACCTGACTCCTGAATGATACAACACCCCATCTTTAACACCGTCAAGCCTTGGGTAATGCCTTTTCTTTCTCAGATACGTCTGCCACTGGTCCATCATCCTTCTTAGGTAGATTCTTCAAGCAGGGTGCGTTGAACAGCCTGCCATTCCAGGCCCCTCTCGTGGTACCAGCAGCCACCACACACCAGAGCAGTATCACAGCGACAGCAAAGATAGTACCCAGGACCTTGAAGAACAGGCTAGGAAAGATATTGCCAAACTCCATCGTCGACAGTGCCATGACGCCCAATGGGAACGTGAACCCCCACCAGCCCATATTAAAGGGAAACGGACGTGACTTATAGATGGATGCGAGCGCAAAGCAAAGCCAGGTCAGGCCAAACGCCCACATAAGGAGTGCTATGAAAACGCCATTGATAAAGAAAATATCGCCAGCTACAGGAAGGTCTGAGAAAAACCGTGTAGCTGGAAATACTTTACGACTCACATGCCCCAGATATGTAATGCTGTATCCGCCCATCCCCAGCGGTCCGAGGGGCAAGAAGGACGAAACAACAATCTCTCGAGGCGGTAGCTTGTGTAGAGCAAGGCGCGTGTAGTACATGACTAACACCGTCATCGCTAACGGAGTCGCCATACCCCACATAACGTACGACGCAAGTATCGTCCCGAGCGCATTCTCCGGGTCAGGTAGATGCTCTGCCACCCTTGCGCCAGTACCGGCAGCAACGATCGACGCAGCAATAGGAAGCAACTGAGCCGCTGTGATTCGATCCAGAGCCTGTCGATGATTTGAAGAGATCAACAACACCGTGAGCGAAATCGTCACCGCTACAGCAACAACCGAATCAATTATCCAGCACACCCAAGCAAACGTAACAGCCCACGGCCCCCAGTACGGAATACACAACGAACACCAAGCCGACACGAGGGTAGCAAAGCCCATAGGAATCGTTCCAAGAAAGAGCGAATTCACGCTGTCGTTGATCATGACGGTCCATATTTCCGGGTAGACGGTATATCGAAACACGGAGATGGCGAATGCGCACATGAAGAGTATGGCGTTTAGCCCAAAGAAAATGACCGAGAGCCAGTAGAGCCAATCTGCTTTGAAAGGGATGGATATGAGAAGTAAAGAGACGATGCCAGTGCCCATTGTTACGCTGAACCAGGACGGCGAGAAATTGCGTACGATTCTACGCCAGCCGACCTACGAAATTGTTAATAATTCCTTAATTCCGGGACGTGGAGTACTTGCATCGTATTTCGATAGCTCTGCACGCGCCACAGTAGCCTCAGGGTTTCCAGATGGAGTCGTAGATGCCTTCTTCCGACTACGTGACCTTGTTCGGTTGGTTGGGACGCGTTGGGCTGCAGGTGCAGTCAGCGCAGGATTGTCTGACGCAATAAGGTCCAGCTCGTAGTCATCCATGGTCATTGGCGAGTGTGGACGAGAGGACCAGGACTTTCGGCATCACTTCAAAGAATGGAATGCGACAATGACGATGGCACTACCACCGTCATTACCCGACGAAGCGCAAAGAACCAGCTTTGCGCACGGGCCACTTTGTGCGTTTCACTCCGAAACTTCAGCCGAGTTTCGCTGAAAAGGCAGTCAGCTTTTGACTTTTCGACTGCCTTATGGCAATTGCATCGTCATGTCTATCTTGTAGCGCTTCGTCGCGCCGGACTTGGTGTTGCTCAGGATTTGCTGCCTCGACCTTCCGCTACGCTTCCCCTCGTCCGAATTCGGTGCGTCCGGCAACTGAATCTACGAGGCTCAAGTGAAGCAATTCTCAGCCTGCCTATGTAAAGAAAGGATGCCTGGCTTTCTGGACCTCCCACTGGAAATCCGGAACTATGTGTACGATCTGCTACTTTGGGAAGAGTTGGACAAGCCCCAGTTCCGCGGGGTAATGGTCGTGAAGGAAGCCTATATCAAAAACGATCTCCCACTGCGATGCTACCGCGGCCTACTCCCCGTCTGCCGTCAAATACACAGCGAAGTCAAAAAAGGAATCCAACACATGGTCGCCTCGAAACGCCTCATCTACGACATGACCATGACTTTCTCCCACGGCAGACCCTACTTTTCCCTGACATGGCTCCGCTTCCCAGCCCTCTCCCCCACAATAAACCACCTCTCCATCGCCATCGACCTGCGCACCCGCGAACCCTTGCGCGACAGCGCCCTCGGGCCCTTCATCCCGCACGAACACGAACTCGCACACCTACTCGAAGATTCCCCAGAGAGTTTCGCCGGCCAGTTATTCAACTACATCCCCAT
This sequence comes from Ophiobolus disseminans, assembly GCA_010093685.1. Classification (NCBI taxonomy): domain Eukaryota; kingdom Fungi; phylum Ascomycota; class Dothideomycetes; order Pleosporales; family Phaeosphaeriaceae; genus Ophiobolus; species Ophiobolus disseminans. The sequence goes on from MU006219.1 coordinate 1,627,778, forward strand.
CCTGCTCAAATGCCTCGCAAACCTGCTCTCGCATGGAAACCCCAATTTCGCCGTCTTGTACACGGAATGCATGACGCTGAATCTGCGCACCCCGACGAAAGCAGTCGGATCCAGTGGGAATGGCTTTAATCCGATATCCATGTGTCGCCGTGTCCCCGTGGACCGCGAAGAAGCGCGCAAACTGCACGCTACGATGCAGAACACGCTCAAAGCGAAGTCCAAGGGGTTCAAAGCGTTTGATGCAAGGGACTGCGATCGCTTGGTTCCGCTGATACAGGTTGGGTCGTTGAGGTTTGCGACGGAGGGGAGGGTGTGGGCGGAGGGACATAATCTTGTTTTGGCGCGGGATCATTTTCAGTGGTTGAGGTATTAGTTCAGATAGATAGGGTGATGTGTATATGGTGTTTTACATTGAAGAATTATACTACGATTTCAAATATGTGCTACGATGCGGGTCGTGCAGCGAATGTCCTTTTCCTCCAGGGTATATATCCTACACGATGCGCCGAGTCCGACAACAAGAAAGAGGAAAACCGCCCAATGCACGCTGATAACGAGTGATTCTAAACAGTATAGACAAGAAAGGTAAACGACCAGCGAAAGATCATGGTGACCGTACATATTCCCGCGCATGATATGTGATTTCTGCAGGCGCTTCGACTGGTCTTTGGAGCCCATCCACTTCCACGATTCCATATTGCGCCGGTCCCATACCGGGATAGTGTGGCATTGCGTCACTGGGCCGTGTTACGGGGCCTTGGTGCTGTTCCCATTTGGCGTCGTTGTTCGAGAACTTTGGCGTTGGGAATCCGTTAGGATTGTATTCTGTGACGCCTTCTGGGTGGAATTGCGTGATGGGGCGTTGCTTGATGCTATCCCGAGCCTTCTTGCGCCGGCGGTGGAGGAGGAATGCGACTAGGACGATGATGCTGACGACAGTGCAGCCTCCAATTGTGCCGCCGATTATCGCTCCGAGGCCGGGTTTTGCGGGGTCGGTAGAGGGAGTTAAGGTCGGTGTTGGTGAACTAGATGGTGTGACCAGGACTGTTGTTGTGCGGTATAGTTCTTTTGGGATGGAGCTGACACCCCAAGCCCTCGACGCAGACTCAGTAAAGCCTTTGTTTGTGCATCCATGCTGTGTCATGCTAGTCTTACTGTACTGAATGATCCACTTATAGCATTCAGTGGCAGCCGACTCCGTACATTTGAGGGTAGCGGGGTTGTTGAAGCATGTGGAGTCGGTGCATAGCTTGGACATTGCAGCGCTTCCTATGCATGTTGTTGGGATTATGCAGGCATCCATGGCCGCAGAGTCACAGCAGCCATGTACGCCATTGTAAGTGTTGGTGGCGCATATGAAGTTCGAGCTGGAACATGTAATTGAGGATGCTGTCGATGTGTTAGGGCTGCTCCATGGTCGTAGTAAGTGGTTTCGTACCTGACAAGCCAGAAATGAACCCGCATGTTCTATCACCCCCGCTTCCCTGTGCTTGCCGCTTGAAGAGCTCAAAACCTAGTAGCTGTGGTGCTCGAGTCGGCGCTGGACTCCAGTTGTCAGGTGCCGGAGCGACTCTTGTGGGTTGTGGTAGATCCCATGGGAAGGCTGCGGCGCTTGTAAGAGCTGGTGCAAGAAGCACACAAATTGTGTGAGCGAACATCATCGTGGTTCCATGTGAGGAAAAGATCGACACCAGTGCCGGCAGTATTCTCCTGAAGTACGCGAAAGTAGAAAATTAAGTATATTGTAACGAAGCAGGCTGAAGAAGAGTGCTGGAGTGCGAAAGCTCGCGGCGATCGTTACGCGATGAAGCTGACTATAAGAAGCTCACACTTTGCCAGGCTGAGCAAATGCGGCCGGGTCCCCAGCATAAGAGGCAGGGTAAGCTACCAGCTCCCTTGTGTAATCGCCCTAGCGAGCCAGTCTTATCGTGGTGTGTCGCTCAGATCATGCGGGTAAGCCTTCCCAGAAGCATGTTGCAGCATGCACGGCAGACACATCGTACCGCACCTCCACGCTGAGCAGCCTATCGCATTAGTTCGATCTAGCCAGTGGGACACGTAAACGTGAAATCTGACCACTGGATAGAGTCAAGGTTGCGCCTTCGGCCGCATGTGTAGGCGTAAGCAAGTCGGGGCTGAGCGCATTTGGTATAGTGGGGTGGTTGGTGATTGGGTCTAAGCGTGCAGCGGGCTTGACCAGGGTGTACGAAAATAGAAGTGCGGCCGTTAGGAAAGAGACGCACGATGATGCTGGAATATCCCTTGATGAATGTAGTGTATGGGTTTTATCGAATGGGAGAGTTGTCTGAAATCCGGCGGTCTGGAGTCGAGAGTGGTGAAACGTAGTTCAAATGTTTCCACGTGTATTCCGGCACTGCCACCATGCGGAAGCGTTCATGGATCGTTCATGCTGACTTATTCTGGGGTATATCACCAGTCTAATTGCCGGGCGCGAACAAAGAGTGACTGATCGAAGTATATTTGGGTCGTGCTTTTGAGGTGGTTAAGCAAGAGATATACTCCACCCCTGGCATCTCATGTATCTAATTAAGTCAAAGGTGTCATTGTCTTAGGGAGTTTCGCTTTCCAATAGTGCGTGTAACAGGCGCCGGGCGAGAACTGATGTCGGAAATGACGCTGCCCTTGGTATGCAACATGTCTGAAATCGAGTGAGATTCGGTACGCCCAGTGATATTTGGGCCGGCCTCGCTGCCCAGAGCGTCTGAAGGTCTAATCACATTCAGCCTCTGGTTGTTCCTCGTGCTGTGCTCTGAGCTAGCTCGAGTATTGCTCGTCTAAGTGGGTGACTCGACGGATACGGGGCGCCACAGCAATAGCGCCTCTCGATGCTTGAAAGAACACACCATTCCAACTCTTTCTCATTGCATATATACAAACATACTCCCTCAAATAACGCCACCCAGTGCCCGTAAACACAGATAACTCCTCCTTATGCGCACAACAGCTTCAAGTTTGGTGAGACGCCACCACGTAGAAGAGTATGCAGATGCTGTACAATGTATCCACCAGGCCGCGAAAGTCCGCCTAGTCTCGCTTGTGCGGTCCAACAATCTTCGGATACATCCTCGAGAGATGATAGTTGATCGTGTTCTTCTTTTGATTCGGGTTACGCTGCGGAGTTTAGCATATGCTACCACCAACAGGTACACATGGCGTACCGGCGCATCCATACAGAGCCGTAGCTTCTGCTCAAGCTGTGCGCAGCCCTGGACGCTGTATCCTGATGAAGCCCAACAACCTGTCGAGAGCAAGTTAGCTTTCTTGCTGGTTGCTATATGCCTTCCTCGTGGTGTCTGCATGCTCCAATCCAGGTCCAAGTATCTCCACCAGTATCTCCTTCCCACAGGTTCAAGTATCACGCACCTAGTACTGATGACATGACTCCCAAGCATGGATTCGTTTCTGGCTTGTTCGGTCGGCGGACGCGGAGCTTCGGTAGTGGAGGGAGGGGACGGTGCGTCACCGACTGCACGGCGGAGCCTTGGGGCTTTGGCACCATGGTTTGTGGTGTGTATGGAATGCTTCGGGGGATGACAATGTGTCGCGACGATGAGTCTTGATGTCGTATAGGCTTTAGTGTTGCGATTGCTAATGTTGATGTCGATGAGGCCAAAACTTTGCGCCGCGGAAACGGCCTGATTGGGACTAGACTGAACCACTAGCGCGCTTTTGCTGTTTGTGTCCCACATGTGCAGTGTTTACTCGTTGGACGTAATAAACTAAAGCTCGAACTGAGGATATGCATCATTGCCTAAGATAGATTTTCGTAGGTATTTGTATTAATGGACTTGAATAGTTGTAAGCTTTCTACTCAAATGTTGTAACAACCTTGAGTTGTCGAAGCCTTTCTCATATTCAAGTAGACTACTCAGATGTACTGAATATCTCTAGGGAATATATGTGGTCTACCCTTGGGCATCTAAGTATACTCATGGAATGCTCTGGATAGTGTGCATCTAGGCTAATTCTCCTCAATCACATTTCCAGGCGTACAATGGTCAACGCCCCAATGAACATTCTTTCTTAATGTTTTACGGTCGCATTGCAGACGTGGTTTATTAGACTAAAAATCTGGGGGAGAAAGATCGCGTGATGAAGGTTTACGACATTTAAGCTAGATCACGTAGGAAGTATTTCGCCGTTGCGAACTCAGTCTGCTAATGCCTAATCCTTGTCGGCAATATTTTCTGAGATACGACTGAAGCAAGAGGTAGAGGATCATGGATGTTCAAGTGTGAGTAGGAGAGTAGGTGTGGGGCTGCGATGGAGTTGCGGGAACGGCCCAAACAGGACTAGACTAGCGTGCCTGCTGTCAATGTTTGGAGCTTTGTTGTTGTGGTCGCCGCTGCCTACCAACGGGCCGACACGCACAACCTACGACTCCCCGCCGACGACTAACAGTGCTTAGGACTCGATGTTCATGATTATATAGCATTTCATATCTAAGAGCATCATTACCCGGCATTCGCCTGCCATGGTACCCTCGCCACGCAAACGCGCGCCGCGGCCAACATTCGACCAAACATGGAACGAAACCGACACCGCCTCCCTCGATCCAAGCTCTCTACCCATCACCAGGGTACCTCGAGCGTGGGAACGCAAACAGGAAATCAAGAGGACGGAAGAGGGACGCGAGAAGAAGATATGGCGCCGGTTCAACCTCAGGTCGCGTGCCACAGACACAACCGAAGAGCAAGACGAAGAGGAGCATGATGCGCGCGCGAGACCAGTAAAGAAGCTGCAACATCTAAGTCCAAAAGCTATGGAGAAGACTGCGGCGAAGTTCAATGGAAAGAAGCGCACGTTCAAAGCGACGCGTTGGGACCGTCGAAAGAGCGTCCTACCAAGTAGGGCATTATCAAGACATGCAGCAACACAGGATACTAATTAGTTATGTAGGAAAGAAAAGCACACGTTCGCAAGATGCTCCGACAGAAGACCAAGAGGCTGCCGACGATAGCGACGACACGCACGACGCAAGTGCTGTAGACGTTACAGAAGTTGATCCTGCTGTTGAACCAAACATGAATCCCCTGCAAGACCTTGTGTCAGAGGGCAAGAGCAGGAGAGAAACTTTCTCCTTCACCATGGAAACAGAGGCAGAGACAGTTGATGAGCTCCTCGACCACGACAGCATGAGCGATCTGGACAACGTCACCAATGCGCCTGAAGACACCATCCAGGATGAAGATGCCACAATCGTATATCTGTTCCGGTCCCCAGCTAAGACGGCTGATACGCAGTCACTTGAAACCCCGGAAGAAGTCGACTACCCCGAGTTACCTCACAGCGATCGAGAGGAACCAGCCCTTGAGCCTGTAGATATGGCCGAGGTCGCAGATACAACAGAGGGGACAGGAATTATGCTCGAAGGAGCAGACCAGGCGGATATTGTAGAGGAACATGTAGAGATAGAAGACCACCAGACAACGTCCCAAATAATCGAAGTACAAGAGATGGAAATCGAAAGTACCAGCGAGGTGCTCTACCCAGCTCTACCGGCAGAGAGTTTAGACATTGAATCTGTCGAACCGGAAGTCCAGGTGCAGGACGATCACGCTCAAGTCACGGTCGAAGACGCCGAGATGCTGGAAACGACATCCAACACGGATGCGGATCAAGAGGGGCAAGAGGCCGTTGAAGAAGGGAAGGACCTTATTCTCTACGACGACGAAGAGGAATCTGGGGATGAAGAATTTACTGAGGCTTCCTTGCAACTGAACATCCTGCGAGACTATCAAGACACGCTGCGAGGAAAGCAGCTTACAATGACAGAAGCATCAGAGGATGTAGAAGAAGACAGTGATGTTCAATCGAACGCTGGCCAGATATCTCATGTTGAGGCTGCTGATGAGGATGATCAGTACCGTCAACATCAAGAAACTCCCATGCAGTCATCTGTCAAAACCCACATCGAGGACATCACAGACGGACTCACACTGTCGTTCACCCCAGCGAAGGCTCCTTCTGCTGAACCTACACCGCAGAAGTTGCAGTCTCCACCCATCTTCCCAGTTCAGTCTAGTCCAGATGCAACGATGTCCATCGCTCTAGATGACGACACAGCACTTCTCAAAGACTTTCTCAATCGTGCTGCGGCAAGTAAAGCAGAAAAGGCCGCCGTCATAACCCATCGCCGGGAGTCTCTACAAAACCGCCGCGACTCGGACGTTATTCGACATGCTCTTGCATCACCGCGCAAAGTCCTGGAAGAAAAAGATCCCAACTCACCATCGAAGCACGACAACGAGTTGACACTCGATCTCTCGCAAACACTAACCCTCAACATGGGACTTAATGCTCTTACATCTCCTTCGCCGGATCAAGCAGATGACGAGGACACCGCAGAGGAAAGGTCGTTACGTGGCTCCAGACGATCTTCCCGAGCGAAGAAGTCGCGACTTCCTGCACCCGCATCAGCAGCACCCATACCGACACAAGCATCGAAAATTGCGATTCGACGCGCGGATGGCACTGAGCATGTTGTGCTCAAGAAGAGCGACGCACAAGAGCTATCAGCTCTGACTCGAAACAACACACGCAAGAATAAGCAGGGTGCTTTTGGTGTTACCGTACGCCTCATGAAATTGGCTATGGATGCCGCTAGTCTTGCACCACTTGACGATTCGACAAAAGAACCTATCGTCGGCAAAAACATCCGTTGGGACGAGCAGCTTGCGTATTACCAGGAGAATCCCGAAACAGTTGCCGAAGCAGAGTCGCTGGCTACACCCGATGAGCTAGGTATGCCCGACCCAGTGTCTACGCCCAGCGCAAAGCCGAAATCGAAGCTCTCCAAGAGCTCAACTCCTAAGATCCGCAGGGTCCGGGGCTTGGGCACGGCGAATGGTACACCAGGCAAGGGTCTACTTGCGCCAAGTTCTCTACTCCCGGAAGATGTGCAGGAAGAGAAGGAAGCCGCGCAAGCGCCAGCACAACAATTGCCGAAGCCTAGGGCCAGCAAGATCAAGAAGATGACAGTAGCATCGAGCACAGCCACTGCGGTGTCTATTCCTTCGGACTCGAAACTTCCGAGCCTCGACATCGTGCCTGTAGGCGTGGAGCCCACCAAGGAACGAAAGAGTCGACTCGCTGCACCTAAGAAGGTCATGTTACCACAGCCTACAGTAACACTACCCGTTGAGGGCAAAGAGAACCCACAACGTACAGGCATCAGTGGTGCAACCCCAAGGAAGGGTATACCCGCACCAAAGGTCATGATACCATCGACTGTGGGCATGGAATCTGGTCTGCCAAGGCGACGTGGGCGCAAGATCTGAGCAAGGGGTAGATGTAATGACTTATGACACTGTGTTGATTTCCTCGAGAGTTTTATACCTTTTTTGCATGTACGGCGTTTTCAGCGGTGGGATATTCGGGCGGTCCGGCGTTCAAAGGGGTGTTTTCACTCGCTTTCGCTGATACTAGCATAATGGAATTTACCTCACCAGAAAGAGTTTCCACATAGGTTGTAAATGCATTACTTTTCCCATCACCTCCATCAAATCCACCAGCCCATTCCATCCCATTCCATCCCACATCTCAAACACTCAACTCCGCTACCCCCGCCCCCTCAATATACGCCCGATACCGCCCTAACTTCTCCCGCAACACCTCTCCACAAAACCTCTCCACTATCTCCGCGCTGCGTCCCGTATACAACTTGCTATCCAGCATCTCATCCAGATCCGCCCAAATCGGCCTGAAGAACTCGGTCCGCTTAATCCTGTCTACCAGATCGTTGGATTTACCCTCGTTCTTGACTTGCGCCCCAGCTTCATGTGAGAGAACGCGAATCTCCTCGTGTGCGTCTTGGCGCGACACGCCTTTTGCGACGAGGCGCATGATGATAGATTCGGTGATCATGAATGGTAATTCTTCCTGTACGCGTGCGTCTACGCGTTTGGGATAGACGACGAGTCCCGAAGTGACGTTATCCAACCCCAAAAGAATCGCATCAGCGAGCAGGAATGTTTCGGGGATGTCGATGCGGCGAATCGCGCTGTCGTCGAGGGTGCGCTCCATCCACTGGTCAGACAGGGTGTTTGCGAACGAGGCCGGCTTGGAGAGGAGTTCGCGCGAGAGGGCGTAGATGCGTTCGGAGCGCATGGGGTTGCGCTTGTATGCCATTGCGCTGCTGCCGATTTGGTCTTTTTCAAAGGGCTCTTCAAGTTCCTTCCAGGCGGCGAGGTGGCGGATGTCGCCTGTGATTTTCTGGGCCGTGGCGCCGAGGCCGCAGATGGCGTTTGCGATGAGGAGGTCTACTTTTCTGGTGTAGGTTTGCGTGGAGACGGGGTAGCATGCTGGGAAGCCTGTTTTTTTGCAGAGCAGGTCGTTGAGGGCGTCACACTTTGCGGTGTCGTTGGCGAAGACTTCGAGGAACGAGGCTTGTGTGCCGGTTGTGCCTTGGGCGCCCCGGAATTGCAGACCGTTGCGCACGTGCTCGATGGCTTCGAGGTCGAAGAGTAGGTCTTGGGCCCATTGGGCGGCGCGCTTGCCGACTGTGATTAGCTGGGCGGGCTGGAGGTGGGTGTAGGCGAGGGTGGGGAGGGATTTCCATTGTAGGGCGAAGGCGGAGAGGTTGGAGAGAACTTTTGCGAGTTTGGGGAGGAGCATGTCCATTGCGTCGCGCATGAGGATGAGCTCGGCGTTGTCGGTTACGTAGCAGGAAGTTGCCTGGATGTTGTTAGCTATCATTCAGACTCTGATGGTAGGAGAGCTGATCGATGTCTCCGCTGCCACACGTGACGAAGAAGCATCACCCAGCACATTTCCCACACGATCAGTACTCACACCATAATGAATAATCCCTGCCGCCTTAGGCGCAACAGCCCCAAAAGCATGCACATGCGCCATGACATCATGCCTCCTCCTCTTCTCCTCGACCCTCGCCGTCTCAAAATCCTCATCCGTGACGGTCAAATGCTCCCGCATCTCCTGCAGCGCCTCCTCGCTGATATTCACTCCGAGCTCTTTCTCTGCCTCGGCCAGGTACAGCCAGAGCTTGCGCCATGTCGAGTGGCGCGACCGCTGACTGAACAGCTGCGACATCTCCTTGGAGCAGTAGCGCCCCGTGAGAGACGTCTGGTAGGTGTCGAACGCCGAAGTACCATTTTTCGCCGTCATGTCTGCGATCTGCTTCTGAATGTCGAGCGCTGTGTTTGTTTCATTGGCCATGTTGGGCGAGTGTAGTGTTGGAGAGGTGGTGGTGTGAGTCGATGGTCCTCCGAATCGGATCACGGTAATCGCAAACTCTTTATACTTTCCTATTACACTCTCACACGTTGTAGCTCTGACCTTTCCTTCCTTAACCCCGAAAAACAGTATATAAGTGTTCAGAAACCCACCCACCAAAAGCAGACCCTTTTCTACCCGCAGCAAATTTCGCGGTTCATTCACGTGTGCCCCAAAATTTGAGCTCTTTCGCCAAGACCCCACATTGCATCACTCGAAAATGCGCAAACCGTACTCTGATTTGGTAGCGTACTGCTAGCATGTGCGATCGACGGTATAGCAAATGGGATACAGAATTTTATCCGCGGTGTCTCTGAGCCGCATAGCCATATTTGCACATGATACAGGATGTAAATCCGGTAGGACATTGGTTCAGCATCCATTACACACGTTCCTACCCTTGGGCCAAGATTTCCCCGACGGTGGTGCGCATACGATCACCTCATGGACTGATCTGGACGCCTCAAAGTGGGAGAAAGGCTGAGCGCTTTCACGCCCTCCGTAGACTTCCGATACCGGCCGCGGTAAGTTAGCGTGGGATGTACACAACGAGAACTTCAGTATCTAGCACTGTACGGCGCATCGTGACAATGAATTATTGGAGTTGGATTGATAATGATTCGTGTAGCTGGGAATACAGAAATAGTCTGACAGTCCAGACTTGTGGTATCTTCAATGACCCGCTTTCTCCACCAAACTGCTGCCCAGCCCACAGCTAAACATACATCTATCCACCGTAGTCTCAACTGTACAAAACAGCTGTGAAGCTGACTACAATGCTGGAGATTTCCACACGTCTCTGTTAATCTTGAAGAGATTGCTCTGCTTGTGCGGGAGACTGACTTCGCGCTCCTTGTAGAAGCCTGCTTCTTGGAGGTATTGTGCAAGTCTTCATTTGTCAGTCTTCGTGATCACACAACAGCATGATTATAGGACTTACTTCTCGTTGTCAACCCGCGGCTCCAGCATCACCCTCTCCGTTCGGTTGTCCGCAAGCCAGCAGTAATGCACAAGTGCACTCAGCCAGATCTTCACTCTGTGAGGGCCTCTAAACTCCTGCTCGCCGATCAGGCAATGGAATCCGCGGTCCCAGTCGCTAACGATCGGGACATATTTTCCAAGATTGTCTTCCTTGACCCAGTATATCTCGAAGTAGCCAAATGGTTTACCGTCCCAGCACCCGATGGCCGGAAACGAATTCTTCGACTTCAAGCCGTTCTTGAGAAACTCCTCCTGATGGGTCAAGTCGCCGGCCTCACCCCAGAAGTGCGCCACGCGCGGTTCGTTCATCCACTTCTGCAGGTACTCGGCGTCCGACTTGAGGTCCAGATTCAATGAGTTCATTGTGGGGATGTTGAAATCTGAGGAAGAGATCTGGCTATTTCGGGGTGTGGAGGTGAGACTGGAGATAGGGCCACGGTGTCGGAGGGGCTTCGACGAACAGGAAGCGACACGGAACGAGAGGTACTGCCCGACGCTGGGTATGTATCGCGTGTAGAAGACCTCGCCCTGCCTAGGCGGCTTGGGTCGTACAGGATGTCGGACGTTGTTCGTGAAGACGTATTGTGCAGGCGGCGGGGGGTAGTAGGTCGGAAGATGGGAACTCGAGTGGAATGGACCTGGTGCTGTCGGCGACCACAGACTAGGCAAGGCCTGTTCAAGCTGCTGTTCCTTAATCGACTCAGCTCCAAGACCTCGCGCTGGTGAAGATGGCCTCGAAGCGTACGGCGAGCCAGACGGGAAGGGTGACTGGGCCATTGGCGACAATGTGAAGAGATAGATTCGAGGGTCGAGCTGCCAGAAGGTGGTGCGACTAACGAACATCTTCTGCCAGCCCTCGGGCGAGTTCTCTTCTTGCGCGCATCCGACCGTCGAGTCTTCGCTGGCTATGAGCCCCATGCGCTCCAGCTTGGGCAGCACGACCTTGCCCTTGAATATGCCCTCCCTGTTGATGTTTATCCTCCATTCTCCCTTGGGCTTGCCAGAGTTGGCAGTGTTCTTCGATGTCGCATTCGTGACTTGGAGCGTCGGCTCCTGCTGGTGGAAATACCAGTACAGACTGGCCCACAGCATCATGGCGATCTGACGCGTGGGCGAGGCCGCGGCCTTGTACTCATTGCTACTGGGGTTCGATATGGAGGATATGAAGAGGTGATCACCGTTGAGCGTCGGCCTCTTGTATCGGTGCACATCTCGCGGTGGAAACCTTTCGTGGTCGTGGTCGGTTCCATGCTGCTCTCCTTGCTCGGGGTCCACCTCATCCTCCGAGTTTAGTATAATTGTCCAACCGGCAGGAAAGGGAGAGTGTGTTGCCAAATCATTTGACTTGAAAAACAAGCCTCCAAATACGGGCGTCACAGCCAAATTCTGGCCGTTAGGCAGGTGGACAATGTTGGCGGGGGCCATGGTGAAGATAGTGGGGTAGCTCGCAGGAATGATATGAGACAGACGCTGGACGTAAAGGACTATAAGCTCAAGCAGAAAGCACACTGCAGTCACCGCACATTGCGTGAGGCAGGCACCAAGTAGGCCAGAGACCTAAGCGGGCACGCGAACGATCAGAAACTGCTGCCCAGCTATCAACCATCGCGTTGTTGACGGCCCGGAAATGGCGCCACGGGATAATTCGCGGGACGCTGCAAGACTCAACAACGTCGCAGCGCCCTCTACAAACTTCATTGTGTATCTTCGCGGCCTCGTAGCCAGAACTGCGGATAAGGGAATCGAAAATACATCATTCTGGTACAATGTGTGGGGTAGTTGCAGGTCATTGGCTGGCGGACACAGCAACCGCGAGGGAGCTCGGACATGTGCTCGGTATGACGAAATGCGAGGTGATTATCTAGCAACACCTTCCAGAACACCTCCACGACAACTACAACGCTGAAACACGCACACCGAGCTCAATTGAACACAACACGTTGAATACAAGCATCATGAACTCGACACTCCTCCGCACATCTGCCCTCCGCTCGGCGGCCAGGGCCACGGCTTCCACCGTCTCCCGCGCTGGACTCGCAGGCACCACATTCATTCGCGGAAAAGCGACACTGCCCGACCTGCCATGTACATAATCCCCTAAAACAATAACCATTGAATCTAACCCTCCCATTCAGACGACTACGGCGCCCTGGAGCCCTCTATCTCCGGCAAAATCATGGAACTGCACCACAAAAACCACCACAACACCTACGTAACCTCCTTCAACACCTTCAGCGAGCAAATCGCCGAAGCCAAGCAAAAGTCCGACATCGCCGCGCAAATCGCCCTGCAGCCCATGATCAACTTCCACGGCGGCGGACACATCAACCACTCCCTGTTCTGGGAGAACTTGGCGCCCACCAGCCAGGGCGGCGGCGAGCCCCCGACGGGCGCGCTGAGCAAGGCGATTAACGACAGCTACGGCAGCTTGGATGCGTTCAAGGAGAAATTCAACGCTGCGCTGGCGGGCGTGCAGGGTAGTGGGTGGACGTGGTTGGTGCAGGATGTGCAGACGGGGAGCTTGCAGATTAGGAGTTATGCAAACCAGGATCCGGTGGTGGGGCAGTTTAGGCCTGTGCTTGGGGTTGATACTTGGGAGCATGCTTATTAGTACGTTTGGCGCTGGTGGGGGTGAATATGGATATGGTGCTAACGCTGTGACAGTCTCCAGTATCAGAATCGCAAGGCGGAGTACTACAAGGCGATTTGGAATGTTATTAACTGGAAGGCGGCGGAGAAGCGATTCCAGTGAATGGCGTGCTTGGACTGGAGGGTATGAGGTACAGATGGATGATGGTTGGTGTGTTGGCGTCTACGTCTTCCAAGAATGAGAACGAGCATGAACAACAGTCCAACGCCAAACTTGTTCCTGTCTGTATACACATACCGTTCAAGAATGACAATGAGAATAATAAACGATCCCTTCAACCTTCGTCGGTTACAGCATCTTGTCTTCATGAAGTTTTGATTCCCTCGACTTCTGCCTCACATCTAAACAACACACGCTATGAATGCAATTCGCAATGCGAAACCCAAACCCGAACCGCAGCCCTTGTTGTCTACATATATCCTTCCAACCCGTTCCACCCAAATGCAGAAATACCCAAACGCCAAATCATGCAATGCAACGCAAGTCCCAGATCCCCACGCTACTCACAAACGCAGCCCAATCAATGCTGAATCCCCTGCATCCACTGCGTAATATTATCCCTCTGCCTCGGATCCATCGGCGGCATCATCATGCCCATACCCATACCATTCATGCCCATACCCATCTGCATCTGCATCTGCATGGGCATACCGTTCATCTGCATGCCCATTCCGTTCATGGGCATCATACCCATTGGCATTTGCATGCCCATTTGGGGCTGCATCATGAGATTGGGCTGCGACATCATGCCCATGTTCATTGGGTGCATTTGCTGCTGGGGATACATGGGTTGGGGCATCATAGATTGGCTGTGCGGGTCAGCGGGGTTGTATATCATTCCCTGTTGGGGTGCGGGTTTGCCCGCGATTTGATTCTTGTAGGCTTGGATCTTGAGGGCGAGGGGTTGGTCGTCGTCGTTCCTGTCTTGTGTGGCGGGGATGAGGGGGCCGTAGGAGCCGTAGCTAGATGCGCGCATGTTTGCGTTCATGCGTTCTGTTTTCTTGCGTTCTTCTGCGACGACGTTTTGGGCGAGCAGGCTGCCCTGGGGGAGGTGGGAGATGAGTTGTTGGTCGGAGACTTTGCGGGCTTGGTTGTGGACGTCGATGGGGTTGGCGGAGAGCACGTCCGCCATGCTTAGGCTGGGGCGGAGACCGGGGCGGGTGGGACCTGATATTTCGCCGCCACGTGCTGCGGCTTCGGCTTGCAGACGTGCTCGGCGTTGGCCAAGTGTTTCTTCTTCGTCGGCGCCGGGTGATGGTGTGGGTTTGGGCACCTCCTTGCCCTTGTCTGCGGCTTCTGGACCTCCAAACTTGCTCATCATCTCGCTTGCAAAGTCGACACTGATAGTGCTCTTGCGAATATCATCTCCCAGGGCTGCGTCGAGCTCTTTCTTCTCCCTCAGACGTCGCATACGTTCACCTAGAGTCTCGCCCTCGTCTTCATCGGTCTCAGGTCCAGGTGTTGTTGTCGTTGGAACAGCCAGATGGAGTTGGCTTTGCGATTGACCGAATCCTCGCCTGCTTGGGCTGTCTCCACGAAGTCTAGCACGTCGGCGGCTGAGCGGCTCGCGGTCTTCACGTTCTCGTTGAGCAATCAATCCCACCGGACGATCCATTTCCTGGTGCCGTTGCTGATTCTGCTGGTACAGTACACCCAGTGGGACATCGTCATCAGAGTCGTCATCTTGCCCCTGTGCTTCCCACGCCAGATTGACCTTCTTCTTGATACGTTTCTGCTTCTCCTTCTCGGCCATGTCATCGAGTTCGAGCAGCGTTCTATGCGTGGGCATCTGGCCCTGATCGACAAGAGTGGCATAATTCATGTTACGAGTCTTTTGCTTTGCCTTGCGCAGCTGGAGCTCCGCAAGTAGCGTAGTAGGCGCACCATAGTATTGCGGCTCTTCGTCCTCTTCTTCTACCGGCTGTTCTTCTTCTACTTCTTCTTCATCGTCCATGTGCGCCTCGTCATACACGTCATCAGGATTGCGTCCAGGCTCATTGTCGTAGTATCGTCGTTTGGGGGTAACGCCATCTTGACTCGGTGGACCTCTGGCATGCTCGTCGCGTTCATCAAGCTCATCGCCTAAACTCATGCGGCTCTCGCTGGCCTTTAGGATTAGTAGATTCATATCAGCCGAGCTATTGCGCTTCTTGAGCTTGTTCAGAGGGTCGCCACTCGAGTTACGTTTGGTATCCAGCATCATGAACGAACTGCGCCGCCTTGTTTCCGCCAATGGAGGTGGTATTTCGGGAAGTCTCGTGCTCTTTCGTTTCTGCTCCGGTCCGTACACCTCATTGCCAACATGCCCAGCAAATGGATGGTCTGTGAACGCAGACACTGGCGCACGGGCCGAGGCATCGAGTATGCTATCAAGAGTGTCCTTGGCAGACTCGCCTTTGACGGCGAATTCTTGTGTAGGCGCGACTTGGTCGAAGTAGGCGCTTGCCCGAAGCTGCGGCGGAAGACCGGCCATACTTTGTCGACTCTTTCTGTTGGGGTTCGCAGTCTCTCCAAAGTCTTCACCGAGCAGGGGTGCAGATTGCCGTTTCTCCGCCTGCATAGAGTCCAACAGCTGTGTGCGCCGTCTTGCTTGTATGTTGGATGCTGGCAATTGCGACAGTCGCTTGGGCAGGTTCAGCATTCTCGGCACGGGGGCTGGGTAGAAGACCATGGCATCGTCTGGCGGTGGCGCCCCCTGGGTAGGAGGGCCGTATGGCGCTCGCATCATGCTGTTGTACGAGGAGTGCCGACTGTGAGTGCCGTGTGAGGGCGTGGGCTCTTCCTCCTGAACAGTGTCGGGGCAGTGTACGCCGTCAAAGTCCTGCCATAGTGTGCGTGCTTGGCGGGTGGTATCGGTTGAGGCTGCGGTGGGAGGGCGGTCGGGATAGTCGTGGTGGTTTGCGTACTGGAGGTACTCGGCGGAATGAGTGTGGTTGCCATTCCGCGCTGGGTGGTCCAGTACGACGCTGTTCCGCAGCTCGTCTCGCAGCTCGTTTGCAATCTCGTCATACTTGCGGGTGAAAGATGAGACCTTGCGCGCATCTGGATGCGGCGGAGAGTCGGAACGATGAATAGCGAGCGGGGCCGATCGTTGCGACTGAGGCGACCCGGGATGGTCGAAGGCGGCCATTTCATCGATGATTTCGTCGGGGTGCACGATCTGGCCGAGTCGCGAGGCCTTTGACTCGGAGCGCTGGCGCTGTATGGAAGCCGAGGGGTTGGAGAAGGAGCCGCCCGAGCGCAGTGAGCCCACCGGCGACGTCACATAGCCTCCGGGCGAGTATCCACCCCACCGTGCCGCGCCATTCAGGTCTACGATCGAGTTGGCATGGGAGCTGGTCGAAAGATTGCGACTCCGCGTGCTGGACAGCTGCGTGGGATCATCGTATGACCGTCGGCTGTCTGATCGCTTCAGTTCCGAGTGCAGCTTCCGGATCTCTTCGCCGAGGTCTGAACCTGCTTCGCTCATGCGTTCTGCGTGTTCCTCCAGCCGTTCAATGTTTCCAATATAGGCCCCCTGTAGCGATTGCAGGTCCGGGGTCGGGTGACGGAGGTTGACCTTGCTCTTCTCTGGGGACCGGGCAGGCACGGGATGCGCGATCGGTGGCGGCGAGGCCATTGCGACAGAGGCAGGAATTCCTGCAAAGGGCAGAAGTGGAGCAACGTTTGTTTCTCACGATACAGGTAAAGGAGAGAAAAGGCGTGTTGTAGTCGCACCGAAACATGCATGGATCATCGTCCCATCGTTCGTTCTTCCAATAATAGCCCGTGACACTGCAAGGGTGACGCCCGCGGGAGCAACGGTCGCTTGGCACGCGCAACCGCGTTTCTTGTGCGCAGCAACTTTATCGAATTTGCTAAACACACTCACCACACCGCACGCATATCCCAACACTCCCACCGTACTTGGGCGCACTATACTAGAGGCTGTCACGTGCATACGCTGCCTGATTGACACCGTCGCGACCACCAAAACTGCTATCAAGCACTGCGCACATCCATCCTCGCATCAACCACGCGGTCGGCCATCGCCACTCTCTGCACTATTTAGCACTGCCTCCAGTCAGCAATAGTTTTCGCGACCCAAAATGGACGGCGACGGCGACGGCGACAACCAAAAGCGGAAGCGCAGCTTCAGACAGGAGCCCAAGAAAAAGGCCAAAATGGACGATGGCAGCGCAAAGCTCAAGGCGGGCTTCGGCGCAAAGATGATGGCAAAAATGGGCTACAAGGGAGAAGGCGGTCTTGGAAGGGAAGGAGAGGGTATTGAAGAGCCCATCCAGGTGGTGTTGCGAGGGACCAAGGGCGGTGTTGGTATCGTGGCCGAGAAGAGCGAACAGCAGCGGCGCGAGGAGCGGAGGAAAGCAGAAGCAAACGGCGAGGAATATGTCGACTCGTCGGAAGAAGAGCGCCGGAAGAAGAAGGAGAGAAAAGCAAAGGCAAAGGGAGGGGCGCGCACCGCAGCTCCGCGGCCCAAGAAGACGGTATTCGAGATGGAAGCAGCTGGCATGCATGTGCCTCTTGCGCTGCAGTCCATCATCGACGCGACGACAGGCGCGTCTACACCTACATCCGGCGTGTCTTTGCGCGGCACCGATATCGTACCCTTCGAGAGCTCCCTCCAAGCACGCGTGCGCCGGGATCTAGCCAGCTTCTCGGAAGCATTCGAGGAATTACAGATCGAATCAGAAACAATACCTGCTCAAGAGTGGGCTCTAGAGAAAGAGCTGGACGCCCTGGAACGACAGATGGAGGAAGCAGAGGACATGCGGACGAGATTGCAGGCTCTGCGGAACAGCACATTCATGGACGCGTGCGAAGGATTGAAACAACTTCGCGCCGCGTATCCCTCAAAGCCTCTCCACCGCGAGTCTATCGCTGTCATATACCCACACTTTTCCGACATTATTGCATCATGGTCTCCGCTAGACAACGCCCTCGAGGACGTTGCAGCCGCTTTCTCTGAACTAGCGGATGTCGTGCAGCCACGGAGCAGAAGAATAGCTACTCAAGCATACACTCACCCGTCCGAAGCTTTAGTGGCGCGCTCTACGATCGACGAAGAGGAAGCCATCAAGCGCGGCACCACCTCCTCCTACGAAACCATGATGCTGAAGCTCTGGCTACCTTCAGTAAGCTCAGCAGTAACGCAGTGGGACGTGAAGGATCCCCATCCAATGACGCATCTGTTGGAGACTTGGAAGCCGGTTCTGCCACCCTTTGTTGCCAACAGGGTCCTAGAGCAGGTCACACGGAAGCTGTCAACATCCGTCCACGAGTGGAACCCGCGCAAGTTCAAGAAGAGCCCTCATATCTGGATAGTCGAATGGCTCCCTTACCTAAAGCCGACCGACCTAGATCCAAAGGGCTCCGGCCTCGTAGCTGAGGTGAAGCGCAAGCTCCGACACGCATTGCAGTCTATCGATCTATCTCGAGGCCCACTCTCGGGCATGGAGTCGTGGCGAAAGGTGTTCGGGAGAGGCGAATTTGACCACCTTCTGACCGCCCACCTCGTCCCACGATTTGCAACCTATCTGCGAGACAACTTCGAGGTCAATCCATTAGAACAGGATCTGGCACCCCTCGAAGCTGTGTTTGCGTGGAAAGGCCTTGTATCTGACCAAGTTATTGGCGAGCTCTTGAGAGCGCAATTCTTCTCCAAGTTCCTCGACGTCATTCATCAATGGTTGTCAAGTGAAGAAGTTGTCTTCGAGGAAGTTCAGAAGTGGATACAATGGTGGCAAGATGATATCCTGAAGGCTGAGATCAACGCTTTGCCCTCGGTCGCCGCCTGCTGGGACGAAGCATACACTCTGATCAACCAAGCTCTCGACCTGGGAGATGCACGGTTGACAGACCTGCCTGCACCGCGTGTCGAAAGTACTCGAGCGTCTCCAGAAACACCTCAACTCTCAAAGTCAATCAGGGAAGCACCACGTCCTGCACCTCAAGTAGACGAGCTGAGTTTCAAGGAGGTGGTCGAGGAGTTCTGCGCCGAGGAGAATCTCCTGATGATACCCCTGCGCGAAGCCCACGATGTGACTGGGCTCCCACTCTTCCGAGTCACAGCAAGCGCAACTGGAAAGGGAGGCGCGGTGGCATACCTCAAGGGCGACATCCTCTGGGTACAAAACAAGAAGGACAAGAGCGTATGGGAGCCCATGGGTCTGGACGAGAGGCTCATTGCGAAGGCCGAGGGCAAATGAGATACCACGACTTCATATGAAGTAGCACGACGTCTGGTTCGGATACCGTGTTGTCGCCCTCACTTCGAGGCAGCACATCCTGGCAGGGTAAGCACCCATCGCCTCTTTCCGGGCAGATATGTTTGCTAGCCATTCGCTAATCCAGCATCGCACGATGCATCCTTAGGTAGTGAATGTCGATGTGACGAGACGGCACAAATCATGCGGAGCGAAGAATTGAATCCATACCTTATCTCTTCCCCAAACTTGCGCTCCTGCGTCATGCATCTTGCTGACAGCCTCAACATTGGACGAAACTGTACTCAGCGCTTACATGGTCTCCGATAAAGTGACACAAAATCACGCCCCCATGATGGTCGCGACGGCCAATCTCGTCATCCATCACGCGAGATGGAGGTGATGCGGCCTGAGCATGAATCGCTAGCGCAGTAGGGCTTTGTGATACCATTGCATTGCATGGACGTGGGATCATCGCGTAGATTATAGCTACCAGGCCAGACTCAAGTAGCTTTTGTAAGGCGGTCCTTCACAAAAGAAGTGGCTTGTGACGGCAAGTGTGATAAGGTGATTGTTTGCTGATTCGCATTGTGGCGGCGCTTAGAGTCGCATTTTGAAGCGAATGGGGGTGCGCAAAAGCAAAATGCATTTCTTAGGTGCACTGGCGCGTGCTTTTCATGCATGCGGTCCGTCTCTTCCCGCGACTGTGCCCCAGCGTGGGCAGCTCGGATTGTCCAGGGCTGGGGTATTTTTGGATGCTCGAGCGTCGCGGGCCGGCGAAACATGTCTCTTCGGGGCGGTTTGACAGTGGACGAAACAATACAAACATGTCACCTCAACGCGATGGAGATGGCCACGAACAGCGCAATTCCAAGACAGCGACTCGGATGGCCTCAAAGTCGAGTCCGTGGAAGACCCGCCATGTGTCGCTCGTCCCGTACCTCTTCGGCATTAGCGCGCATAGAAGCAACCCCGCTTCAGCGCGTGATTGAGCAACTTCACTGGACGCCCGCATGTCGCTCAAGAAAGTGCCTCCCCAATCACATCGCTTTGCGCCTCTAGCAGCCAGCACGCCTGGTCAGTCCTCTACCATGGCCGGCCACTTGCAGACCGCAGCTAGAAATACTTACCAGCCGCCCATCCCTTGATATGAGCGCGTCGCCATCTGTCACACCTTCGATTCATCCGGTTCCTAATTCTCGGGAAACGGGCAATTTGGGCCTGCAGCGGATCTGGATCGACATACCGAAGTCTGAATATCATCCTCCCTTCTCCTCTTTTCTTCCTCTTAATCATGCTGGATAGAGCATTGCCTCCAGCGCTGTTGTCTTTGATTCTTGTCGTTTCAGAAGCTGCTGCATTTCCATACGACTTTCGGGAGAACTACAAGAGTGCGCCCGCGCCTGAAGACGGTCCACCTGCCTCAGCCCGCGCATCTCGAGACCCAAGCCGTCTGTCCTACGACGTCGCAGGTGTCGTTGGCGGCTACGTCCTTACAGTACTTATCTGGGGAGTACTGCTCCTCACATTCGGTAGAAGAATGAGACGAAGGGCGCTAGAACCTCCCAAGGCCCTGGAGCTGGAGCTCCAAAACAAGCCCATCAAGCCCTCAGCCAGGACGGCGCCCCTGGGTTCACCACCGCTATCCGCCCGGTCTGCCACCGCGTGGCTGAAGAAGTTCAAGAAGAACGACTCCGCTGTCGCAAGCCCACATAGCCCTGTGGTCGGCTCGCCCACATCCTTCGATCAGAAGGTCATCGACAATCACAATGCGCGAGCGCAAGACGAGATGGAGCGCCTGTATGCTGCGGTCATGGACCATGATTCAAAGAAGAACTACTCAAACGTTAGCGTGAACGAGATGCCGAATGCGAGATCCGCAGAAAGAGAGCGAAGACGACCATCCGCTATCAGCACCACCCGTTCCCAAACCAACGATGACAGCCCAATATCACCAGTCAAAGCCATCTACCCACCCGGGTACAATGGTGGAACAAATGCACCATCGCACCACGACCACCTGCGAAACCAACACCCACCCGCCAGCCCCCGCAGCATCGTCTCCAAGCGCTCCCAAACCTCCGTCGCCACCACCAAGAGCACGCGCTTCAACCTCAAGAACCTTCGCATCTCCGGCCCCCAGCAAAAATACCCAGGCGTCGCATCCGACGATGAAGCCCACACACCTCTCTCCCCCCGTTTCCAACGCACCAGCGCCCCACCCTCGCCCCCAACGCAACAAAACTCTCCCATAACCCCCTACGACCCTGCTGAAGACCTCGACCGCGTCCAACCCCTCCCACGCCCGGCACCCCAACGCCTCGGCTCGCAATCCAGCGCGCCTCCCTACGCCACCAAATCCGCCGCGTCCTCGACCAACGCCCTCCCGCTGCGCAGTTTCGCCGAGCCCCTGCGCTCCCCAGGAATTCAAACCACGGTCCTGGACCGACGGAATGATAAACTCAGTCTCACGACCCCGAAAACGGGCGTCCCGTTTACACCGTATAGTCCGTATATGCCGTTTACGCCCATTACGCCTGTGACGCCGCATTTGGTGAGTAAGAAAGAGAGGAAGGCGGCGCAGAAGGCGGAGGGGCGGAGGTTGAGGGTGGTCAGGGAGGATGCGGTTCAGAGCCCGAAGGAGATTTTTGGGGACGCTTATTAGGTGGTGGGAATGGGAGGGCGGGATGGGGGGTTTCTTGTATATGACATTTTGGTGGGGAGCTTATGTGGAGGGAAGATGAGATGAAGTGAGACGAGGGGCTTTTAACGATTTCCCTTTTAATGTCGTGTGTGTATTTGTATTATTCCAGCGCGCCCGCATCGGAGACTACGTAGTTCCCAGTATCCCATCCTAGAACTCAAACACATCTGCTCTCCTATTCCTTCTGGCCACAAATAAGCAACACCATATCGCATCTATGCCCTTGGAACTGCTCGCAATCTCGACCCAATTGAAACCTGCTTTTAGGAGTAAGTTAATCCACTGCACGCACAACGTCTACAACAGCACCTCCCCATCAATACCCATATTGAAGAACTCCATCCTACTCTTTTTCAAGCAGCCCTATCCACTTCCACATCCACATCCTCCTCCGTATCTAAACCCCGCTCCTTTTGTTGCACTTCCCAAAGTCCGGCTCGTACACTGCTGTGTTATAGCGCGCTGTGTTGAGTAGAAAAAACTTAATTTTAAATATTAAGTATATGAATACTTCCAGCCCAGCACATCACGCATACGAGTATTGGGTATAAAGTACCTGAGATGAGGCAGGTTTTATTGAGAAAGCGCGCTGTGGTCGAGATGGGTGGGATGAGGTGGGTTGGGGTGGTGCTCAATATAGAGGAGTAGGCTATGAGGAAATTCAGGAACAGTAGTTTAGTTGCAGTTTAATTTCTGGCTTGAGTTAACTTAGGCCTCTTAGGTTGGGTTGTGGTTCAAGTAGGATCGAGCGCACAAACAGCATCAAGTGGATCCTATTGAAATTCGTCACATCACGCGGTATAGCGACCAGTAACGTCATCTGAATAGCGGCTGCAACGTCGCAGCGCATATAAATTAAGTTCTTAAACCACACACCAACACACTACCAACAATCTACGTCTTTCCTCCGATGGGAGAGTAAGTACAAGAAACGAACTCGAACCCGTGCCAAACCCGCGGGTCGTCCACTCGACCTGTGTTAAACGTGATGCAAATGTCTGCCTAGACAGCGCCGCCAGAGATCAGCGGTTCTGAAGTAGGCTCAAGAAATGAAAAGTTGCCCAAAGCCGAAGCCGCTAAATGCCAATAGTATGAGCCCGATGGAACCTCTTGGGATACATCTTGTATGCCATATCTGCGAGAACAAAAGAAATGCTTTGGTTGGGTGAAATGTCAACTATGATAGGTGCCTGGACGCCGGTGGTGCGATGAAGTGCGTCTGATGCGAACGGGAGAGCAGTATAAAATGTGAGTGCGGAGGCCTGTAGGATGCGGTTATCGGTGTCCAGAATGACGCAGGCCGCTGCTCTGGTCCTGGCAGACTCGGTGTGGTGATATTATATCTTGGAATGATGGGTATGGTGGTGCACGTTTCGGTGTGACGAAGGGGCTAGGCACCCGATTTTGAACAAGAAAATCCATTGGGGTTGGCTCCGTGCAACTGCGAATGTCGTCCACGATGGTACTTGACGTTGATGAGGAATGTCAAAACGTCTGGTGGCTACCAGTAATCCGGAGCGACCTGCGGGGCCGCTCTCGGTGTCTCTATTGCATCAGTCATGCCAGGGGCGGCAAAAACGCCGTTACCGCTCGGAATGTGATGCCGGTTCCAAGACGCCGTTCGCCGAGTGCCAACCCTCAAACATCCAATCCAGTGAGCGGTCCATTACAATGGCAACAGGGGCATCGAAGTAACTCGTTGTGCCACGTCCCGAATACAGGGTCAAGGACGTCACTTCCCTATGGTGAATACATGGATGACCAGTGAAAGGTAGCGTGACGGTCTACTAAAAGTTCGCCAGACCGTTCTTCGAGTGCCGTTTGCTGAATCGCTTCCTACTCTTCACGGATTCAGCATCGCCGCCGTGGTCTTTGCGGAGATGTCGCGCTGTAGGAATATTAACGCCTTCGAGAGCTGAATCGCCGCCAAGCGTATCATTCGGACTTGACAGACTTGAACCGATTTCGTTAAGTGGAGTGTCGCCTGCGAAGGGGTTGGTTGATTGCGAAAAGGCATATTCTCGTGCGTTGTCGATACTGTCGAGCCACTCTTGGGTCGAATATTTGCTGCCGTCAGGATCGCTGGTGGTGCTTTTGGGATCTTCGAAGATAAACTGCTTGTCTCGCTAGGCAATGTTAGTAAGCGCAAAGGTTGGCAAGAATGAGTAGACGTACTGTTTCCACAAGCCAAGCAGTAAGGCCCTTGGAATCTTGGTAGGATCTCCAAGCACATCCAGCCGACAGCAACGACACCTCTTCCTTGAGCTTTTTATCATTGGTGCCCGCGGCGCACATCAAAACGCGGGCATTGGAAGTGATCATGACAAGTCTTTGCCGTTTCTTAACGGTACTGCTGCTGAAGAAGCGCGAGAACTTCTTAGGTGTTTCGGCGGGCTCCTCTTTTCCACCGACCGGGTGACCAGCCGGATGTTGTGTAACGAACATGTTCCCAAGCTTGAGTATTCGTTCATCCCTCTTGGTCAGCACTGGCGACCAATCGATATCCAGCTGACTCGGGGGTGGCAATTCGGTAATCAGCCTTGGCTTCGGTGGCATTTGTCGACTGGCTGGCGCGGCCGCGGCTGGTGTGGAAGGGCCTGCGTTGTGTTACTGACAGGTTCAAGACGTTTGTGTGCTGATTCACTTACCATTTAGCTTGATAGGCTCTTGCGCGGGTGGGCTGTAAGCTTTCAGACGTGGAGCCTTCTGCTTCCATAGTCCTTTGCCCCATGCAATGCCATCGAAAAACGCGTGGTTCTTGATGTGTTCCATGGGCAGGCGTGTCAACGGGTCCAGAACCAACAGTCTTTCTACGAGGTCCTTCGCGAGAGATGGGAATCCATCTGGGAAGGTGTAGTCCAGCCCGACGATCTTTTGGAAAGTTTGGTATTCGTTGCCGGCCTTGAAAGGAGGCCGCCCCGCTAGGAGTTGGTATATGATGCAGCCAAATGCCCACAAGTCGCTTGCCTTGCATGCATTCTTGTCCGTCAAGAGCTCAGGAGACACGTATTCAGCGGTTCCGACGAATGACTGCGCGCGATCTGAATCGGCACCTTCCAGGGGGTCGCCGGTTGTGAAGCCGATGCCATTTGACTTGTTTTGGTCCAGTATTTTTGCGGTACCAAAGTCGGTTATTTTGACGTGCATCTGATCGTCTAGTAGGACATTCTCCGGCTTCAGATCGCGATGTATGACCCCCTTGTTGTGCATGTAGTCGATGGCGTCCAGTATTTGCGCGCCGTAGAAGCGCGTGCACTCTATGTCGAAAGTGCCCATCTTCTTCAGAAATCCCAGCAGCTCTCCGCCTGACGCCAGATCCAGTACAAAGTATAGCGATCGCTCGTCCTGGAATGTGTAGTACAAGCGAACGATGCCGGGGTGCTCCGTCAGTCGGTTGAGGGTGTCCTTCTCGATGTTCACGTATTTGACCTTCTTCTCTTTGATGATATGGCGCTTGTCGAGCACCTTGATTGCGTACTCGCGCAGCGTCTGGCGATCTGTCGCAGCTAGCACGGTACTGTACGAGCCCTCGCCCAGCGTCCGGCCAAAATTGAAGTCCTTCACGCCCTTCTTGACCACGCGCGTTATCGGCCTGCCGTTCTGGTCCATCTCCTGCCGCGTGCTGACGGCCGCGCCCTTGTCTTTCCACTCCTCGCTACTCGACAGCGGACCGCCCTCGATGTTGTATGGTGATGTCGACATTTGTGCAGGCACAGACCCGAGCCCGCCGTCCATGGGTATCCGGCGCGAGCTTCTCTGCGGGGGCAGCGGTCCGTTCATGGCGGCCATTTGCGCCGACTGCCGGTATGGATCTCGTCTGCTGGCCTCCCGCGTTGGCATGGCATTCGGGGCGACCCTTGAGCTGCTTGTGCGCCTGACATCCCCGGCCATTGCCTCGTCGTTGTACCTGTAGGTGCCTGGGGCCGTGGTGGAGCTCGTGGAGAGATTCGGGTGGCTGTACATGCTCGTCGACACGGGGCGCTCGCGCATGGCCTGCCCCTGGGGCGGGGGGTTACGGGCCTGCATCAGGGGGCCGGCGGCGTAGGGCGGGTAGGAGGCCTGGTGCTGCGCCTGGTGGGCCAGCGGCATGGACTGCCGGTGTGCGAGGCGCGGTGAGTAGCATGACGACGACGACGACTCGGCCAGCGGGGAGGGGTGGCTGGCGGGCGACGACGACGGCGAGTGAGTACCGAAGGCGTTTGCATTAATCCCCAGCGAGCCCAATGCCGGCGGGGGCTCGGGGTGGCTCGGTGGGGGGTCTCGCGGCCGCTGCCTCTCCGTGATGGTACTCGACGACGAGGCTCTCGAGGGCGATGACGTTGGCTGAGGCGCTGCATGCTGCCTCTCTGCGTTGGGCGCGGGCGACGATGTGGGCGACGCGTCGTCGTCGTCCGGGTTCGCGATGCGCAGGCCGCCGAGGGACTGCGACAGGCTCAGGTCCCCGTTCATCGTGGCGGGCGGTGGGCAGCGCTGGCGGGCAACGAGCGAAAGTTGACGGGCTGCAAGGGGACCGCCCGTAGCGCGCCGGGTGCGACTGTGGTTCTGGCGGGGGCAGAGGCGGGAAACGAAGGCATGGGAGAGCCCAGAGGCCAGGACAGAAGACGAATAGATGGCCGGTGAGGTGTAGACAGCTCGCCCGTCATGCACACATGTCCATGTCTTGGCTGTCTGTGCCGCTTACGGACCGCTCCCAGGCCCGCAACACCGCGACTTCCACCGCTTTACCCACGATATCTTCCACGCCTACACGGACCCGGTTGCGCGTTTCTGGTGCGACAGCCCTGCATGTCGTGCAATCCTTCACGCCAATCTCGCTATATGTTACACAGCCAATATAGCACATGCATGCTCTTCAATTCCGACAGCATGGACGCCTCAAACACTCACTCATGGCTGGTGAATGATACATCCAAGTGCACGATGCTTACGAACAACATACTTTCCATATCATTACCCCTCGGCATGGGTGCTCATAATTCACGGCAAAACAGTGCCGAGGGCAACCAGCCCACGCAACGGTTGGAAAGGCAGAAGCTACGATGCATTGCCTTCTGTGCTGCACATATCCAGATTGTAACGAGAATCCATGGCTATCAGGCTAGATCACGCTGCCAGCAAGACTACCCAGGTAAATTGCAACACCATCTCTGAGAAGCGTCCAGAGATTGTGTGTGTTCGTGTCTCCCTTTCGTCACCTGAGCTCTGACTTCCTGCATCCATGCATGTCAACTGCTCAAACACTCATAAAGGCAGCGACCTCACGGCGACGAAGCAGCCGCAGTCATGGAGGATGTGCGAGTCGCTGTTATCCGGATCTGCAACATCTCCTCCACAACGCTCCACCTTTTGGGCTGAGATCATCTTGCTCTCAGCATATCTCCTACCTCATTTCGCTCGCTCAATGCACTCCAGAGAACATGTTACGCCTTCGTCCGTCTGAGCTGACCCTCACATCTGAGGATGTCGAAGAGACATTCCGCCGCATGGCCCGCAAACAAGCCCTGAAAGCGAGCAGACATGCCTCCTCGCAGCCTTCAACACTGCCCGCTCGAGTAACTCTGCGCCAGGGCGCCCAAAGATCTGTCCGTGACAGCATTACGACCCTCGGAGATATTCCTGTTCTGAGACCGCAACCTCAGCAAGCTCTCCAGGCGTTTGTGGACGAAGATATTGGAGGAGCCTCTGATCAGGCCACACCCTCGCTACAACGAGTCGAAAGCGTGTCAGGCTCACTCCCACGTACCCAGAGCGACCAAGAAGCGCGGGCACCAGTGGACGCGTCTAGGTCGCCTCCGTCACGGACCTTGCATCTTCCGTTCAGACACCGACGAGGCCGCAGCGATTCCGCTCAACCTACACAGACCGAACCGCAGACTGAACAGAGAGATACATCGCCTCCGCATCTTCCACAGCTTACTGCTAGCAGCACGGAGCAAGTTACCACTCCGGGCGAGTCGAGCAGGAGTCCATTGGGGATGCGTGGAGGTGGGGATTCAAGCAGGAAAGGAAAGGGTGCCGCTGATCAAACCCTGCAACATAAATCAACATCTCCAAACAAGGAAAAGGAGGATTCCTCGTCCGAAGAAGGAGAGTATGGGTGGATGACCAAGAACATCAACCCCAATGAGCCGCCCCCGCTATTCTTGAGCGGAGACTGGACAGGTGATATAAACCCTACCAACCCCATGTATGCATTTCGGGAACTGGATCTTGTGTACGAACATCCTCAGACTGAACCGCGTCGTCGACCCGAGCGCGATGTGCTGCCCGCGCGTAGCCACTCGGTTGGAAATGCTCCTCCTTCGTACAATCCCGCTGCACACCACGGAATTCTTTATAGCATGAATCCAATGTTTGGAGGTCACATGTACAACACTTCGGGATCTGGTCCCTTTCTGCAGAATATGCCTTCAACAGGCCATCTTAGCCACACCGCTTACGCGCCCGCTTTTGGAACCAACTATCCAAGCACAAATTCTTACCATCCATATACCGGTCCGCCAGGAAGCGCTTCTAGCAATCCGGATGGGTCGCATTATCCCCAACTCACACCCCCACACATGCAAGGGCATGCATTCAACACACCTGAATTTGCCGTTGCACCGGCAAATGCCTACGGCAGTCTGGGAGGTTTACAGCCACCACAGCGACCTGGCTATGGAATTGACTTTTCTCGACAATATCCCTCTGCATACGTTTCACCATACGTCAGTCAAACAGGTGTTTCTCACGACGACCCCAGAGGGCTGCAACCTCCCCAGCAAACTATATCTAGGCCTGGAAGTGCCAACATACAACTCAATTCGTCCACTGCGCCCAGGCATTCCAGTAGCGAAGCATCAGCCGCCAGTGGAGCATTCTCGTTCTATGAATTGCCACCTGGATCCCGCCATCCAAGCGGCGAGCAACATCATGGTATATTGGCTTCAATGCCCGGTGGCCGGGGCAGGTACTATCCTAGTCATCCCTCTGGACTCCAGGCAACGGGCACGTCCCGTCAATCGTCCTCTAC
This sequence comes from Ophiobolus disseminans, assembly GCA_010093685.1. Taxonomy (NCBI): domain Eukaryota; kingdom Fungi; phylum Ascomycota; class Dothideomycetes; order Pleosporales; family Phaeosphaeriaceae; genus Ophiobolus; species Ophiobolus disseminans. Next base: position 1,656,583 of record MU006219.1, read on the forward strand.
GAATACGGGCCACGGAAATCAGCATGGGCCATCTCCGCTACCTTCGATGCCCTACAGTAATGCTCAGACAACACCACCGGTGACGCATAGATCTGGGTCCAGATCTGGCCACGCCATGGATGCAGCTACTGCAGCTGTCCAGGACTTGCCTTCACCGCTTGATACATACTCTAATCACTACCAGCACCATGTTAGAAATCAAAACTCTCGCCATACGATGCAGACTCAACCACCGAATCCGATGTGGCCAACAGGGGACTTAATTGCTCGTCCTCCACAGCCCAATGCGAGGGAACATCGTAGTGCACCCTCCGGGCCACGGCCGAGGAACAGCTTATTTGACGAACCAGAGCCGAGGAACCAGCGCAGTGCACCCGCCGAGCGACAAGCACGACAGACAAGCAGCCTTTCTGAGGAGTATGATCCGTATGGACCTAATGCTAGGAATCAGCGCAATGCACGCTCCGAGCGACAAAGACTACAAAGAGGCAGTTTTTCGGATGAGTATGATCCATATGGACCCAATGCGAGGAACCAGCGTGTTGCACCTCCCGAGCCACTATCTTCCGAGCCATTTGACCCGTTCCGTCCCTCCGATGGACCTCGCCCCGGTATGCGTGGTGGCTCTGCCGAGCAGACTGTACAGGCTCTTCGGAGGAACGCCCAAACAACAAGAGCAGAGCAACGGTCCAGCGAGAACATGCCAGTGCGGCCAACAGCCCAGAATTTTGGACCTAGTCGAAACAGCCAAGTCCAACTCCACCGAGCAGCTTTCGAGCGCCTACACAATACGCGGCTACAGACTACAACGCAGGAATCGAACCAACGGACAACTGAGCTGTCACGTCAAGCATCCGACCGCCTCAGTGTACCTCAGCCCCCCGGACCGCGCGATGCATCCAATCGGCCAAGATCACAAGGTGCACACACTGGTCCGCCTAGATCAATGGACCGTATACGTCAGCGCATGCAGCAAAATTCAAGCAGCCCGCTTCCTATTGAGATACACCGTATTCCAGCCGCAGACATGGCCGCACGCGCCCATGCACCAGGAACCTCGCTATCCGTTCCACCCTCCACCGCCCCCAGTCTTCCCACCACAGATGCTCCCACCCGCACATACACACGCACCCGCCGCCGCGCCACGCCCGTCCCGCCTGCCCTCGCCACACACCCCACTCGCGATCTGCCATCCATTTCCTTAGCCCTCGAACACGCAACCAGTGTCCGTTCGCCTATTGCGCGTGCGCTGACGCTCGCGCGCCAGCACCGACGCGTTCCGCCCCGCCAGCGCGAACAGGAGAATTTGGGCGTCGAGGAGGCGGCCATGAGGCTCGAGGTGGATGCTGTGCTTGCGCGGTATGGGGTTGAAGAGCAGAGGAGTGGGGTTATGGATGTTACGCCGCCGAGAGTGGGGAGGGTGGAGAGGAGGATGGGGGGCTTGTGAGGGTGGGAATTTGGGGAGGGCAGGGGGTTGGAGGGTTGGGATGGGGGAGGGAGGAGGGTTGAGAGTGTATAGCCAATCGGATTATGGATATCATTCGTTTGTCCTTCGGCCTTTATGGGTTAGTGCGAGTGGGTTGGGTATAGATTCCACGCTCTGCTGTCTAAGTCTTCCTTGCATTACATGCTGCAATCGGCAGCTGTTCCAAATGAGTTTTTGGGCGTGTTCATGGCTTCTGGCTCCCTGCTTCAAATCACCACGACCTAAATTCATGGCTTCTTCTTCCGCTCTCCAAAGCTATCGATCACCCAACACATGTCGTTCCAGGCCCTGCTCCAAACCCGCCAGAGTCAAAGTTGATGATCTCGTCCTCTGCTCTCCGAAGTTGCCGACCTATGCAACATGTCTTTCTGCCTGCCTGCTCCAAAACCAACACGATCGAGGACGATGGTCGGCTTTTGCTGCGTTCCAAAGCGACTCGTGGAATCCGACATGTTCGTTTCGCGCTCCTGTTTCGAAGTGGTGACGGTAGCGAGGCTGCAGTTAATTTTGTGAGGAGGGCTTTTCTTGATGGTGATGGGGGGATGTAGACTCCTGGTCTAAAATACTCATTGCTTGAGATAATGGCTTCTTTCTCCAGTTCTCAAACCAACCAAGTTAAGTCCCTTTGGCCTCTATGCTGCGCTGCCAAAATCTACACAAATTCAGCATATATCTTGCTGTTTGCAGACTACAAGACAGACAGGATATCTGATCAGGGTGTTTCTCGCTTCTGCTCCACAGCCAACAACATACTGTGACTATGGTCGCTGTCTCTGAAAGTTCACCGTGATTTCGGCATGTGGCGTTGGTGGACTCCTGCGCTGAGACGATAGCTACCGATGTCATGGCTGCTTTTTCTGCCCTTTGAGGTGGTGTATCAAGCACGCGATGGTGCTCCTTGCTCTTCTTGGGCTTGTTAAATCACGTAGGAGGCAGATATGTGCTCTTTCTCCTGGAAAATGAGAACTACGACATGAATGTTCGCGCGTCTGCAATAAGAGCCTGACTTGCTCTACCATGGCCACTTTCTCGGAAGTCCCCTATCAATTATAAGATGCCGTTCTGGCCTCTGCTCTAACAGGTAACCCGCCTCTGCCATGACTGCTTTCTCCGACCTCCAAAAATATACAACGATCACTTCATGTCCGTCGTCGCTTCTCTGAGGTCCTGAAAATCACGCGGAGGGGCGATATGTGCTGTTACTTCTTAAGAACTGGGTCCTCCTTGCTATGTCCGTTGTTGTGGCTTCCTGCTCTAACAGCATCAATAACCTTTGGACATGGCTGCTGTCGATGACCTCCGAAACGTCTACTTATCCGTAGGATGTTGTTCCTCGCTTCCTTCCGGGCTCCTCGAAGCTAGACAAGTCTTCATTACGTGCTTTTGCGTTCCTGAAAATATGGACCTCGTCAGCCATGCCTAGGTGTTGTGGCTTCCTGCTCTAAAATGATCCATCACCCTTGCAAATGGCTGCTTTCTCCGACCTCTGAAACATCTAGATAATCCAAAAAATGTCGTTCTTCGCTCTCTCCCCCCGTGCTCCTAAGCTATTTGTGAAGGGTAAATATGCGTCGCTGTTTCTAAAATCATGCACCCTTTCAGCGATGTCCGGTTGTCGTCGCCTGCTCGTCTGTTCAATAAAAAAGACCCCATTTTCGAAATGTCCGGCCGGCTTTGCGGGCTTCGAAGGGGCGACAGGAAGAGCCTACCTATGTACGAAAAAGGTGGACCGAATGGCGATGGAGACACGTGGGGTTGGGCGGAATAGAGGTATAAATACTCCTTCTCTCTGCCATTGCTGTTGTATTCCAGCATCCTTCATTCTTTGTCGAAAAGCGAAGTGAGAAACGACATGGTCTCTGTCCAGAACGATCTCCAAGACATCGTAATGGAGAGATTTCTTCCAAATCGTCAATCACACGATGCCATGGTGTTCTTCGCCGCTCCCTGCGTTGTGCTGGACACAAAATTATGTATTCTGAGAACTTATGCCGGGCTTTTGCCGCTCCCAAGCACTATTAGGTATTGACGGGATGTCCAGGCTACACAGCTGCTTCCTGCCATGTGCTGAAACACAAAACCGAACGATCAAGAACTCATGCTAGTGCTAAGCTTTACTACAAATAATATTGCTGCTTGGTTATGTCTGGTTTTCCATGCTGCAGCACAAAATCGAGAGTTCAATGAAGTCATGCTGGGCTTGAGGCATTTTCCAAAGCTCACCAGATACTGTGGGCGATTTTTAACACAAATCTATCTGCTTACCGTCCAAGCTGGAGGTATCTGTTATCTTGTTAGCATTAGATCATTGAGCAACCTGGAGGCTTTCAGCGTAACACTTACAGTCTCCTGATTGGCAAGACACTATTGAAGCTGCCACGCTGTCTCACACGGCTGAATATTATTACAATGAATTTCGCTGCCTCTGCGCCTCATTGGAAAGTACAACGCAAGAAAAGCGCAAGTCTGTCTTTATGTGTGGACAAGTTCTGAGTCTGCTAGCACACCGACAATTGTACGTCGGAAAGGATATAAAAGCTTCGCGCATCCTGCATCATTCTTGTTTTTGTATCCTCACACTTCCGGTAGTGGATCTCTAAAAGTATCGAAAAAGGGTGGATGTTCTCTGTCCCCTTTCGAATTCAGATACTTGCTCATACACGACCTCTCTGTCTTTCGCCTCCCGAGAATTTGAGAGCTTGGAACTCTATATCTTGCTCAAATCCCTTCCCGCAAGAATCACAAGCTTTCGTTTTCATGTCCTTCCGAACATTCCGAAATCTGAACCTCAGATTGCTATGTCTCTCTCAGTCATTGCAGTGCAGTGTCATGTCTCTCTGTTTCCCCCCAATAAACCAGAGATCCACGTCAATATGCCCTTCTCCCTCCTCCCACAAGAATCGCAAAACCTTTATTCTCAGAAACAAAATGACCAGCTACCAGACGATGATCAGTTGGTGCTTGAGCTACAAAATGTGTAGCTGGTGGCTGTATGCCCAGAACTCTTTCCTATTTCTTGACTTGTCTTGAGAGCGCTCCGAACAGAGATCATGACTGGAGAAAAGGTGGAGAGTGGAACACGAATCTGGAAACGGAAAATTTGGCCGCGTATGTGGTGGAAAAGACCAGTGGAGTTGGATTATGTTGAGCAAGAACATGATCATCAAGAGAGGAACCAAATGGTATTGAGATTTTTACTAGGTAGACTCGCATACTGGTAACACGCGAACCATGCCTAATTTTCCAATCAAAGTTCTCACAGAGATGTGGTCTCAAGCAGATCTGTAAAGTGTCGGGAGTGGGTATAAATACCCTCCTCTTCCCACCCATCGTAACTTAACATTCACCCAGCTACTTCATCTTTATCCAAAACGAATTCGTCTTGTATAATGTCGTCTCCGCGCTGCGTTGCTCTTCAAAAATCTACGATCCTTCACTGTGATTGACTATATGTGTTGCGGTGTGAGAATGCAATAAATTAAAGTGTATTGTTCTGTTGTGCTGTGCTGCTTGTGCGGACCTCTCAGAAGGCTGGCAGCAGGGTCTGTTTACATGACGTATCTACAATACTGTTGAGGTAAGAAGTGCTTAATAAGGGAGGAAGCAGCGCCAGACCACCGCACGCAGCACACGTGACACACGTTCCTCATAAACCGTCACAATATGCCTAGATATCAATCAAAATCAGATATACCTGCACATGTGCGCGTCTCGCCTAAACTGCTTGTCAGACCTGGATATGAGGACGGCCGATACGATCTTTTCGCCGTGGCTTTTGGCCAAAAGATTCGAGCACCTCCTAATATGGGTGCTGCGAGCTCGATTAGGCTCTTCAATATGGAAGAAGCAAGAAATTAGGAAAACGTCAAGCTCATGATCTGGGCACTCTGAAAGGGGAAAGAGTTATGGCATGGATCCACCGCCCAGCTTGGCCTCAACGCGAAGGACTCCCAAAATCGGTAGCGAAGGTTGTCATGCTCTGCTGCAACGTGGGTATGAATTTGCAAACACTCTTTCTTACTTACCCTTTCCAAACAGCAAAGTCTTGTTTATCGCACTAAAAGCAATTCGCGCTTCATCCATGTTTCTCCGCTTCTAAGACTTGGAAATCTTCAAAAATGAAGTCGCTAGTATCTATGTTATGAAAATACACAAAATACCACGAAATGCGCCTACAACCTGTATATGCGAGACGCAAAGGGAATTGGGTTTGGTGGGTGACTTTGAAGTTTCTGAGCTCGGACTCGGTACCGATGATGATTTGGCCAGACATATAAATCGACAACGCGAATAATGTGGCCAGAAGCGTCGCGTCGCCTTCTTCATGAACCAAAAGCCCAAACCTCAGAGTTATATGTTCTCCTCCAGGAAGCCACTGAGGTATTGATGTATGTTGAATCATCTGGATTTCGACGCAATGTCGACTAAACTGAAAGTAAGCCACACGATGTTGCTGCTGCTGCCGGTGTGAGACCCCAAAACGAAGACCCAAACAGGGTATGGTTGTGTGAGTTGTGAGTTGGCGAAAGGACTTCTGACTAGAGGTATGTCGTTGTCAGCATTAAGGACGAAATTCCAGCAAGTATCAATACTACCTGCAGCCCTTACTCCTTCCTTTTGCAACGCACCTTCAAGTTGTGCTTGATTAAAAGCCGTAGAGCAGGCTTTACATGTGTGAACTGTCCTCCCGCTTTTCCGAATCTGCATTTCGACACGATTATGCCTTCAAAAGTGGGTGACGAGGCCCTGATGACATTCTCTCCGAGCGACACCGGAAGTCAGATTCCACAGTCGGACGATGTGCATGACTGCTTTCTGAACTCATAACCACAGCTTGCTATGAGTTCAAAAGTGGTTCGGGTTGGTTTGAATGATCCTCGGAACAAAACCAACTGTCGGATGCGACATGTTGCGAGTGTCTTCTGTGTTCCCAAAATCTGACCTATACCTCTACGTGCAGAAGTCTAGCGTCAAAGAATCGAGAAATCGCGGTATATAAGCCCCTCTCCAATTCCAATCCATCATTCTATCAACCACACACTGCAAGGTGACATTGCAAAAAAAGTCGACATTGGCTGCAATGCTTGGGTCCTGTCCTCTCTCTCCAAACTCCATCCTCCGTAAACTATGAGTCGTGTTCGAATCCGGCCGCTGCTCTCTGCATGTATTCCTTCGAGATGAAAATTGAAGTTGGCACAAACTTGGTCCACGTTGCGTTTGGAAGACATCGAAACGTAAAAATACACTATTGATGTCTCCAAAGCACCCCAATAACAGCTTCATGCTACGTTGAAACACAGTTTCTACGATCTTATGTGCAGGAGCTTAGCTTAGACTCATAAACATCGAAAAAGAAGAGCTATGTCGAGGTGCTGAGACTGTGCTGATGGGGGATATATACTTTTTCCACTACCACCTCTTCTTCTCTTCAACAAGAAACGTCAGTTTTGCTGTACCAAAACAAACATTCGTTCCGACTGATGTGAAGATTATCTTTCCGCCCTTCGAAAAAAATACGTATTCTACGCCTCTATGATTCGAGTCAGCAACCGCGCGCCGTAAACTTGGAGGCTACTCTATTATGGGGACTTGTCTGGAAGTTCTCAAAGGCCGCATCGAAGCCTTGATGTCTCCCAAGAATCCGAACAACACCAAACCATCTCGAGGTGCGGTATATGTTGCTTGGACTTTTCCAACTTTCCAAAAGCCAGGAATCTACCTGCATGTCCTGGCCAAGACGGCGGTTGTGGCGTATAAATACTTCTCGCGCGTCCCTACGAACTCATTCATCAACTACACACTCCAACATGAGTTGGCCAAAATGAGCGTGTCCAACTATCCATGACTGAGGACCAGTCTCCGGAACGAATTACCGACTGAGCTCATGTTCTGTCGTCTTCCAAAAATACCGGATGCTGTCTTTATGTCCTTGCTTGTTCTAGGCGTATAACACTGGTCAGCTTATGGTGATGTCTAGCTGCGGACTTGGAACAACACGACGGCCATCAATTTTATGAGTCAAAACACCCTTTGTACACCTCGATACTTCTAAAACTGTATCATGTACCTCATATGCTGCGAGGCCGTTCTGGGCTCCCGAAATTCTGTGACGACGATGTGATATTCCTGTCACTTTGGGTCGAGGGACACGTAGATAAATGAGCTTCCAATGCTACGCATGTCTCTCTTCTTGCCCTACTGTCTAGAGACGCAACTAAAAATGCAGACAACTGAATAAATAAGTGTGCGCGTTTCTCTCCAGAAGCAAGTACATCGAGGGCTATACTTCCTTTGGATCAGAATGCTCGACAGCTCGAAGTCATGGCCGTTCCTGGATCCACCCAAGAAAAAAACCTAAGACAGCCGTACCATATTTGTGGTGTGCTGAGACTGGTACAATATCAATATTACTCATCAAAAGAAACTGGGAGCCAGTCGCATGAATATCCGGAAAGAGATACAAGAGAATATCATGCTTCCAGTGTTTCTGACGCTCCAAAAGATCATCAAATAATACCACAATGCCATTCTATGTTGGACGCGAAGCTCCCACTCGAGGTATAAATACCACCAGCTTCCCGCGTTCAACTCTTTCTCCTCTACTACGCTCGTGCAAAATCGGTGTCGAAAAACTCTTTCGGCACGATCATGAGTGTGCGTCATTCTTCTTGAAAATACAAATTCACCAAACGATGGTTCGTCTCCTCCAAAAGCTAGCACATGGGTGCCGTATGCTTTTGGTGCCTCTCTTGCACAAAATGTCAACGCGACCGATCATGTCCAGTTCTGGAAGTACTCAACATGCCATACTACGCCCACATGGACTTGAAAGCATTTGAAACTCCCTCGATGCCTTACACAAAAGATCGCCTGTTATGAATACATGGTGTATTGGTGCGGACTCGGACAATTGCGCTCCTCAAGCGCATGCCCTAGAAGCAACAAAGCTGCAAGATCATGTGTGCGGCGTTTGGAGTTAAATTCCAAGGTCATTCTATGTATGCGTGTGGATTGAGCCTGGTGAGAGATATGGCGAAGAGGAGGGTCGCTCAGCCATCCGAAACTGGTGGGAAAGCGACTCATGGGCTTTGTTGTCGCCTGGACGTGTAAACCAGGGCCAGAGATCATCAAACAAAGGTTCTGTGTGAATAGCCCGATGCTGGTTCCGAGTGCCTTCTGTATGCTAGTATAAAGATCCGGTCTGTCGAAAGCAGCGATGGAAACCATCATGAGTCTGTGAACCCATTCATGTCGCCGTGTACTCTGTGATTCGTCTATATCAGCTCCAGAATATGCGGTCTATGTACATACATCATCATCGTCCTCACGCAACCACAGCACTCGCCTCATTCTCCCTCCTTTGCTCATCTTTGGCATCTACCTTGCCAGAACCCTTATAAACACCCTCAAGCACCGTTCTTATCTCCTGCAAGAAGCGATCGACCTCCTTCTCCGTGCCAACCGTGATCCTCAAGCACCCCAGACATCCATGCTCTTTGCCTCGGAACCGCACAACAACGCCCTTCTCTTCCGCTAGACCTTCGTATACCGCCAATGCAACTTCGTTCGATGGCTTGCCACCTGGTGCGTCGAGGATCTGATAGAGCAGGAAGTTCGACTGGGTGCCGCCGTGGAGCTGGCCGACCCCAGGGATCTTGGGTAGCTTTTCGAGTAGGCGTTCTCTTTGCTTGACGATTAGACTCACGTTCTTCCTCATGACTCCCAAATGCTCTGAACTCAGCGCCGCGCGCGCGATCTGACTTGTGGGGTTGGGAATGTTGTATGGCGCCTTCATGCTGTTGAGAATTCTGGCGATCGCGGGATCTGCGAACGCTGCGCCCAGCCGTATGCCTGCGAGCCCGAACGCTTTTGACAGCGTCTGCATGACCACCAAATTTGGCCATTCGGTCACCCATTCTGCTAGACTTGTGCCTTCGGGAGCGAAGTCGATGTATGCCTCATCCACTACCACCACGCCGTTCCAGCTCTCATGTTCTAGTACCCGCTGTATGTCCTCCTTTTTCAGTACCTTGCCTGTTGGGTTGCCGGGCGAACACAAATAGGCCAGCTTGATGCTAGAGTCTTTTGTTAGTGCGTCGAGTATCGCCGGGACGTCAAGGTCGAAGCTCGGTACTTGTAATGGTACCTTTGCCAGAGCGACGTCGTTGACCTGTGCGGACACGCTGTACATGCCGTATGTGGGCGGGCAAACGAGGATCTTCTCGCGTCCAGGGACGCAAAAGGCGCGAATGAGGGCATCAATAGCTTCATCAGAGCCAACGCCGACGAAGAGGTTGTCTGGGGTGAGGGTCTTGGACGTGTGGGCGTGGGTGTTGCGGAGGGTGCAGAGTTGCTGCTTGAGGTCTTCTTGGTGTCTGATCATATGCTGTTAGTGATATATTGTGCCATAGTGAGGTTATCCGTACGGATCTGGGTATCGGTTCAGGCCGAGAAGGTTAACGTGGATCGACGACGCTGAGTCTGATCTGCCATTCCCATTCGCGCCCGAGAGCTTGCCGTCGCCATTTAGAGCGAGTCCTGGACCGTATGCGTTCTCGTTCGCGTCGAGAAGGATATTGGTGCCATCGTCCTTGTAGTCACTACACGCGTTAGCTTCAGCATGGCGCACGGAGTGATGCGCTTCACCTACTCGCGCGCGCAGCGGTACGGCTCCAATGCCAGAATATTGGGTCGCGCGCACGTCTGCAGATAAAAAGGTGACTTTCTCGGAGCCATTGTGAGGTTGTGGTGAGGAGTGGTGGAGTTCGACTGCTATGACAGCATGTTCGAGGTTTGGCGGGGACTTTTTTGCTTCGCGGGGCAGGCGCGTTCGGCGACATCGGGGGTTGTCATGTCGAGATGACAATCCGAGCAGGTCAAACATCGTTATTTAGAAGAGAAAATGTTATGTATTGCTATTTAGATGTGAAGGAAGTCCTTGAAGCTACCAAGAAAGCGAAATGACTTAGTAGTAAATGCATGAGATGTTGTCGACAGTATTACCGTTGAAGACATAATGCGATAAATGCGCAACAAATCGTAATGCTCCAAACGCAGTGAAAATAGCTCCGTCGGATGCCCTCCGATCTAGCGGAGGCCTGCGGCGAAAATTTGATGGTCCATGGCCGAATAATGTCTCAGTGCCCCACCCGCTCAAATTCATACCACATCTACCTGCATCTAAATTCAATATGGTTATATTGTTTGTTTTCAGCATTCTCTCCATCAACATCCAACAACGATCCGTGCTGGTCTAGTGGCTAGGATTTGTCGCTCTCAGTAGAGTATACCACTGTAAAGTGCCGACAAGGCCGGGGTTCGATTCCCCGGCACGGAAGGATCTTTTTTGGCCATGCCGCGTGTCCTGGGGACGCGTGGTGGTGAAATGGGAGCTCAGTGACGGTTGATGGAGCCAGGGGTTACTTTTTGGGCTAAGCGAGCGACCACAGCATTGGCTGGGGAGCAGAGCGTTGAAACATGTGATTGAACGCCCCTCAAGTCTATTGCTTGGTTGGATGTCGTTTTGTGCGTGTTGTGGTTTTTTTGATGCTGATGGTATATCACGTGACAATTACTTTTCCACTACCGAGGTGCCCGTAGACATTTCTCCAGGGCTGCGCACTCCGGTCGAGCGCATCTTCTGGACCCCATATGAGAGGTAAAACTCTACGAAGAAAGCAAGGCTGCATGAGGGACTCGTCTACTCTCTCGCGCTCAGAATGCACGCACTGCCATGGCTTCATCCACCACCTGCGCCATTCCACGTCACGCTACGGACATTGCACGAGACAGACAACTGTTCATCAGTTCATGATTCATTAGACTAGAAAAGCAGTATGTCAATTATCTAAGCCAACGCACCCATCGGATCCCACAGCTCCAGCATCTTCGGCTTCTGCTCCAGCACCTTCTTGACCGTCGAGCTCACAACGCTCGGATCGACGACAGCCTGGTACACAAACTCATCCATCCACGCATCGCTCATGACAAAGTATCCCTTATCGCCCACGCGATCGCTCCACGAATTCTCCACCCTCCAACGCACGGGCTTACCGTCATCGAGATGCACCGCAGTGAGCACCATAGCATGCGTCATCTGCGACTCGCCGGTCTGCAGGCGCTCCGCCTTTGACATGCCGAGCTTGATGTTGAAGCCGAGCTCATAGTCGTAGAGAGCTGTATCCATGATGCCCTTGGTGGAGTCGGAGTATTTGCCCACGTCTGATCCGAAGAAGATGGGTATGCCTCGCTTCAACATGGCGATGCAGGCGTCCTTGATGGTCTTCATGTCGACGTTGACGTATGTGACGGGTCGGCCGCCGTAGACATTGCCGAGTCGCTTCACGCTGAGGAGTCTGTTGTATGGGTTGCGAGGGTCGTTCACGAGGGAGAAGAGTTGGTGCACGTCGGTGCCTGACAGCGCTCGGACGGTCCTGTTGTCGGACAGTTCCTTTGCGAACGCGGTGGGTCTAGTGCGTAGAGTGCAGAGGTTGTTGTCCTTGTCGTAGTACTCCCATGTGAAGGCTGTGTTTGGTGGTGGAGGAGGCCCAAGCATGAGGGTCAGGATGAGGTGGACCTCCTTCAGCATCTTCTCCTTCTCATTCGCAATTGTAGCCTTGATGACCTCTGGTGAGGCGGAGCTCGTAGCGATCGAACGTAGTCGGACAGCATCTTCTCGCAGCTTCGTCGTGATGAGTCGATCCATTGTGGACGAGCTCGTAGCGTTGAAGGAATCGGGGTATAGCGAGTGAGGGACGAGGCCGTACTTGTTGACCAGGTTGGCAACCATATCTGGAGCTCCCAGTCAGCCTAGCTTTGAGGTATCGTGTATAGATGCAACATACCCCACTGTCCACCGTCGCCTACAGGCTGTGCCATCAGTGCCTGTACCAACCGACCATCGATCTCCTCAGACTTGGTGTCTAATATGCTCTCTAAAAAGTAGTTCGCCTTCTCAATCTTATCCCAGTAGAACAGATAGGCTTGCGATAGCTGGAACTCTGGGAGTTTGTACTTCTTCATGATTGCGACCCGGAAAACGTTCGTTGCTGCGAATAGCCAACATCTCCCTGACGAGGCTTGGTTCGTCACGGGCGAGCCCTCAAGTGGTATCCTGATGCTGAACTTCTGGGTATCTGCTATCGTAGCTGATCGTGACGAGAGGACGGCGTTGGCTGAGTTCGAGCTGAGAGCTGCTAGGGCGAGGCGGTTCTACGACGTTCAGTTTCAACGCCATGAGGTGTCTGAAGTATGCTATACCTTTGGATCCTCCATCAGCTCCTTCTCCCATTCTCCAACAGCTGTGGCAGACACATCTTGCTGGTGCTTGGTAGTGGGTGTGTATCTAGGAGCTTCACGCGCATTAGTTAAGACGGGTATATATCGACTCCGAACCATGTGAAAGCTTACGAGCTTCACCGCCGACGACAACGAAACCATCCTTTTCACTTATGCTTCTCTCGTCTTTCATCTGAAGTGCTTGGAGTCGCTCGACGAGCTTCTCATTGATCGCGGCATCCGACGGTCTTGACTGATTCGCACCCATGTCTACGACGTTTGTATCTACTGGTTGTTCTGAAGGGGTCTGAGCTGGCACCTAAGAGCTGTGATTGATAGTGACTATGGTTGTAAGATTGGAGTGCTGTCCACTATGGTGCACGCTCTTATCGAGCTTATCGCCGGGTCGATGCGTCGCGTGCAAGGGTCTCGTGCCAGCCCCACTCTTGGTAAATCGTGAAAGCCAGAAAAAGATCAAGCCTGGCGACTACATTAATGTATATAAGAGATGTTCTAAATCCTAAAAATTCTCTATAGATAGACAGGGTAATATATCTTCATTTCTTGCTTTCGCGACTTACCGAGAGCTCCACTCATGTCAGATGGCAGGAATCGGCACCTGCCGTTTGAGTTTGCCATGTTTGCACAACAAGTCATCTTGGCAGTTCACTCGGCGAACGCGTATTAGATCGGCAACCAAATGCTTAGCGCTCCAATTTGTGTTTCAGCCACGCAGCCCACTGCCTTCCGCCGATCACACGTTGATCCCCGCAAAGTTCGCGGCGGGGCGGACCTTGCCTTGCATGAAATACCCGTGAGAGACTGCGCCGCTTCACATCCACCGAGTAACGTCAGGCAGCGAATTTCAAGTCAGGGAGCATTAGTTTGCACTGCATGTTCGGTATCATCAATCACGGAGCTCAGTCACTTGCAAATAGGGAGATGAAGATGCGCGGGGCCAACGCGCGTTTCACGTCGCTCACCGAGCACAGGCACTCCTTCCCCTGAACCCTGAATCCCAGCCGCACATCTTCCCTTGAAAAGCTTCGATAACCACAATTGTGCGCAGCTAGGTCCTCAGTCCATCAACCTCAGCAATACACAGTTTTCAGGCCCAACTTTGCAGCGCATAACAACGCCCAGGACGACATCATGGCCCAAAAACAACAACCAGCGCTCTGGAAGAAGCGTGTCCTCGTCCCTTTCTGGCTCGTTAGGATATGCCTCATGATATTTACCATCGCTGCTTTCGCGTATACATTGCGACACATAAATGAAGTCCAGGATATCGTAAAGCCCACTGTCGCGTAAGTTATGTAGACCCTTACTGGAGTTGAAGCACTAATGTCCCCCAGACCGGTTATCATATATCTGCTCTGCGTCGTCATCGTGCTGCTGGTCGACATACTCGCTATCGTCCTCTTCCTCCGAGACGCGTTAAAGCCGGGCACCTTCCTCACGATGAACTGCTTCCAGACCGGTTTCTGGGGTGGAGCCTTCATCGTAAACCTTGCAGCTATTGGGAGAGGCGCAGACACTGTGGCTATTGGCTTCAGCGTCTTGGTGCTGTAAGTCGTCATATCGCAAAGCTGTCTACAGATCACTAACATGAGCAGCGCCATCTTCGTCGGCCCCCTCATCTACTCTATCGTTGTGTACCGTCGTGCGAAGCAGGCTGGTCAGCGTGGCCAATATGTCCCAGCCCTCAACCCTTCGGCGCCGGCGCCCTTTGGTCAGCCTCCACCATACCAGAGCGCATCTCCATATCACCAAGGAACCGAATACCACTCGCAAAGTGGCGCGCCTGTCGAGCTTCAGAGCCAATACGTTCCGCCATACCAAGGGGGTGGTGCGTCAGGCTACTACCAACAGCCAGCCAAGCCTGCGCATATTGTCTGAGGTGGCAGAAAAAAGAATGGCGAGGTTTGACAAAAGCATAGAGGGGAGTCATAAGCTATGTGGCGAAGATATCTGGATACTGCGCACACGAATCTGGGCGTCGCGGAGGGCATTATTCTCAGAGAGACTCGCTAAGCAAATAGCCTTGGATGTTTTACTCCAGCGCCACGACTTGAGTGCCTTGCGAAGAGGGGATAGGATGCTTTGCTTTGGACGGTGTTGGCTAGGATTACAACAGATACCCACCTCCTCTTCATGGAGGCTACTGCGAGGCTTGTCTACTATAGAACGAGTTCCGATGAACTACTGCATGCACCTCACTCGAGACCGAACGCCCGCCTCGTATAGAACATGACCGTTGACCGCGATACCCTACATACTAGCACTTCTACTGTGTATTGAACGACATTCCACGAGTCGGCAAATTGACGTCCCCGACCACATTCCGTCAAGACTAGTAGGATCTAGATGCGTGCGCATACCTTGTGACCTCTATTTCGTCAGGATATTGGCGACCCTCGAGGCGGGCTCCTAAGTATTGACAAATTCGTGGCGTGGTCGTGAGAGGAAGCCGCAAGACAGAATCATCTCGACCAACACATGGTTTACGCATGCGATAGCTTCCACTACTCAATGCACATGCAAGTCGCCAGTGAATAACACCTCATAAGATTCGCACGTGTGAATGGTGTGTCGGGCGCGCCTTCCCAATAGGTCGCGCCCCTGCCGAGCCATCCTTGCACGCAACCTCCGCAGACGTCGCCGCGTCGGACGACCACCACCACTCACAGCCCAAAAGCCGTCATTCGCGGCGTACGCAATATACCGTTACTCAATCAGAGCGTGAGCTCCGGCACGTTTCACGTCTCCGAAATGCTTGCTTCATGCACCGTTTACCATTGGCGTTTGCGCAGCTACGAGGCTAGCAACTGGTGAGCTAAGGAGGTACTCGGCCTCCAAACATTGCAGGTATAAACGTCGATCTCCTCCCACGTAACTTCCTTCTCGTAGGTACAGGTTGAGTAGTTGCATCTCTCCTTGCTATTTTGGCCATCTTCGCTCGATTATCCACTCTCTTCTTCAATATGCGTTCCTTCCTTGTCCTCGCCGCTGCGGCGCTTCCGCTAGCACAGGGTATTCGCATCATTCAATCGAACGATGATGGCTGGGCTGAGGCCAATCTCAGGTACTAGAATCCGTTAAATCTAGTTGTTTTTGTTCTAACACGCTCAGGGCGTTCTTCGATGTCTTGGACAAAGCTGGCCACCAAGTTGTGCTCTCAGGACCAGCAGAGCAACAGTCAGGAACCAGTTCGTAGTGATAACTAAACACAATAGCGTGTACTAAAAAAAATACAGGCTCATCTGATGCTGCGCCAAAGACAGTTGACGCTGATGGCTGCATACACAAGTCCTGCCCCGGAGGAAGCGCACCGACTGGGGCGAATGCTACTGATCCCCGACTCAACTACGTGAACTCTTTTCCAGTAAGACAATTGCATGTCATATGACAGGGAATATGCTGACTTGGCGCCTAGGTCACTTCAATCAAAACCGGTATCGATGTCACGGCGCCCAAGCTCTGGAACGGCGCGAAGCCTGAGCTTGCCCTCACAGGACCCAACGTCGGCGGAAACGTCGCTGTCCAGGTGCCTTTCTCCGGCACTGTGGGCGCAGCT
Organism: Ophiobolus disseminans; assembly: GCA_010093685.1. Taxonomy (NCBI): domain Eukaryota; kingdom Fungi; phylum Ascomycota; class Dothideomycetes; order Pleosporales; family Phaeosphaeriaceae; genus Ophiobolus; species Ophiobolus disseminans. Next base: position 1,672,923 of record MU006219.1, read on the forward strand.
ACGTACGCCGCAAAGACGGCGAAGATCCCTGCGATTGCTTTCTCTGGCCAAACCGGTGACCCAACTGCCTGGAACGCGCCCACGCCTCTGCATAGCAAAGTCTATGCTGACCTTGCCCTCAACATTACTCAAACTATCATCAACAGCGGAAAGCCTTACCTGCCCGCCAACACCTACCTCAACGTCAACTTCCCTGCCGTCGAGGCCAACAGATGCAACAACCCGACCCAGTTCAAGTTCATTTTTACACGAATCAACACCGGCATTGTTAGCAGTCGTGATGCCAATTGGTGTGGAAGCACGCGTCTGCCGTGGGAGGCTGATGTTATTCTTTTCAGGGGAAGCAGCTGCTACGTGACCATCAGCCCTGGAGATGCGAACGACAAGTCGACTGTCAATGATGCGGCTGTGCAGACGCAGATCATCAACAAGCTGAAGCCGATTCTGTCTTGCCTACCGTAGAATGAAATAGCTATCATATCGCTTGAGGACTAGTAGATACAATGATTCACAATCCCACATCAGCATCCACAAAAGCTTTTCGATGAGATTTAGTGTTTCTGGTCCACAGAGACGAACCCTTGCTGTGTTTGATCAGAGGAGGCTTGAAACTTGAAACTGATACCAATTCGCTGTACTACTGCTGCTTTATGTTTCCTAGAGCGGAGTAATGCTTTTGAGCTGTGTTCTTGCATATTCTCAAAGGGTTGAATGGGGTCGGGGATACGTACCTCAGGGAGCAGATACCTCTTGGTCACCTCACATGTGTTGTAGTCAGGCGCTCAGAGTGTTTTGACGCTCTACGAGGTTGTCGCAGCACGAACTTCTTAGCAACGAAGGTTCATCAGATTCACAATTTGCGGATGCTGACACGGCTAGCGATTAAGAGCCGTTAATTGCTTCCATTCGTTTGCTACACAGAAATACTAGAACATTGATGTGACAATGAGTAACGATCCGTGAATGCAAGCAAGGAGGAAGTGGGGCACGGTGCACGCTAATACACGTGAGCAGGCGCACCCGCGCTGCACAGACCCGCCCGCGTAAACTGCCCGCACCACTTCGAGTGTGTTCCTCGACAAAACCCCAACAAACAGCGAATGATTGCAGTAAAACCCGAGATTGCTTTAGAGTCTACTCCCAAGCAGTAGACTCGCAAATAAACACACCTGTTTGCTTTCGCTAGGTCTAATTCCTCGAGCTGATAAATAGCTTCGCACACACCAACACTCCTTCATTGGCACTGCTCGTTTCATCAAGATGTTAGCGGACGGCAAGATTGACTCGCTGGACACACATCTAGAGCAATTCAAGCTTAACAACCAGACTGCGCAGAATGACTTGCAGGTGTGTGAAGCACTAGCGGTCGCTGTCAGCTCTGGAATTTCACTAATTCCGATCAGAACCTTCTCAGGGAGTATGGTCAACTACTAGATGACTACAAGAATCTAAAGAAGGCTTTCGAAACGAGAGGCTCGGGTTCAGTTAAGGCTGCCCCTACAGCCACAGTATCGGCCGAGAAGGGTCGCAACCCATATGTCCTCGTTCTTATCGACGGCAATGGCTACGTCGTGAGTGGGCCTAGCGCTGACTTGTAGCAATTCGCTGATCTACGCAGTTTAACGATGAACTCATTCGTGAAAAAGAAGAAGGTGGTATGCGGGCCGCACGTATGCTCAACGACGCAGTAGAGAAGTATCTACACCAGAGCGTCCCAGAGGCCCGTACATCACGCGTAGTGGTTAAGATGTATGCCGACCTCACAAACCTGTCGAAGCAACTAGCCAAATCGAAAGTAACGGGCTTGGAGAAGCGCTCGATCGCTCCGTTCTCAGCCGCTTTCACACGCGCCATCAGCCTATTTGACTTTGTCGACGCTCTAGACGAGGAGGGATCTAAGTTCAAGATTCGCGGTAAGTACAAGCAAGAATTATGCATATCTTGGAGCTCCACTGACATGGATCTAGAGCAATTCAAGATAGCCTCCGAGGATAGCGCCTGCAGTCATATACTATACGCTGCATGCCACGACAGCGCCTATCTTTCTCAGCTTGTGCCCTTCAGCGGTGTCCGAGAGAAGATTACGCTGGTGCAAGGTGCAGGGTGGAATTCCGAGTTTCACAACTTCAACCTGAATGTCACTCAATTTCCCACCGTCTTTAGATGGTCAGACCTGCCAACCACAGCTCCTACTACAAAAGTAACGCAGAGTAATGGAAACACTACTTCCAAACCTAAAGCAGCCCAGAAGAAGGTTGAACAGACCACGCCAGCAGGTTCCCAGCAAGATAACTGGAGGAACAGTCCTTTGAGCCCAAGAGAGTCAATCAACGGAAACGAAGGCGCGGCCTCTGGAACATTGAACGGCTTTGGTCCGGGTAATGGCATAAGCTTCGGTAGCAACTCCTCGGCCTCGCACAAGACTATGCTATGCAAATACTTCCAAAAGGTATGTGGCTATGAGGGCGCAGCTATGAGACTTCGCTGACACCAATAAGAGCTTTTGCCGCTTCGGCAACAAATGCACCTTCCAGCACGTCCCCCCCTCTGTCAATGGTACGAGCCAACAGGGAGGCAGTAAAGATCGCCCCAATGTCTCGGCACTCCTCCCTACGACCGTGACATCCGGCTACATCCCCATCAACAAATACTCCCAGCGCATCGACACCTACATCCGCTCACCCACTCAAGAGGAGTGGTCCATCTACAACGCGCGCTTCCACAAGCAGAAGCCATGCAACAGCTTCCACCTCAAGCGCGTCTGCACCATGTTCGGCTGCCCGTACGATCACCAGGAGCTGGAGCCTGAGTCTAGACACGTGCTCGAGTACGTCCTGAAGTGCAACCCGTGCCCGAAGAAGGGTAACTGCCGGGCAAGCGACTGCTACTACGGCCACATCTGCCAGAAAGATGGCTGCCAAGGACAACTCAAGGGCTGTAGGATGAAGCTGGATCTACATAGCGTGGACCCCCAGATGGCGAGCCAAGCGCCGGCTGATGAGGACGAGGAGCTAGTACATGGCCAGGTCGAGGGGGTCGGAGTGCAGATGCCGGATGAGTCTGAGTACATGTGGTAAGCCTGGCCATTCTGTGGTACAGCATCATGTCATGGGTTGATCTGAAGATACTAGGAAAAGGCTTACTTGGACAAAAGCGCAGCTGGATGTGGAAGCATCTTGGGAACCATGGGACTTGGTATAGTCGGGCAATGGGTCGAGATGTCTGACATCTAACGGCATGAATCATATACGTTGAATATCCCCTCCGCATGATATACATATATCTACCGTGACATGAGGGATCCATGCATAAATCTCCGTGCCTTAACAGTATATGCAAACCCCGATATTCGTGCCAGTTGCGTAGCGTCCATTGTAGTGAATTGTGCGGCTTCTAGCTCTGTTGTTGGTACTCCCGTCATCAACTCGAGGTGTCTTGACGACCGTCATAGTACCGCAAACAGTACATGTCTCGATAGCCATCTGAAGTCATTTCAAACACCTCTACCCCACCATTATCCCCCCTTCTACAGTCTCTCCACTCGTGCTTTCACTCTCATCTGCGTTTGCCTTACGATAGCCTCCACCCTGTTCTCCTTTCACTCACGCACGCACCACCTCAAACCGCCATTTCAAAATCCCCTGTTCCCTAGTCCTTCACCTACCGACTCACAATCATGTCTATATATACCATTTACTTGACAAATTCTCCAAGAAAGCCCCAAAGGTTCGTGCCCTAATAGTATGCATGCCCTGCTTCGGTCGAGTTAGGATTGCATCTTCAAAGGTGTTCTGGAGGGGGTTTCTTTTTGCTTGGTAATGTTCATGTCGGGAGAGGACTTGAGTTCGAATCTGCTTTTGCACAGAGGCATCTTTTTAGTTGAGGCACGAAGTGGAAACGAATGAGGTATGAAAGTAGACTAGCAATTGTGTATTACTAGCACCACGAAGCGAAGTCTAGTAATGCTTCTGCCTGCCTGCATACCACCGACGACTTGTCGTAACCTCATCCCTTCAAATCTTCCCACCCCCAAACAACTTCCTGTTCTTCTTCATAAGCGCAGCAAGTTTCTTCTCCAGCACATCATGTTCCTTCTTCGCCGCATGCATCGCACGCTCCGCCTCTTCTAAACTCATCACGCTACCTCTGCCATACCGACTCCCACCGCCGAACCCTTCAATCGCGCTCATCAAACCCTGGACATCTACTCCACCCGCACCACCACCACCGCCGCCGCGTCCCAAGGTAATATTGCCGTTCGCATCAAGCCCGAATTCCTGCGACGATTGGAACCCCAGACCCGCGCCAACGAGCGCTTCGAGACCTTGGACGAATACGCCGCCAAGTAGGTCCGCGGCCATCATGCCCATGCCATCGATTTCGGTGCTACCGACTGCGCCGCCTTCGACGACGGCGCGGGCTGCTTTGGCGAATTTGCCGGCATTGACGGATATATTGGCTGTGCCTACGCCGGGCGCGCCGCCGACGGCGGCCATTTCGGGACGGGGCTGGTTGGGCGGAGGGTTATCGGTTTTGGGGAGGACGAATTGGTTGAGATATGAGCCTGCGTCAGCAGGAGTTTGGGACTGGGGTGGCGGGGGTAGGTGTTGGGCTTCCGCTGCGGTGCTGTGCAGGATGGGTTGGACGTCCATTTTGGGCATTTGTTGCGCGTTGTCGCCGAGCTTCTTGCCTGCTTCTTTGAGTGCGGTAGCGATGGCGGGAAGAGCATCCTTGGACTGCGTCTGTGTGGAAGTGGAAAGAGTGGTGGGGTGTGAGATGTGTTTGCGGGGGTGGAAGCGTGCCGGTCCTCTGATTTCTTCGATCTGTTTCTCCAGCCGCAAAGCCTTTTCTTCCAGCTCCTCGCTCAATCCCCAGAAAAATTTGCCGTTCGGTGTGATCAAAGTTCGAGAGTCGAGTCTGCCGTCGTGGCCGTTCAGGCGCACAGGCTTCTTCTTGGCTAATGCATCGAGATCTGCTTCCGAGAAATGTATTTTGAGATCTGGGGGGCCAGATAAGTCATTAGCCGGGATGTGCCGAGACGCATGCGTAAGCGACGATGACAATGGCTTGAAGAATTCAAGGGTTGAAGCAAGAAGCTCGCCCGTCCTTTGGAGGTCTGCCATTATTGATTGTGCGGTATGATCACGCTTGTCCTTCGCATCGGGCACATGGTCAGGCTCCGATGGTGCGGTTGCTGGGGCCTTTGTAGATTGGACTGGTTTAGGTGATGCGATGGGTGGGGAGGGGTGATCGTCTTCCATCATCCTAGCAGATTTTGGTGAGGCTGGCTGGCTCTTGTTGATCGCTGTTACTGCCTTGGGGACGGTTGCCGGCTTTTTCGTCTTCTTCTTGCGCCCAATAATGGGTGCCTGAACAACCTCCACGTCAGACTTGTTCTCTTCAATGGCCAGCTCTTCGTCGATCTGCCGTTTACGCTCCTGGCGATCTTTCTTGGCCTGAGATTTGGTCTTGTTTCGTACGGGGGCTGTTCCGACCTTGCTGCTGATGGGAGGGGGAGAGTTTGCTCTTGAGATGGAAGCCGACGTGACCGAAGAGGTGTCAAATGTCATTTCGCTCATGGGTGTACCTGGCGGATTTACAGAGGCAATGCTTGCTTGCCGAGACCTCAACTTATCAATTGTCGAAACGGAAGGCAGATGTGGTGCAGGTGCTGCAGCAAGAGGTGGAGGTACCTCGCTTTTTGGTGTTGGGACGACACGCAGGGTCCTTGGTGCTACGGTACGCTTTATAGGAGACCCAGAGGCTACCACGGCAGGACTCGCAGGAACAGATGTTGCAGGTAAGGTGCGACTGCTCTTTGGTAAACCATCAGCCTGCTGGGAGTTTGTACCTGGTGACTGATCAATTTCTGATGCTTGGGTCGCAGCTTTTATGTCGAGCTTTCCTGGAGGTTGTCGTTTCGTAGGAGCGGGGGTAATAGGTGAGATTGGTACAGCGTCCTTGGGTTCTTTTTTGGCCTTTTTCTGGGGACTAGTTTCAGGGTTCTTCTTGTTACCCTTCGTTTTGATTGGCTCTTTTGGGACCACTTCCGGAGTTCCTTTTTTCTCGTCCTCCCTGGTTTTGAGCTTCTTCGGTGAAGATACGTCGTCTTTACCTTTCCTCGTAACAAGACTAGCATTTGGCGTTTTGGGGATAGTGGATACGCCAGTTGCCTTTGTCGGTGTTTCTGGCTGAGTCTTGGCTGAAATGGTAGTACCTGGAGTGGTTTCTACCGACTGTCTTACCTTCTTGGCTTTACCAGGTGTACTCACTTGGAGTGGTGTTGCAGGTATAATGGGCACTGCAGGCATGATGGTCGACGATGTGGTCCGAGACATTGGTCTGGATGCGGGTCGCGATTTCGATTCTTCCACAATTGCTCGAGGTATAGCAGGAGCAGAAAAACCGGGCGGTATTGTCGGAGTAGCCCTGCGCGGCTGCATAAGAAACTGGCTGCTCATAGGTGCGTTCGGAATGCTGTGTGGAGCCTCGAGCTCGTGCTCTGCCTCGTTCACCAATGCGTCCACGTTGAAGGATGCCTGCTCATCTGCGCTGAACGATGTGTCATCTGATCGCAAATGTCAGCCTTGCGATACAACCAAATTCTGCAATAACGGTGAGACGGTTTCGATCAGGGACAATTGCGGCGGTCGCCGGACGGACATAACGATGATGGCGCCGGTCAAACAGTATGTACATCAGGGTGCAAAGGTGGGTCTCTCGATCATCTTCGTCACATGAAGGGGCCAGGAAGTTTTTGAAAAAACCATCTCTCTATTAGACAGTAAGCATGCCGACTTAGATGCGGCAGGAAGGGAAGATTACGTACATGCGATGACCATGACGAAGACGATGAGAGAGCCGGCCAGGTCAACCGGCAAGCAGTATGATCCCACCAAGCATGACCGACTAAAGAAAACAAAAAATCAAGGTATTGTAGTGCCATGCTGACATGCAAAGGCCAGCAATGTGTAATAGTGCCGACCCATTTGTAAACGCCAGGCATCCTAGTGTCGTGCACTGATTGGTGCCGATGCATCTGCTGTCAAAGTCCCAAACGCCATGCAACCATCGTTGAAAAGAAAAGTAGTAAAACAATGTGTCTGTCCAAGTGGCCGACAAGTATGTGAAAGAAGAGAAGGTGACTACCATCGTCCGGCGCCGCCATAGTTGTTGTTTGCATAGAGGGAGGAAAACCCACTTTGACCTTGGCCATACAACGCCTGCCCAGCCATACCACCTTGATGGAGCCTTGCCTGTAAGATACTTGGGTCTTGGACATCTGCCAATCCACCACCTCCAGAAGAGGAAGTGTTAGCGTGTCTATGCTTTTTGCCCTTTTTCTTAGACTTCTGCGAACCAGAATCCTGGTAAGCGCCAGGCGAAGGTCCATAAGGATAGAGGCCAGGGGCAGGGGATGTGGAGGTCGTTGGGTTGTGGGCAAGGAAGGAAGGGAACATTGACTCACGCTTTACAGCATCAGCTACCCTCGCACCACTGTCCATGTTCCTACTACGGAGCAATTCCTGATACATGGCATCATTGTTGTTCCTACCAGCAGCGTTGGCGCCATAGCCTAGACCGCCAGTCGCAAATCCGTGACCCTGGCCGAACATGCTAGTCCCACCGACAGGTGGTGTTCCGGTGGGCTTCAGCCCAGGGGGTGGTCCTTGCACGTTGGCGAAGAATTGCCCGCCGAGGGATTGATGCTGGGAGATCTGACCGAAGTGGTTGTTCTTGGGCATCATTGAGTTTTGCTGGCTCATTAGCTTCTGGTTCGCCACGGGCTGTACATTCGCAGAAGCGGACGCGCTGTCGTTTGCAAAGCTGAAGCGAGAAGTTTGCCTTGTGTGGCCTGGTGCGTTTGCGCTGAGGCTGTGCTGCTGGGTCTGCATGTTCTGGGGGTTGGACAGCGGTCCGCTGGATTGCGCGTTTGACTTGAAGTTCGATAGGAGGAGCTGCTGCTGCTGCTGTGTCGTCATGCCTCGATTGCTCAACCCTAAGCTACTGAAGTCTTCAGTCAGAGTGTTTTGTCCAAAAAGACCGCCCCCGAAGCCTTGCTGACCGGGTGGCGCGATAGCATGCTGATTCAGATGCCCTGTTACAGTGTCGTGCCCCTCTTCTGGCTCTCCACCTAGCTGCAGACTACCGCCCGCGGTTGCTTCATTGTCTTCGCGTTCGGGAGCTAGAGTTTGTTGTGTAGTGGGTTTGATTTCGGCCTCAGCTTCGCGTTGCAGGGCCAATTCTTGCTCCTTCTCTCTCATAGCGCGACGTTTCGCACCGCCGCGTGGGTCGATTAATAGCGGAAACTCAACAATCGCCTTGAACTCTTCTTCTGTCAATGAGGCGCTAGAGAAAACCAGCTTGAAATCCGGTGAACATATGGTCTTGAGCAAGCTGCCTAGTATGCTGCTGGTCGCATTTGATGGCTGGGGAGGGGGTGACTGGGCTGGCGGCGGGGTCGCAGATTTCGACGTCGGCGCTGACCTCTCCTTTTCCTTCCCCTTCGACTCCTTCTTCTCCTTCTCTTTCCCTTTCTTCTTAGACGGCTCCTCGGCTCTTGGTGCTTTGGCTACTTGCGCGGGTATAGCGTTTGTAACCAGCGGGCTTGGGTTCGAGGCAATAGTCGAACGGCTGTTGCGACGCTCTAGGACTGCTTTGTTCCCCCAACTTGCGTGCGCGGGCAGACCGGGCGCATCATGCGTCGAGCTTGACGTGTCGTTGCTGTCCTGTCGGTGCATGGGTGTGGAGGAAGCGGCGGCAGCCACCGGTGGGCCAGGATGAGCGGGCGGCGCGGCGCGAGAGGATGTGGATTGGGCGGGCTGTTGGGTTTGGATCGAGTTCATCATGGACAAATCTTGGCGGGTAAAGCTGTCGTCGTCCTCGCCGGGTTCGTGCAAGAACATGCAGTTGCGGTTGTTGCACTGCTCGCCGCGCAGGTAGGCTGAACAGTATTTGGTAGTACCATATTGTGCTCTGATAAATGTAAGTATGTCAATGGTATGTCTCGGGAGGGTTCACTCACCTGAGCTGTCTATCACCGTTGGAAGAGCCATCGACAGCCTTGATACACTGCTCGGCATCTTCCTTACGAGCGAATGTCACATAGACACCCACCGACTGTTGATGTTGCGCATTCTCCCTGGCTTTGCTGACTACGATCTTGATAATCTTGCCGTATTGTCCGAAGTAGTCGGCGCCGCGTAAGGTTTCGAGTAGGCGGTCCTCGCGTATAGTCGGAGTCAGGCCAGTGACATATACAAGATTCTTCTGGACGACTCTGAGGCCAGCAAGATGCTTGCGACTGAGCGAGTCAGCTTCGGCCTTCTGTGCCTCCTTCTGCCGTATTTGCGCGTTCTTCTTGGCCTTGTGGGCGATCTGTTGCTTGTGCTTGGCCATCCTGTTCCACGTCAGAGATGCTCAGGAGGGAAGGTGGAGGGGACCCACTCTTCCGGGGAGATGGTCTTCCACTCGATAGTGGAGTCATCGTACGGCCGTCGGCAGGCGGGACACAGCCCGTTCATTGTCGTCTTGATGTTGTTGTAGCAGAACTGGCAAATCTGGCGGACGGGTCAGCAGGGCGACTCGCGATGCGTGCATCCTTTTCTGGCAGGTGGCATACTTGGTAGCCGCAGGGACATGGCCGGAAGTTCCTGTCCGAGAGATCGAACTCCTCGACGCATAGCGGGCAGCACTCCTCCTCCTCATCGTCGACGAACTGGTCCTGTTGTGGGCGAGACATGTTGGGCGCTCGTGTGTGGTGTGGTTTAATGCGTCGGACGTGTCGGTGGCGCTCGCGCAGACGGCGGTTTGTCAAGTGAGGGGGCTCGGGGGGCACGAGGGTGGTGAGGCGGCACGGAAAAGGGCGCAAGGACAAATGAACGCCGGCCGTGAGAGAGAGAAGCAGAAAGGGATGCACTGGGGGTGATGGGGGTTCAGAGGCTGCACCTGCACATCGAGAGAGCTAGCGTCGAATCGGTCTCGCTGACATAACTAGCGCCACTCACTCGCTGTAGTCGATGCTCTGCGGTGTCGACGACATCATCAACACCCGGTCGCCCTTTCCTGCTGCACGCGCAGTCCACACCCCTCTCCACCCCTACAATGGCTATGCGGCTAGCTGTCGCCCGGCCATTGGGCGCCGTGGCCCGCTCCACGGGCTGTTCTCGCGCCGCCATGCGAACATTTGCCTCGACGGCACTCTGGGCGAAAGAGGTCGCGGGCGAGAGCAAGGACACGCCAAACATGCGGGTGCGCAGAATATATGGAGATAAACACGGGTGGGCTATGGCTGATGATCTGCGCAGTACGCCCAACGCGACCCGTCCGGGCCTCTCAAAGCCCCCATCGTGAACCCAGCAGACAAGTACAAGGACAAAGCCGAGGGACTGCACAAATATGGACAGTACCTCATGTCGTGTCTGCCCAAATACGTTCAGCAGTTCTCTGTCTGGAAAGACGAGCTGGTTATCTACATTCCACCCTCAGGCGTCATCCCCGTCTTCACCTTCCTCAAGTACCACACAGCCGCCGAGTACACTCAGATCTCCGACATCACAGCAGTAGACTACCCCACCAAGGACCAGCGATTTGAGGTTGTCTACAATATGCTCAGCATCCGCCACAACTCGCGTCTGAGGGTCAAGACATATGCCGACGAGGCCACACCCGTACCGAGTCTTTGCGATCTGTACGACGGCGCAAACTGGTATGAGCGAGAGGTCTACGATCTTTTCGGTGTATTCTTCGTCGGACATCCGGATCTGAGGCGGATCATGACCGATTATGGTTTCGACGGCCATCCTCTGCGGAAGGACTTCCCCATGACTGGGTACACCGAGATTAGATATGACGAGGAGAAGAAGCGCATTGTCGTAGAGCCACTAGAGATGACGCAAGCCTTCCGAAACTTCCGTGGCGGTTCATCAGCGTGGGAGCAGGTCGGCCCTGGAGACGACTTGAAGCCTGAAAACGTGAGTGCAACATGCTCACTGGGTCACAACATGACTAACCAGCTCTCAGTTCAAATTGCCCACGCCCAAGCCAGAGCCTCCCAAAGAGGAAGAGAAGAAGAAATAGAGCCTTCAACGCGATTAAAGTGTATATATCTGCGAATGAATGTACCTGTACAACAATCTCATGCTCGACTTTGCTGTGTAGACACTCCCGACACCTGCGTGCACTTCCGCATGACGACTTTCCGAACTAGATTACGATGTACAGGCTACGTGGGGCTCGAAGAGGTGACTCTTTCCTCAAAATGTAGTTGGAGTTCTATGTTTCTGCTGCTGACGTCGTGGCCGAATGGGAGCATAAACGCTGCTGCCAAGCCCTGTAGCTCACCTCGCATTCTACCGCCCAATCGAGGCAAGTGCATATAATGCATGCTCATGCTACGCCCACCTGTAAGTAGAGTACTAATCACGAATGCAGTGGTACCACACATCTGCAATTTCGAACTACCAAATGACGAAAACTCGCATTCCCCGCCAAGAACTGCACCCCGCTTTCTATTTGCATCACGACATGGCTGAACACTAGAGCGCAACAGCGCCAAAACACAGCACATGTCGGACCGAGATTCGCGAAGGCATAAGAAGATCTCGCATTTCAGGTCTGGATTAATCATAAGCTAGCTGATCCTTCCGAACTTCTTCCTTTGAAACGACTTAGTACATCATAGGTACTTCACCTCACGTGCATCGTTCTTAGCACATATATAGTTCCACATCCCCTCATGTCAATCGTCACAACAATTAAATTTCTTGCTCTAGTCGTACTTACTACAATAACGCAAGCAACAATGTCGAAACCCAACGCAGTAATGACTACAAGCTCGCCCTTCAAACTCTCCGCCCCATCTGGCACAGACATATGTACGCAATCCCGGCGACACTCGCACCGAAACCAATTAGCTAACCCCATACTCCCACCACAGGGCGCAAACCCCCCTCCCACAACGCTTTCAACGCGCCCACCTACCCCGCCAATCTCGAATCCCACCCCCTCAAATCTTTCTCCCGCGCCCGCCTAACCTTCACCCTGCCCCCCAGCTCCCAACTCCGCCAATACGACCAAGCCGGCCTTTTACTCCACTTCACCAAGCCGGGGCTCCCCGCCAACCAAACCAAGTGGATCAAAACCGGGATCGAATTCTACCTCGGCAAGCCGTACATCGCAACCGTCGGGTGCGACACCTGGGCCGATTGGAGTCTTGCGCCCGGTCCGGAGGGCGATGTTGTGGGTGCTACGATAGAGGCGAAGAGGGAGGAGGATGTGTTGGGCAGGAGTTTGTGGGTTTATTGGATTGTGAGGGATGGGGAAGGGAAGGAGGTGGAGAGGCGCCCGTTGAGAGAGGTTAATTGGGCGTTTACGGGGGAGATGGAGGACGGGTGGAGTGTGGGTGTTGGGGCGTATGTTGCGCGGCCGACGAAGGTGGAGGGTGATGAGAGTGGGGGAAAGGAGAGGGAGCTTGTGGCGGAGTTTGGGGAGGGGGTTGAGATTGAGGTATTGGATTCTTAGGGGTGTGGTATGCGTGTGTGTGTAGATTAGGAAGTTAAATTTCTACGAAATCCATACAGCCCTGTGTCCTCATCTCAAACCAACCAAATCGCATCTTTCTCCAAAGCAACGCACCACCCCATCTCTCACCACCCAAGCCACCCTCCATTCCCCCCACCCCATCCTACCAATCCGTCCTCTTGCTATAATAAAAATTACTAAACACCTTCGTCTGCAAATGCTCCCCATACGTGCTCCCCGCATGCATCTCCTTCCCCCCACTCCTTTGTACACACTTCGCCAATGGCTTGACCATAGCCTCGAAGTTCGGCTCGTAGAAAAACGGCACCGATACGCGCGCCGCCTCACCACGATGTATAACGCGATGCAACGTACTCTTCCACAGCCCGTTGGTCCAGCGCTCAATCATGTCGCCAATGTTGACGACAAAAGCGCCAGGCACAGGGTCCGCGGCGAGCCACGTCCCGTCTTTGAGCCGGACGTGTAGAGCGCCTGGCGTGGCGTCTGTGTGGAGCAGTGTTACACAGCCGTAGTCTGTGTGGGCGCCGCAGGAGAAAGATTCTGCATCTGCTTCTGACTCCGACTTTCCCGACGTGGAAGCTGTCGTTGAATGAGGAGTGTGTGTAGCAGCGAGGGGCGGGTAATTAATCATACGCATCACCCAAAACGAGTCCTCGCAATTCCTCACGAAAATATTTTCATCCTGTGTCGCTTTATTCGCGCCGGCAATGGGCGCGCCTAGCTCGAGTGCGGCGCCCATGGCGTGCACGAGGGCTTTGCCGATGCGCTGGACGCGGGAGATGTAGTCTGTATACACTGGTGTCAAATTTTGTGGTACAGCCGGCCAGAGATTGGGGCCCTGGAGAGTCTTGACGCGGCCGTCTTTGAGATCTTTCTTATCCGCCGGCCACTCGCGGTACCAATCAACAGCTTCTTGCATATCTTGCAAACCGCCCGTAACGTTCTCCCCTAGGCCCTGGTAACCTCGGGCGCCGTCTCCGCCTTCAGGGCCGCCGGCGTCGAAGCGCTTGATTTTGTTTTTCTCCTCGAGGGGCAGGGCGAAGAAGTCTCGGGCTAGGGATATTACTTGATCGAGAATCGGGACGGGGATGCCGTGTCCGGTGAGGTAAAAGAAGCCGTAGTTGACACATGCGGCATTGATGGCTTTGGCTGTGGTTTGGCGTGACTCTTCGGTCGATTCGGCGTCTAGATATGCTGAGATGTCGATGATGGGGAGGCCTTCGTTATGCGCGGTTGCGATGGGTTTCTCGTATCGTCCACCTTGATCCGGCGTGGGGTTGAGAAATGGGCTTGAATTTCCACCTCCTGCAAGTCTTGAGCGGTACGCATCCAGCGTGGCTTCCACTTCAGACATGTCCCTGTTCGTTGATTCTTGAATAGTATTGACCAGATTACAAAGTTAAAGTTGTTGGTCAAGTTCTTTGAGGGTGGTTGTGAAATGTTGACACTCAAGTGGCAAATGTAGACTCAGGTGAAATTCCTAGACTTGATACTTTGATCTTGGAAAACTCAGGCGAGGGCCTTGTTTGTGTTATCTGTTTGCTGGAACGAATCTCGAAATTGTTTGAGGTGGTGACAGAGCGAACGAATGCTAAGTTAGGAGGGGTTGAACTAGGAAGAGCCCGGTTGCAACTGCCGAAACGAGACTAAATCGGCTACCGTAAGTAAGAACGTCTGTCCACGGGTCTATCACAGACTCGTTCGATCTTTTCACGCCCTATGAGAACCTTCAAGGTGTGTATGAGAATCGAGCCTTGGGCTCCCGCTTTTTAGGCACTTCACTCAGACAACCTAGGCATTGGGAAACACAGCTTCTATCCTTACACTCATACTCGATTCATGCATTCGTTAAGCTCTGAGAAGATGATCTATCTAGTAGCCATGCTGGCTTTTGGTATTGTGAATTATGCCAGAACAGAACGGACGCTTCCACATTACTCATTTTGCACGCTGGTGAGTTGCAAACTACGAGCATCTGCCAACAGAAAACACTCTACATAATGACTTCGTTTGACACATCCTACTCACATGTTAGCAAGACATTTGTGTACGGGGATGCATGCAACTTACCCTCTTCAACTCCTTGTACGGCAAGCAGACACAGTTCTGCACACGAACCTCATCCGCGACGGCGCACTCCTTGCCCAGAATGGTGATGCTCTGTACCTTGACACCGTTTTTGATGATGCTAGTGCTGTGGCTGGTGACAGGGGTGGGTGTACCCTCGACACGCGCCCACGCACCGACCTTGCTGTGCCAGCCAATGATGCTGTACATGACACATGCGTCGTGCTTGATCTCAGAGTCCTCCAGGACAATGGACTCCTTGACGCGGACACCAGCGCCGATGTGTACACGAGGCCCGATGGAGACGTTGGGGCCGAGCTTCGCTGTTGGGTCGACATGGGCTGAGGGGTGGATGAAGACGGGTGGGAGGATGTTTGCAGATGGAGCAGCGAGCTCCTCGGATCCTGACTGGAAGGCCTTCAGGAGGTACAGGGCATTTGCTGGCACAGCGGAGCCAGCGGTCTTGATCTGACGCCAGAAGTCCTTGGTCTCGAGGACGAAGAACTGCCTGCTGTCCGCAACATCGGACAGCACATCCTGCTCCAACCGGATGACAGCGTTCTCCTTGTTCTCATCATCGTCATCGGCCTGGAAAAAGGAGGACTCGAGGTTCTCGGACGAGGGGTAGGATAGTAGTCGTGGGCGCTCGGTGCGTCGCTTGATGGCACTGCGGATGGCGGGGAAGATGCACTCGGTCGCGAAGAGGTAGACTCCGCAGTTGATGAGGTTGGAGATGTGCGACTCGGGCTTCTCGACGTAGTGGAGGACGCGCTTGGTGTGCGCATCCGAGACGATGCATCCAAAGTTTGTCGCCGCGTCGTTGGCGACCCTCGTACCCAGCATTACCGCCTCGGCATCCTTGTCCTCGAACAGCTTGAGCATCTCCGCCAGCGGGAATGATGAGCAGACATCGGCGTTAAGCACGAAGAGCTTGTCTGGCTTGCCCTTGAGTATGACATCTCGGAAGTGGTATAGACCTCCTGCCGTGCCCAATGCCTGGTATTCTCGAAGGTACTTGACGCTCAAGTGTGGGAAGTTGTTCGAGACAGAGTTGATGAAGGGCTGGAAGACGGATTCCTCGTAGTAGCCCACAATGAAGACTTCCTTGACCTCGGGAACGCTGGTGATAGCGCGGAAGCAATGCTCGATAATGGGGTGACCTGCGACAGGGAAGAGCGGCTGTTGTAGCATTAGCGGGTGAGGACGGGCCAGGTATTTTGGGGTGCAGCTTACCTTGGGCAATTCCATAGACAGAGGCCTGAACCGGGTGCCTCGGGATGGTCCGCCAACCTGTAGTGGTGAGTATGCGCTCCTTCTGAAGGTTTTGACCATGTACATACCAAAATAACGGCCTTGGTGGAGCCACCAGAATGGGACTTGGACCGCACGGCGAGGGAGGGCGGCTGTAGACTCATATTTGCAACTTCTATTATTTCTAGAGGTATGTGTGATTCTGGGTACTCCCGGAGAGTCTTGGGGGGAGTTCAGGGGTGTTGGGGGAGCAATTGCGGATCTGGCCGTCAAAGGGACAGCTGGTGGACCCTGGAATTCGAGACCATGTGGGCGGTGAGATTTCTTGGCGCGGGCGCATCGTCAGGTGCGTCGAAAATCGCCGTCTCCATCCCTCTTGTCACACTTACTACGTGAAGTGTCATCCAATACGAAGCCGTATCGGGAGCATGCATCAGCACTGTTTTCCGCTTAGTGGCGACCCGTAGTCTGTGCAACTTCAGCAATCCCAGATAGGTACATTGTTTTCAGATGATGCCCGAGAAAGGTTTCAGTGCTTGAATCCAAGAACATGGGGAGCTCTCTTTTGAGTAAACTCTCTCATCTTTGTACCCAACTTCCGTCCTCGACTAACATATCAGCCTAACTACAAACGATCCAAACGACCGTATCTGCTTCTCACGTTATTCACAATACTCTAGCGCAAATCATACAAAAACTCCCGAATCACTCTGCGCTTTGAAAGACACATCTAATGGCGGTCTGAAAGTGAAGTGAGCACGAAAAGAATGTGCTTGTCTACCTATTTGTACAATCATTACATTACACTTCTTCTATGCTGGCTTGACACCCTTGTGTATTGCCGCAATACCGTTCGTCAAGTCTTCCCAGCCCTTGCCCGGGACAAGGAAGCCCGCATCTTGGATCATGTCCCTGAACTCCGTCTGGCTAGGGAAGCGCGCAATGCTCTCGACGAGGTACTGGTAGCTATCGCGGTCTCCTGCAACTAATTGACCAATGAGCGGAATAGCGCCAAAACTCCATCGCTGGTACACGGCGTCGAAAAGCGGGTTGTTGACCTTTGAGAACTCCAGACACGCGAATACACCGCCTGGCTTGAGGACTCGGAAAGCCTCCTTGAGCGCGACTTCCTTGTGTGTGAAGTTCCTGATCCCGAAAGCGACGGTGTACAGATCGATGCTGTTATCCGGAATCATATCCAGCTTTTCTGCATTCGCCTCGACGAACTTCAGTCTCGGTGTTCGCGCGTACGGTGTCTGGAGTGCGCGCTTCTTGCCCTCTGTCAACATATCTGGGTTGATATCCGCCACTGTGACTTTGGTGTGCGCGTCATTGTTTATTGTCGAAGCGTGATCTAGCATGCGAAATGCGATGTCGCCGGTTCCTCCTGCAATGTCTAGTATGTTCCAGCCCTTATCTCCCGAAGGCGATGCTGTGAGTGGGTTGCGGCCGGGGTTGAGGTTCCGTACGAAGTGGTCTTTCCAGAGGCGGTGGATGCCAAGGGACATGAAGTCGTTCATGGAGTCGTAGGATGAGGCGACAGAGGAGAAGACGGCGCCGACTGTGCTAAGTAAGTTACAATGACTAGACAACAAGATAGAATCAATGCCCACCTCTCTGCTCCTTCAGCGCCTCCGCGACCGTCTCAAAGCCGAAATGTGTGGTTCCGCGTACATCTTGCGGAGGCTTCGGAGGTGGCGTCTGCTGCTGTGCTTGTCTGATCGAGCACGAGAAACACCTATAAGGCTCTCTCGCTATCCTCCTCTTACTCCCCGCCAGCAATTGGCGCCCTATCTGTGTTCGTGATGCCTGCATGCTCGCGTGGCGGATGGGATGGAATATCGAGGATCGCTTGGCGTGAGCTTTCTCGATGCGCGATGGCACGTGCCATGCTCGCTAGGAACCGCTGACGTTTGTCTGGGGAAGGAGCGACCAGTGCCGACGCTGGCCGGCGTACCGAGCCTCCATTCACGACCCCGGATTTGCGATATACCCACGCTTTCCGCACGAAAATGTAGTTGGCAAACATGTCGTTTCGTTTCACTTCACGCAGATTACGGATACAGAAGCTTTTTGGCGCGCAGGCATGTCTCAATGGCTCAAGACCAGCAGCAAACATTCCGTTGCGGCAGACATGCCGAGGTGTTGCTTCGACGGCGAGTGCTGAGAAGTGAGTTGTTCGTAGGACTCGGATGAGACGAAAGTACTAACAGAAGATATAGGGTCCTCTTTCCTGGCGCGCTGAACAGCGAGTTCACTGATAAATTAAACTTTATACAACCATCACAACAGGAAGCCATACCGACGTACCGTGTGATGAACCAGTATGGGGAGATAATAGACAAGGAAATTGGAGTAGACACGGAAGATGAAGAAGCTATACAAATATACAAGAACATGGTTAAGCGTCAGTCGCGTTGAGTTGATGCTCTGTACTTGGACTGACCATGCACAGTGAGCGTAATGGACCTGCTCATGTTCGAGGCACAACGGCAAGGTAGACTAAGTTTCTACATGGTAATACCCCCGAAACATCTTAATTGCTCATGGCTAAGAGTATCAGGTCTCAGCAGGCGAAGAAGGCATATCCATAGGCTCCGCCAGCGCCCTCCACCCCAGCGACGTAGCCTTCTGCCAATACCGCGAAGCCGGCGTCTACCTGCAACGCGGCTTCCAGCTCTCCGACTTCATGAACCAGCTCTTCGCCAACTGCAAAGACAACGGTCTCGGCCGCAACATGCCCGTCCACTACGGCAGCAAAGAACTCAACATCCACACCATCTCTTCCACCCTCGCAACCCAAATCCCCCACGCCGCCGGCGCCGCCTACGCTCTCAAGATGCAAAACATGCAGAACCCGAACCAAGACCAACGCGTGGCCGTATGCTACTTCGGCGAAGGCGCAGCCTCAGAAGGCGACTTCCACGCCGCCCTCAATATCGCCGCCACCCGACAAGTCCCCTGCATCTTCATCTGCCGCAACAACGGCTACGCCATCTCGACGCCCACATCCGACCAGTACCGCGGTGACGGCATCGCCTCGCGCGGCGCGGGCTACGGCATCGCAACGCTCCGCGTAGACGGAAACGACATCTTCGCCGTCCGCCGCGCAACAAAAGTCGCCCGCCAACTCGCCCTCACCAACGGCGGTCAACCCGTCCTCATCGAAATGATGGCCTACCGCGTCGGCCACCACAGCACATCCGACGACTCCTTCGCGTACCGCCAACGCGTCGAAGTCGAAGATTGGAAACGTCGCGACAATCCCATCACACGCTTGCGCAAGTGGCTCGAGAGCCGTCAGCTATGGGACGATGCGCAGGAAAAGGAGTTACGGAGTGGCACGCGCAAGGAAGTTCTGCGCGCGTTTGAAGATGCGGAGAAGGAGAAGAAACCCAGTTTGCGCAATGCGTTTGTGGATGTGTGGGAGGAGTTGACGCAGGAGCAGAGGGCGCATGTGAGGGAGATGAGGGATGTTGTGCGGAGGTATCCGCGCGAGTATGATGTTGAGGGGTTTGAGGGGGGGTTGGGGGGGTTGGATGAGCTTGTTGAGGGGAAGAGGGAGTAGAGAGGTGGGTTTGAGACGGGGGAAGAAGGATGTCGCTTTGCATCGTAGAACTGCTCTTAGAAATTTGTTTTATCAAGCGATAGTCATCAAGACGCAAATCTACATCTCATGATATCCCTGACCGCTATCCTCCCATCTTCCCTCTCTCTCTCCCATCCCTTAGTCCAACATATCAACCACAACCACAACCACTTATCCTCCTTCCCGCCCCGTCCCGCCCGTCCCGCCCGCCCGTCCACCACGGTACTCCAGCACCAGCACCAAACCTAACCGACTAGCAAACCTATCCAGCCCCACCAAACCACAACACACACGGTGCCGATACAACGTTCCACCACAGTATCTACGTAGCATCAACCAACCAATCGGGGTCAGCGTCTTCGTCTTCTGGGTCTTCGAGCGGGAGGGACGTTGTGGATGATGGTGGGGAGGAAGATGGTGAAGACATTGCCGTGTCGATGTTGTGGGGAGGGGAATTTGGAGGAGGGTGAAGGGATGCTTGGATAGCTTGAGTGGTTTCGACGTCTTTGTCCTCGTCTTCATTCTCAGCGATGAAGCCTCCAGCCTGATCTGCTGCGCCATCCTGTTGCCCTCGATGAGCCTTGCTGTTCGACGGTCCAGCTTCAGCTTCGTCATCACGAATGAATCCTCCACCATCGTTTTCGGAGTCTTCTTCTTCGAGTATGTAATCCTCTGCAAAGCTGCTTCGCCGCCGTGGACGGAGTGTTTGTGATTCCAGGATTGAGCTTTCGAAGCTGTGTTCGCGGATTAACATAGGGCCTCTGCTTTGAGCGGCGTTGGTTTCGGCGGGTTCTGGTATGAAACCTCCACCGGCATCGTCTTCCTCTTCGGCCATGAAGCCACCGCCATAGTCCTGCTCTGGTGGCTCGTAGTTTCGACTGGTTCGAGTTGGTTGCGCGAAATCTGCTTCATCTGGGAAGAATCCGCCCGCCATTTCTTTCTCCACCATTTGCTTGTCCTGCTTATCGATCTCATCCTGTACATCTAGCACCGGCCCTTTTTCGCCATCAATCTCAATAGCGTTGACTCTCTGTGCGATGCGCAAGCCAAGGAAGAAGCGTCGCCAGAGCCGGAGCGACTCTCGAGTGCGTGCGGCATTAGCGGCTTCTTCTTGTGCGTAGATCATGCCGTCGATGACTTCTTGCACTGCTTCTGCATATTCTGACGCAACGACTACACCCTGCACGATAGCAGTGCCGTGGCGGCCTTTGAAAGAAAAACCAGTCACGGCGTCGGCGTAATCAACGCCAACGATACGTGCGGCTTTCGACGCCAGCTTATGCCGCATGTGTGTTCCTCCTGGCGGACACATCGAAGGGACGTAGAGATCGAGGTTGCCGTACGCATTGCGAGGAACGCGTCCTCTGACTACTGGCGGCGGGATGTACAGCTGAGTCTGGAACTCTGCATACAATCCTGCGCCGACCTCATCTTGTTGCTCATCCACGTCCATATCTGGGCCGATAGACATTTGCCTCACCTTCTTCGGCTTCGCGTGCTTGAGCGGCTGTTCGCCGTCCTTGACATCCTGGCCCATGCGATACCACTTATCTGCACTGCGGACAACGTGCACATTCTTTCGACGGTAGATGGACTCCATTTTGGGATTCATGCCACTGCCCACGTTGACTTTACCAACTGGCTCCAATGGATGTATGACTTCATTGTGCTTTAGATGCCGCTCAAGAACATATACAGGATGGTCTTTGAAATCCTGCACGTTCTTGGGTACGCCCTCGGACGCCTCCTTACGGGCCAGAGCAGCATCCTCAACTTGGTCTCTGTCAAGTGGTCTTCTTCGTTCGAAGAATCTTGTCGTACGCCGCCACCAGTCAGCGCCGTGCGGTGTGCATTCGACACGGAGCTTGCGAGTCTTGGCACTATATGCCTTTGCGTATCGCCGCGTGACGTCTTTCGAGGTGTAGTCTTCTTCGAACGCGATTGCATAGGTCAGACTATTTTGCGCAAAGCTGAGTGGTGGCTCCAGTTTCTCGGGAGAGTTGACTGTGAAGGTCGAGTGTGTATCTATGGCGACCCACTTCTGATGGGCGGCATTGAAGGCTTCCACCCAATACACCGGATATGGTGTGTGGTATGCTTTTTGTTTCTGTGGGGCTACGCCTGTCTTGTTGAGGACAGCGTGCCGTTCTCCCATCACACGCTCCAACCGCGACAGCTTCTTTGGCCGAGCTGCAGCACTGGGATGAGGGCTGCTAGGAGACGCATCATCGTGCCGGTTGTAAGGATCTACGACTATCATGTTCTTCTGGGTGCCAGTTTTCTGGGGGGTAGAAGGTTGCGCAGAGGATGCGAAGGGTAGAGGTTGCAACGAGCATACCAGCCTGGCCTCAACACCAATCCCGCGGAGCAGTGCACAAAAAAGCTGGGTACCCACATCCTGTGACCCCTGCAATATATGGGCTGTGTTACGAAAGTCGTCTTTGTCCATAGGGTCATCAAGATCATCAAAGTCGGAAAAGGGCCGGATGTCTGCATCTGCTTCCGCCCACTTTGGCTTGTACATGCCCTGGGCCGTCAATTTGAAGCGCTTCGACCACAGCGTCTTTAGCTCGTTCATGCCGTCAACAAAGCGCTTTGACGCTGAGTACTGTGTTAGATCTGGGTTCGGTACCAGATTCAGCAGGGTCTTTGGTGGCACCAACTTGCGTAGCGTAGTCTGTACCCGCAAGTCGTTGCACCACGCATTCCGCCGATGCACGTGGTAGAGCAGGCAAAGAACGTGCATCTTGTGGATGTCTAGGCGCTTCTTCTTGTCGACAGAAGTGATGGCGCGCCTGCGAAGCTTTCTTTTCACACTCATCTCTTCACTCTTATTACCCCCAATGGTGATGGAGATGTCGGCCACTTGCGGTGTGACCTGCGCAACCTCGTCTTGCTCGTCGGTATCGGACCCATCTGCAAGCGCATCTTCCCACTCCTCATCGCTGCCATCTGACTCGTCAGAGTCCACTATAGTCTGCCGCTGGCGTCCGTTGGCGGGTGTGACATCGCGAGATCTGGGTCGAGTGGCGTCAAGTAATTGTACTTGACTGTGGGACGGGCCTTGCCTCGGCTGCGGAGACGCCTTTACCCGCGATGGTACCGGCGATGCCACCTCCCGCACTCGTTCAGACGAGGTTTTGGTTGGCGGTTGTGGTATGGGGCTCGACGTTCTTTGAGAGGGTGCTGTCTTCCTCTTCTTCACAGGGCGCTCATCCTCGTCTGTGCTGGTGGTCCTTGCCGCCTGCTCTGCTTGCTCCTCGCGCAACATCTCCTGGAACACGGCTGGTACGCCCTCATCTTGTTGTGACGATCTTGTTCTACGCGTCGAGCGCCTGGGTGCAGCGGAATCTACCGTTTTGCGCAGTCTACCTCGCGCGCCCGCCATGTTTGCTTTTGTGTACCTGGAAGGCGCACGACGTGAGGACCGAAGAGGTCTGACATGCGTAGTTACCCGTGTCGCAGCGGAAATTGGTGCTCATGGCGTGCCATCTTTAAAGAGGTCCCTATCAAGAAATCGCGGGGTGCAAGTGGGTGTCGAGAGCGATGAAGTTTGCGCTGACCGATGACGCAGCCATTTCGCGCTCTCACGTGAATGGCTGTTTTAGTTCAAGCCTCATTGATGGCCCACTTCACACTCCACACTTCATAATTCACACACCACCATGATAACACCCTAGGTCACAACATATGCCATCCGCCGTTGACACGGCTAGATATATCAATGAGACTACTGTGGCCCATCTCAACCATCTGCATTGGTCCCGTCGTACACGACCATGGACGGAAGTTACATGGAACGGCGGCTGGCCGCCGACTTAGATCCAACGCGTGTATTTGTGCCTCTAAGATGCAAGTTGTGGTAAGTACCTTGAGGGCATTCAGGCTTATGCCAACGCACCATGGCGTCGGGTGCTCCTCCTTGCGCTATTCTCATCTCGAGGCCCCCTTCCTGGGCTCTTGAAGGCAAGAGGCACGCGACAAAGGCGTTTTGGCTGTGAGGCATTCCTTCGATCACATTGCCATCGCTATAGATACTAGTTACCATGGCATGCCACAGCCAGCATCGACATTCCCAAGTCCCGCACGCCTCCTCACCACCTGTTGTCGACGATGGTCATGCCCATTCGCAATCCTCCTCGGGTACTTGTTGCTCGTCGTCTCGTAGCTCATCTGAAGACTCATGGCTAAACGAGCTAGGTGACTCTGGCGATGTCGAACGAGGACCACCCAATTTCGAACGCGTCGTCCTGATCATCGACGGACTACAGTGCGGTTGCTGCGAGGGTGGCGTTTCCCGTACGGTTGCGCGGATTCCGGCGATTCGAAATCATCAAGTCAACGTTGTCTTGGCCAGACTCGAGTTTGAATTGGACACAAACCGCCTATCGGTCGTAGATGTCATCAAGAGACTCAACAACAAGACCGGATACACGTTCTCGGAACATGTCGCACCTTCAGGTCAAGTCCTCGAGTTTCTCGTCACTAGCGTCGCCAAATTGAATGACGCCGGGAGTCCGTATGGGGTCACTCGAGTTGAGAGTTTAGAAAAACAAGCCTGGCATCGCTCGATACTGCGGAGTGGACAAGCAAGTGAGTATCTCTCCACATGCATGATTGAGGACTGGAGTTTCTCGCGGACCTTTCCACATTTCGCGTAGAGCCCTCAAGATTTGCAAGGGCTTTTAGGACCCGCTGACGCGTCTTAGGTGCCAAAGAAGGGCATGATTCCATGTTGGCATACCCGGTGCGTGTACACTACCGGGCAGCAGATATCGGAGCCCGCGACGTATTCGAGTACTACCAAAAGTGCGATCGGAACCTCAGGCTAGCTCCGCCCACAGCACACACCAGTCTTGCCATCGGGGCGAAACAGACCCGACAGGCATTGCTGTACTTCCTTCCAGCACTTGCTCTGACGCTGCCGGTCATCATCCTTGCATGGGCGCCCGTGGATCACGAAAAGTTGGAGTATGCCCATGTTTCCTTGGCGCTGGCCACTCTAGTCCAAATCATTGCCATTAAGGAATTTGTACCGACTGCGTTACGATCGCTTTGGTACGCCAGGGTTTTTGAGATGGATTTCTTGATTGCACTCAGTTCTGGAATCGCGTACACTTTCAGTGTTGTGTCGTACGTTTTTCAAGTCAAGAAGAAATCACTCGAAACCGGATCCTTTTTCGAAACATCCACCTTGCTCGTCACGTTGATCCTACTGGGACGCGTCATCAACGAGTTTGCTCGCTACAGAGCCGCAAAATCGGTGTCTTTTCGATCACTGCAGGCCGACGAAGCATTGCTCGTCCTACCCTCGCACAATCCCGCGGACCCGAAGACTCGAAAGATCGACGCACGTCTACTGCAATACGGGGATCGCTTCAAGATCGCTCCACATACACGAGTGGTTACAGATGGCACAATCTTGTATGGCGGGTCAGAAGTCGACGAAGCCATGATTACTGGCGAGTCTGTCCCAGTCGCTAAAGGTGTTCACTCCAACGTGTTTGCTGGCACCACCAACGGCAGCGGCGCCCTGATCGTCCAGTTGACGGCGTTACCCCACGAGAACTCTGTGCACAGGATTGCGACCATGGTTGAAGACGCGGAGTTGACCAAACCAAAGGCACAAGCTCTCGCCGACAAGATAGCGGGGTGGTTCGTTCCCTTCATGGCAACTATCGGGCTTGTGGTATTTCTCGCTTGGCTGTTTGTCACCAGATATGTCCAGAAGCGCCCGTGGAAAAATGCAGTCGTGCAGGCGATCACATACGCCATCGCAACTCTTGTTGTCTCGTGCCCATGTGCTATTGGACTAGCCGTGCCTATGGTGGTCCTTATTGCAGGAGGCGTAGCGGCAAGGTTCGGCATCATCTTCAGGGATCCACAGAAGTTGGAGATCGCTCGCAATGTCACGGACATCGTGTTCGATAAGACTGGGACCCTTACTTGTGGGGTAATGACCGTCGTGGACGAGGACTTCAAAGGCATGAATGCCACTCAGGTCAAGAGCATTCTGCTGAGTCTGTTGCAAGACGTGAGCCACCCAGTTGCTGCTGCTGTCTGGCGGCACTTAGAGACCGACGCCGCCTCAGATTTCGAGAAGGACCCCGAATCTGCCACAGTAACTGGCGTCACAAGTGTTCCCGGCTCAGGCGTATATGGTACCTGCGCCGAAAGCAATCTCGAAGTCCGCGCCGGCAGCCCAGAGTGGCTTAACCTCGAAGTCGAAGATTCTAGCTGTACTCTTCTCTGCGTCACACTCGACCGCCACCTCTGCGCAACATTCAAGCTTAAAGACCGCACGCGCCACACCGCAGAAATGGTCATCGCGAACCTCCACGCCCAAGGCATCGCAACCCACATGATCAGCGGCGACGGCCAAGGCGCTGTCGACCACACCGCGCACACCCTGAACATCCCCAAGTTACACACCAAGTCGCGCTGCAAACCTGAGGGTAAGATGAATTACGTCAAGGACTTGCAGTCCGACGGCAAGGTTGTTATGTTTGTGGGCGACGGCACGAATGATGCTGTTGCACTCAAACAAGCTGATGTAGGCGTGCATATTAATCACTCCTCCGACGTGGCGAAGAGCGCGGCGGATATCGTGCTCATGACTGCGAGGCTGCATGATGTGCTTATCTTGCTGGATATTTCTCGCGCTGCGTATCGGCGTATCGTGTTGAATTTCGCGTGGTAAGTTGACACCTTCCCCTCATACATTCCCAATCTCCTATCTTCTTCATACAACTGCCATCCGCTATTTACTCTTTACCAGATTCCAAACTAACATGTGTGTGTCTGTTCAAACAGGTCCGCACTCTACAACCTCACCGCGATACTCCTCGCCGCCGGCGCCTTCACATCCATCTTAAAGCACGCTAGGATCCGACCCGAATACGCGGGGCTGGGCGAACTGGTGTCGGTGCTGCCCGTCGTGCTGATTGCGTTTCAGATGCGGGCACGCAATTATGGACGCAAGTACAGATCCCTCGAATACGACTTCCTCAGGGTAGAGTCGCCAATGAGCGGGGAGGCAATGAGGGAGAGGGAGAGGGGCGTGTTAAGGAAACGGAGGCCTGAGGCGGGAGTGGGCGGATTGGATGGGGGTGATGGGAAGGAGGGAGAAGGGGTGGGTGTTAGGCAGGAGAGGAGGACGTTTGAACAGGTTAGGGATGAGGTGGCGAGGGTTGGGGTCCCGATTCCGGGGCTGGATGGACGTGAGGGTGAGGTGGTGGCGCAGGATGAGGTTGAAGATCAGGCTCCGAGCGCTGAGCCTGCACCTACTCCCGAAGCTTCACGTCCTGCACAACACGAGGAGCGCGCTGTAGACGCAGAGGCTGGCTCTGGTTCTTCGGACTGGATTTTCGACTAGGGTGCCTGAGTGGTGGGGTATTGTTTTCCTTTATCGTTTTTGGCTTTAAGGGTTTGAGGGTAGTATTAGGAATTGCTTTTGATGAAATTGTCATTGCTTTTGGTGGAATATGTAGCTTGTGTGCAGTGCGTGATTGATGTGTGTAGTGATGCTTGAGCGATGCACCAAATGGGCTGAAAGGGTGTGAAAGATGAGTGAAGGGAGTGCGATTAGGAATAGTAGGTGGTGGTGAGATTATTGTCTCAAGGACATACTGGCCAGTGTGGAAACTTCGTATAGGAGGTTCGGTGTACCAAGTATGAGCACCACTCAACACCGATGTAGATCCCATCCTTCATTCTACGCTTGCTTTGCACTGTAGAGACAAGGGAAGACACTCAACATGAGTAGAGTAACGATCCTATATTCATGATAATCTCACGTACACCCGTAGCGCCCAAGCACGCTACATCCCAATCCAATCCAACCCATCCTATCCCTTCCATACCGTACCCATCCCAAGCCCAAACTCCATTGCACAAATCATCTATAAAACATCCCATCCCCAGATACGCCATATGTGCGACGCCAGATGTCCCATCCCAGATACGGTACGCCACGCCCGGTCCATCCAGTTGCAAAGCCAATTTGGTATGTAAAAAAGCAAACACGCACCCAACGAACAATGCGATACGCTACGCTACGTATGGATATTGCGCGTTGTAAAGACAGATCTTGCGCCGTCGGCCGCTGAAGAAAGAAAGCAGAAAACAAGAAGACGAGAAGTACACTCCCCGCCAGATAATGCCTAAACGCCAAAGTAAACACTAGAATAGGATTCAAGAAGGGATATGCAAATGCGTTTTTGCTTTTGTTGGAGTGGGAGTGGAGAGAAGTCAACGACCCCAAGGTGTGCGTTTCCCCGCACTACCTGTGCTGGAGCCGCCGCGTCCTTCTTCGATGCTGCGTCGCGAACCTCCAGCGCCGATTTCGCTCATCTGGAAGAGAAGAGGCTCGTCATCGTCTAGATTTGTGGCGCGACTATTGAAGTTGTAGCGACTTTGGCGCTCGGTGGAGCTGGTGCCGCCGGTTGAGCCTGTGATTTGGCTTGTCGAGGAATTCTGCGAACCGTGTGAGAAGAAGCCGCCTCGACCACGGAGGTTATTTGAGTG
The DNA here is from genome assembly GCA_010093685.1 of Ophiobolus disseminans. NCBI lineage: Eukaryota > Fungi > Ascomycota > Dothideomycetes > Pleosporales > Phaeosphaeriaceae > Ophiobolus > Ophiobolus disseminans. The sequence continues at coordinate 1,700,899 of MU006219.1, forward strand.
GGTGGCGCGGCGGGCCTGGATGTTCGAGGCGGAGGATGGCCGTGGTAGGGCGTCTCGTGAGTCGAGGGGGTCGACGTCATCAGCTCGCTTGTCACGAGTTGCACTGGCAAGATGTTCTGTCTGGGCAAATAGACCGCTCGAAGTGAGGTCTGCGCTGGTGATTTGATGCAAATCTCGAATTCGATCGATCTCCTCTGCTGGTAAACTGGCTGCGCGCACGCCGAACATGTCAGGCTCATCCTCCGGGAGGTTGCGGTTTTGTTGAGCAACTGAACTAGATCTGCGGTTCCAGGGTCGTTGCGAATGGGGAATGTCCATGCCTACATTCTCCTCTTCCCCCACAATTTGCTCTTCAACATTGTCCTGGTCCTGGTCACGCGCAGTGCGACCAGGCCGACTCCGGCTTCGATGAGGCGCCTCATACGCGATGCTGAGTCTCGATGGAATTGCTGGAGTGTGAGGAGTATGAGGCGAGATTGGCTTTCCTGGGGATGATGCAGTCGATATAGAAGTGCCATGGATCATCGCTGGCAGACTCGACAATTGACGACTTGAAGACGACGAGGAGCGGTGCAGCATGGTTGACGACGATACCGAGTCTGAGAGTTGAGTGTGCGAATCCCTCATGCGCTGGTACTTGCCAAGCTGGGCCGTAGTTTTCCGCATCGTGGCATCCCGTGCTGCAGTGTCGCTGCGATTGAAGCTCTTCAAATCCTTCTTCGACTCGAGGAGTTTGAGGAAATCGCCAATGTTATCATCGTCTGTTTTTACCTCGCCCGAGCTCCCACCTTCTCCTTCGTTTAAGGTATCAGAGCCTCGCTGCACTGACGATGTGGCACTTCCCCTGCCACTGCTCAGATTGTCGTCTTCAGTCTTGCTATTCCCTCCGGTTGAGAACTTGCTCCGCCTATGGCCAAAGCTACTGCTATAGCGCGCTATAGGTGCAGGTTTTGGCGAGCTTGAGGTGGAGGAAGCGATTGCAGTTTCATTAGGTAGGGATGGAGCACGGAGTGCAGTCTGCGGAAGGGCGTTCAAAGACGTCCGATTTCGGGGTTGGTTCAAGCTGCTAGGGACGATAGGCCGTCCAAAGGAACTGCCGGGTCTACCAAGAGAGCTTCCTGGAGACGCGGGACCAGCTGGGCCAGGAGCTGGCGAAGACGACAGAGAGCCTGCTTTAAAAGGCTGGAAGGAGACCGACGTTCGACGCTGGTACGATGGAGCGTCGGCAGATCGAAGCGACGATTTCGAACCTTGCGCGGTGCGATGGTTTGGTGGCAGCTTTTGAGGAGGGGTCTCGGTGGGTGACGAGGACGGCATATCGCGAGCGGCGCGGAGTGCTGATATTGGGCTTGTGCCTGTTGGAGGGCCGACTTGGTGAAATGTTGATAGACTGCCGTAGGCTTGACCCACATCGGGTGTCTCCTGCGCATTCAGTTTGTTGACTGGTAGCGACCCAGGGATTTGAGTCGCACGCGATTTCTGCTCAAAGTAGGTGTCGTCCAAGCCCATGAACTGGGAGCTCAGGAGAGACTCTGAGTCGTCCACACTGAAGTCGCAGATGTTGCGGTACTCGACGGTCACACATAGCGGGCCGATGGGCGAGTTGGTCGAGCCAATGGGCTCCGGCGTCGTAACAGGGTTCTTGGATGGAAAAAGAGGCAGGGTGAGGGTGTCGTGTTGTGGGGTTTTAAAGTCGCCATTCGTGACGCGGTAGTTGAGCTTCAAGGAAGGGTGGTTCGCAGGTTGCTTGGCCACGGTCTTGTTGTACCTAAAGGCCGGGAGTAGACGCATGTGGGCATAGAGGGACCTGAAGAGGACAACGGCCTTCTTGTAGACGTTGGGAAGTGGATCGGTGAGGTCTGACGGATGTACTGTGTTCTTGTCCCCCACGTAGACTTTCCAGCGCTCGAGCACAATCTGTGTAGGCTTCACGGTGCGGCTCGACGACCTGGAGGCGGACTCGGCTTGGTTCAGGGCTGCTGCGACGTCCCACCGTTTGCCGTCGTCGTCGTGTATGACCAGCGACTGCTTGTGGCCCAGGCCGGAGATGTCCAGGTAGATCTCGATGCAGAGGGAGGGGTGCTGGCCGGCCATGGCGTCCATGGTCTTCCACTCGGTGAGGCGTTGCTGGAGCTCTTCGCTGTCGTCGAGGATGACGTTGAACTGGGGGGCCTGTCAGTGTCGCTCGCGGAGAGACGGAAGCTACCTACCCATTTATTCTGGCGGAGGTCGCCGTTCTTGTTGAAGCTCTGGGGTAGTATTACTCGGGACGAGACGATGCTGAGTGCCGACTTGGTGAAGAAGTTCTGTGGAGGTCAGCATGCATGCATCTGGTAGTGGTACAACGGGGCGGGTACCTGGATGACCTGGTTGACCTTCTGGTACTGCCGCTGGTCGGGCTCGGCCATCTGCTCGCCGCGCGAGGCCATGTCGTCGTCGCCCTCCTCGGTGCCTCTGTCGCTGTATGGGGGTGCGTCGAAGTACGGGTTGCGTTCTGCGCTATGCCGCTGGTTGTTGGTGCGTGTGGGGTTCGTTTGGAGGTTGCTGGCCGGCGAGGCTGTCCGCGGGGAGGGGCGCTGGTACGCGTTCATGGCGGGGGAGGCCTCCTGCAGGTACGGGCGCAGGTGTGATGGGGCAGGCTGAGGGTGAATGCTTGAATGTCGATTATCGTTGCGGCGGAAAGAGGCGAGTCCTGGTGGTCGCCATCACGAGTACACGGGGTCAGGTTGGGGTTGTGACAGCCAGAGATGTCTCGCAGAAGACTTGCCCACGCGGGGAAGTGGTAGCTAGTGGCCACTGCTCAGGCAACAGCCATGGTGCACAGGGTGTGAAGGCGGAGAGCGTCGCGATGCCTGAGGCCGGGGGCGGAGGCGGAGATAAGGTGGAGCACCCTACTGAGCCTACAGCGAGGGTTTGCAGGAATGGGATGACACTCGAGTCTTGGGCCCGGCACTGGCGACGGGGAATGGCGTGGGAGAGTCAAAGAGTGTTGAGATGCATGGGATCCGTGGAGTCACGAGTCGACTGACAGATGACGCTTCTGGCGCGATAGGGAAGATGACCAAAGCTCCAGACAAGGGCCGGGCCAAGATAGACGATGCAACGGCCACGCGCAGAGGGTTCGGCCGGTATGGTGATGCCGGAAGCTGCAGGTCGTCGGGGTGTTATGGTGTGTGGTGTAGGGCGTCTGAATCCTACTTGCTGGCAATCTGGGGAACTTGGAGCGCTTCTTCATTCGGTGAAGCTTGACGTCTGAGCAGTTGGCGACCGACGCTAGGCCGCATTGGGTCTGCGGCTTGGAGGACGAGCTCCATCTTCGTCTCCACTTGCTCCACCCAGACATGGAGCTGATATCATACACCACCTATATCGGGCCACTATTCTGCGACTCGCTCTGCCCGCAACTGCGTAATTCCCCTCGACAATGGTGAACCCGCGCCCATGTGGTGGTCACGGCATCGCACGCCATTGGGCCGGCTGTGCACCGCCGTTCAGCCTCGCTTTTGCTCCCCACAGCCTCAAGTCGCGAGTGGTGAAGCGAGCCTGGCTGACCGGTGGTACAAGATCCACCTCCGCTTTGTCGCCGGTCAACAGTTGCTGTCTTTATTCGACCAGCAATGCACTGTGGTAGGCATGGTTGTAGTACCGCATAGAGAACTACCCTTAGCGACCGAGGACATGGTCTCATCCGACTGGACACTTGCATCATCGCCTCGACAAAACGTCTGCCTTGCCCGTATCCGCTGTAGCGGTATTTGTTGTCGACTATTGCGCACCTGCGCCTACTGTTGCCTGCGTAACGAGAGCATGCAATACTGGCTGCACACCCGATTGGACATGTTCTCGCCCGATCATGCAACTGTAACCCCTTCTGCGGCCCTTCAGCTCAGCAAGTACATGTTGTCGAACAGACTTCGCTGATGCAGTGCATTGAAGCCCTGCGGAGGACTGAGTGACTGACCGGTCAATCACACACGAACGCCGTACCTGGAGTACCTCAAGTCACCAAGATGACTCGAATGCGCTGGGAAGATCTGAGCCTGATTCGAGTCACCAGCATGTATCTGTTATCGGTTATCGTGCATACAGCAAATGTGACCCTAGTTCCTAGTGTATGCACACCAGAAAGGTTTGCATGTGATAGCGACACCTGGGCATCGACAACCTTTTACGATCAGCAAAAACTGATATGCGCGCCTTCACATATGCAGGCGTCAAGTAACAAGTCGACACCTGTGCCTGCCAAGCTCTAGACCTTTGTCACGTATCCGGCGCTCACCGCTATGTGGATCATTCCGTAGTACATAGCCAGGCGATTCCCATTCGCAAGAGCCTTGAACACACAAAGCTTTTACCGTAGCTATACCGAAGCTTTCACCCCTCATGACCACGAAGCACTATCGGTGCCATCGGTGCACAGGCACCAGAAACGTGATGTCGTCCTCCCGAGCGCGATGGAACAGCTCGTGGAGAGCACACCCCACCATGATTGGCTGAAATGAGGCATCGAGTAGACATCCCCCACAATCAAGCGTATTACACTCCAAATCCACGAGTCGGTAAATACACATAAGTGACTCCCTCTTCGCACCTGCCGCAAGCTCCAGAAGGTACAGCAACATCACTCTGAGTCATATTGATACCTGCGACAAACAGATACAGCTTCCAGCGCATTATCGCCTCGGCTCCCTCCCTTCGTCATCGATAGGTACCACCCGCACCCGCACACCCGACCAAGATACCACATATTCACCATCGCGCTTTCCCACACCGCATTCCTAAGCAGTCGCGTCTAGCATTCTCGCAGCTTCCGACAGCTACCGCCGTTTGCCACACACTATCCGCCTCGAAACTTCACAACTATCTCGATAGTCTTGCCACTCACCCAACGCAAGCACTTTCGCTCAAAATCACGCCCCTTCACATTCGAATCCAGCACATATAATACAACAGGCGCCGAGTCTGACAATCGCCGACCACTCGTGTCTGGCGCGTCCTCCCTTGGAGTCATCCCAGCTTCACGGCCAGCACCTTTAAACACGCTTTGACCCTTGGAGGTTGAGGCGAGGTGTTCCTGTAGAAGTTTCGGATCACTCCTTGTCACTCTCAGCACATGAGCGGATATCTCTGGAAATATTACCTCGAAGATGATGTCGACAATTTCCGGCATGTTCTCTCGACCACCGCGCATACGGGCCGAGGGGCAACACAGAAAGGCTTTGCTGGCTGGCAGAGTGGAGCGCATAGTGCAGCGTTGAACAGCAGTCCAGGCAGCCATGGCGCTTCACCTATGCTGAGTGGGAAAGGGCGGAAAATGGGCCTGGCTGCCACCGCATCCATCAGTCGCGCAGACATCAACAGTCGCGATGCGGTTGGCTTGACCATCTTGCATCACGCTGCATCGTCGATGGCTGAAAATGCCGTAGACTTTGCGCAAACGCTTCTCGAGCACCCATGGGTTGATCTGTATATTCAAGATATAGAGAATGGCTGGACACCGCTCCATAGAGCCTTCTACTTCGGCAACATTGCGATCGCCCGTCTCATCTTGAACCGCGATGCTCAGGATATACTCGGACATGGTTCAGGTGGATTTAATCAACATGCAGGAGGATTGGTGAAAATCAAAGACAATGAAGGTTACGGTCCTCTCGATCTATTTTCCATGACCATCAAGGATCGGACACTGCGGCCAGAGGAGTCACCGCTTATGGATCTAGACTCTGACGATGAGATGGCGCACGGAGACAGCGGGGATGCGAATGACGAGATGCGCAAAAGACTGATTACTCCTCCCGTCCTGCTCAATGGCGATGAGGTTTATACATTCGGAAGCAATAAGAATGTGACTCTTGGCTTTGGTGACCAGGACGATCGGCAGTTCCCCGAACGCATTGTGTTGAGACGGCCAGACCATCTACTCCAGAGGTTCTTCCAAGAGCATCGTGCTCGACAGAACCAGTATTGGACGTCTATGGGCTTTCCGCTCCAGGATTCTGGGCCCCTGCAGCCCAAGGGGGTTGTAGATCTTCCCACCCAAATCCGTAACACTCCTATCGTTATTCAGGACGTACAGATGTCGAAGTTACACACCGCCGTACTGACGACTGATCCCATCTCCAACTTGTACATGTGTGGCCACGGACCCGGGGGTCGATTGGGAACTGGAAGTGAGATGACCAGGTACCAGTTCACTTGCATCGAAGGTGGTGGCCTTAGTCAGAGAAAGGTAGCTGCGGTCGCTTTAGGCCAGAACCACACGCTGGCCATCACTGATGACGGCGAGATCTATTCGTGGGGGAACAATGCCTTTGGCCAGCTCGGGTATGCTCTTCCGAAACCCGCGCTGAAGGATGATGATCCGATCTCCACGATTCCGCGACAGATTTTCGGACCACTGAAACGTGAACTTGTCGCTGGTATTGCTGCATCTCGTATCCACTCCGTGGTGCATACGACCACTTCTCTGTACACGTTTGGTAAGAACGAAGGACAGCTGGGTATTGTTGACTCAGATGCTCGCTCGCTCGAGATGCAAGTCATCCCGCGCAAAATTGCTGCGTCTCTGTTCTCAAGTCCTATATTGTCGGTATCTGCTATAGATGGTGCTTCGATCTGTCTACTAGAGAGTCGCGAGGTTTGGGTATTTGCGAACTACGGCTATTCCAAGCTGAGCTTTGACCTGGACGGCTTTACCAGCAACTTTCTCAAGGAAAGCTGGTCGACAACGTGGTACGATACCACTCCGAACAAGATCAAGAAGATCACCTCTGGTGGCGACACAATCTGTGCGCTTTCGACTTCTGGCCAAGTCTTCACTGTAGCGGTCAGCCGGCGTGCCGAGGGTTCTCAGGATGCGAACACCTCAACGACAAATCCAAAGCAAATCCGGGGGGCTCTTTCTGCGCCGTACCGTATATGGTCCTCTCAAAAGAGTCACATGGCTGCGAGGGATGTCGACGTGGACCAGGACGGCTCTATCATCCTCACCACAGAAGTGGGCAGCGTGTGGAGGCGTACGAAGAGGGCGACCATCAAGAATGCGAACATCACTGGCGCAGCCGAAATCAAACCCAAGGACTACAAATTTCAACGCGTAGCTGGACTGACTCGTGTGATTGCGGTTCGCGCCTCAGCAGTCGGAGCCTATGCTGCGATACGGAAGGATTGCGATGTCACTAGAACCCAGGTTGGCGTCGATGAGCTCAGTATTTGGGACGATCTTTCGCCCCTCCTTTCCTTTCACAAGCTGGCGAACTTTGAGGAGGCTTCTGATGACGAAGAGCCAACACCACGATTCTGGACTCGTCCCTCAGAGTCTCAAGCCCTCCGTAAGCGCGTGCTGAAGTCTAAGGATTTGGAGAAGGAGGTATCAGACATACTGCAACAAGCTTCAACCACCACCGAACATACCTACGACGTTCTGCTAGGCACCACCACTTCCGACGTCTACCTCCCGCTACACGAGTGCATTCTTTCTGGACGCACTCGCATCCTGCGCAGTGCCATGCTCGATTATCGTGCACGAGACGACGAAATCGTCCTGCCTGATTTGCTCACCATCAAGAAGCACGGCGAAAATACTCTAGTCCTCTTCCATGGCGTGGATTTCTTGACAGTCTTTAATTTCGTCCTTTATCTATATACGGACTCGGTGATTGATTTCTGGAACGTCACTCGACATTACCCTACACTAGCGTATCGGTACCGCACCATCCGAACAGAACTCATGAAAGTGGCGTCCCGTCTGGAGATGAAGCAGCTCGAGCCAGCTGTACGCCAGATGGTGAATCCCCGAAGGTCCCTACATATGGACATGGAATTGGCGATCAAAGAGACTTCGTTTTTTGAAAGCGGCGATTTCGTTGTCGATCTCGCTGACGGTGAGATGGTCCTTCACTCAGACATTGTCTGTCAGCGTTGTCCGTTCTTCGAAGGTCTGTTCAGAGGTCGCGCTGGAGGCCAATGGTTGGCTGGGCGACGTACCGAGGATTCGGCGCTCGTTCGAGTCGATCTGACACATGTCGATACTCATCTATTCCAACTCGTCGTCCGCCATCTTTATACCGACGCCGGCGAGGAGATTTTCGAAGACGTCACAAGCGAAGATCTCAACGACTTTCTGGCACTGGATGAGCTTTTGGACCATGTCATGGACGTCATGTCTGTCGCAAACGAACTCATGCTTGACCGTTTCACGCAAATTTGCCAGAGGGTGATTGGTCGTTATGGTGAGTAATTTCAATAACTAACGATGTACATGTGCTAACCACAATTTAGTCAACGCTCGAAACGTTTGTTCCCTGCTGATGGCAGTCGCACCAAGCTCAGTTGCGGAGTTTAAAGACGCCGCTCTTGAGTATGTGTGTCTGAGCTTGGAATCGGTAATACAAAACGGGTAACCTTTGTGTCTGATATGGAAGAACGTTGTCTAACATTGCCCAGATCTTTAGATGAACTCGATGATGATCTCCTGCTAGAGCTCAACCAGGTCGCACACGAGAACCAGCTCGCATATCTGCCTTTTGCAAGGAGCGGCCGTGCCGAAGCTCTGCTGTTCGAACGCTATCCAGAGCTCGCGGAGAGGATTGAACGGGGCAAACGTGCCAAGATTGATGCTATCGTTCTTTCCAACAAATACGCAGATAGTGAAATCTTCTCAACGTCCTTCAGAGCACAAAGTCTAGAAGAGGTGGCTGCGTCACCGTTGCGACAGAGAACGAAAAGGAGAGCATCGAAGGACGCTAAAAGTCCAAAGCTGACGCCGGCACTCAAGGGCAAGGGCTCGGTCCAAGATCTTATGTTCGAAATGTCAGATGGGGAGAATGATGAAAGTCCTTTGGAGAAGATCAAGCCTCCTCGCTTCTCCGAGGGTCCTCCTGACGATAGTCACCACGACAGCCCACTCGGTTCTCCAGAGGCGCCGTGGTCTAATCACCATCAATCTCGACCTTCCTTGGGCGACATCGGCAAAGACCTGGATATCCCTCCACAATCTGTCAGCCCACTGCCACCACCGGCGGTTCAAGCAGTGCGTCCATCTGGACAGCCTTGGGGCTCTGCACCCCTCTCTGGTGCTAAGTTGGACCTCAAGGATATTATGGCGCAGACCTCGCCGTCTACGCCTTCAAATCTGACTTTGGGGCTGTCACGAAGGGAGAGTGAGCAGACAGCTTCAGCTTCACATGCGAAGCTGTCACAGAAGGAGCGCAAGCGAATGCAGCAGGCTCAGCAGCTCGGTACACCGATTGAAAAACCACAGCCAGCACCACCGGCTGTATCGCCGTGGCAAGCAAGTGCTCATCGCAAACCGAGTAACAGCCCAGCCATTGCAGCACCTCAACCTTCGCCTTCGTCCAAGCCATCCCCTCAACCTACCCGAGCACCGAGCACGCCGCAGCTCACCATGCGACAAACTATCGCGAACAACGGTGGGTCTTCAAAGCAGAAGGGAAAGCGATCAACATCACTAGCCACTCCTGAAGTCTCTGGTGCTGCGTCACCCAAACGGCCTGCTGCAAACGAGAGGGGCATGTCAGTATCAACCGACCCCATCCCCACTCCGCGCTCAGTCCGCCATATCCCGCTCCCCCAGCACTCCCTCACCTCTCCCAGCCAGCATCTCAGCATGATGGAAATCCTCTCGCTCCAAGAAGCAGAAAAAACATCCATCCGCGACGCAGCAGCCAAACGCAGCCTCCAGGAAATCCAACAAGAACAAGAGTTCCAGGCCTGGTGGGACGAAGAAAGCAAGCGCGTCATCCACGAAGAAGAACAGCGTAAACGAGCTGAGGAACGAGCTGTGAAGAATGCGACAAGGGGGAGGAGTAAGCCTCGTGGAGCGCGTGGGGGGAAAGGGAAAGATGGGATGGAGGGGAAGGATGGTGAGAGGGGGAAGGGGAGTAGGGATGTGGGGCAAGGACCAGTGGCGCCGAGTACTGCTGCGCCTAAAAATGATGGTGCGGATAGAGGGAGGGGTCGTGGACGAGCACAGCGCGGTGGGAGAGGCGGGCCGAGGGGTGGGCGGATGCAGGGACGACGGGGCGATGCTGCGGCGGTAGAGGGGGCGCGGGAAGCAGCGCATGAGCATTGAGTGGTGAGAATGGATGTAGTATTGCATTTGCGTTGGCATTTGTATTGGTATTGGCATAGAATTGACCTGAAGTACTCTCACCTTTTAGTTTGGTATAAAAAGAGGTTCAAAAGCACATACGCGATGAGTAACGTGGCTTTCGACAGACGCGTGTGGTGTAAGATGAGATGCACTAGCGCCTCTGTGGAGGTATAAACCCCTTCTCGTTCCTCCTCTCTTTCCTTGCATTTATCATCATTCATGGTGCGTCTCGCATGTTCGAGAAAGCTCATAACCAACGTCTTGGTGTCGAAAAGAAGTGGGAGATTAAGGCATGTGCTGGTGCTGTGTTGCACGTTGAAAAGTCTCACCGGAAAGTCAGTATGTCTCGTTCTGTCTGGTGTTTTGCTGAAATATGTGAGGATGATTTTTGTTTGTGAATTCAGGGGTTGAATTGGGAGGAGTTTGAAAGAGAGGAGAATAGTAGTGCATGCTTGCTGTTCCAGACTGTGGAGAGGGCATAAATTCTCTCTTGTTCCTGCCCTTCCTTGCTTCATCATCTATCGCGCGTCTTGGACGTTCGAAAGGACGACCGATCGTATGCATGGGTTCGGAAATTCAGAGCTAAAAGAAAATATGTGCTGGTGGGGTGTTGCGTGTCGGAAAGTCACCTTCGATCACTAGATGTCGGCTTTTTTTCCTGGAAAGCGCAAAGGTATTGCTTCTGGGAATGTCAAGATATAGAGGTTTGGGAGAAGCTTAAAAGAAAGGAGAACAGTAGGTCATGGGCGCGGTGGTAGACTGTGGTGGGGTATAAATTTGTCAGATATGAGGTAGATTTGGGTTGAAGGGAACGGAGTTGAACATAGCACGTTCCATAGACCCCCTAGGACTAGGACAGGGTGGCCTTCCATCTCATCCCTCTGAGACTGCACTACATAGACACAACAATACACACGTTGAACCCCAACACTTATTATCCTCATCAGAACCCTGTTATCTGACAAAACTAACTCTCGTTCCTTCTCTCTCTTTCCTCGCTTCATTATCTATTATACGTCTTCGTTCTAGCAACCAAAAAAGGTAAGTACCGCCATATGTCCGAAAACTGGATACCAGAGAAGTGGATGTGCTGGTCTCAGAATATCGCGCTCGCAACCACCATGTCGACCGTTTCTAAGTAATCTCTAGACAAGTGCAAGGATATTGCTTACCTATAGGCACTGATGAGGGCGGATATTGGGAGGAGTTCGACCTCGACAAGAACATCCCGAGGTCGATACATGTTCTCGGCCTTGGAGGACTTGTTTGAGATAGAGATATAAAGTCTTTCTCGTTTCTCTGTTGCCTTCTTGCATCATCCATCGTGCGTCTTAGACGTTTAAAACAGTCATGGACCGCTTTGATAGTGTCGAAGCCCAAAGATGAAGCGCTAATCTGCTAGTGCTGTGTGCCTGAAAATCGCGCTTGCGATTGAAATATTGAGGATAGCCTAGAATGCGGGTCGATCGCGTGGATCTGAGAAATGTTCAAAATCAACGAGGCCTTCGGCGCATGTCCACAGACTTGGGGTTCGTGGTTGAGGTGGAGCGGGTATAAAACCTCTTTCGCTTCTGTCTCTCCTTGTTAGATAATAAGGTTCTGATAAGGATAATAAGTGTTGGGGTTCACCGTGTTAGTTGTTCTGTCTCTGGTGCAGTCTCTTGAGGGATGAGACGCAAGGCTACCCTGTTCTAGTCCTTCTTCGGACTAGGGGGTCTACCGGTACTGAACGCGACCACAAGCTAAACCGACCAGCATTACCACGCACTTGCCAAGATAGGAAATTTGACGAGCCGACCACGCCAAGCACCGCTTGTTATAAGTTGGTTGGGAACTTTCGCCTAGTTTTGAGTGCCTGAACGGCAGTAAGCATGAAGAATGTTGAAATGAGAAAGTTTACGTAAGAATTGTTGTTATTTCAGAGTGAGATGCAGCGTTAAGTACTCTGTTTACCAGCCACCTGTGTTGAAGAAGATGAGTTGAGTTAACAAGTGCTGGATTGATCTTGGCAAAGGAAGAAACTATATACCCAAACAATAGCCTATTGCGCCTACCTCACCTGAGATAGCAGCTCCCCTGCTGCTTCTGATTGTCCGAGTGGTCCCTGCCACTCTAACAACCTGCTCTTTCCATGACTGAGGTCCTCGCAGCAGCTGCTGCGCCTGATTGCCCCAAGTTCCACTGGGATCAGCTTCAGGCAGAAAGATTCGGACGTTTGGGCGCGGACAAGACTGGTGAGTGGAAATGGTTGATTTGGGCGCTTTACGGCTGTTTGCTGGCGATTACCATTCGCATCCTCTACTGTCTCGCTGAATTCTCCGCCGGTCTGGGCGCAAGTAATCCTCTCCCAAGCGCTGTACACCATCTATGTAATGAAACGCCGCACGATGTCTCCGCTGCGTCTCTCCGTTTCCACTTCTACAATCTGAACCGGGTGCTGCTGCACGGTATCTGGGCTGAACCTCTTGTTCCAATCGTGATGAGCTGTTTGCGACACGACAATCTTGTTGGCGGCATACCAGCGGATATATCTTCCCAGGGCTTCCTCGCTATTCCCCAAAGCATTCTTGACCTGCGCTTGATCGGTCGACCCTTCGGCGCGGATCCTTTCAAAATCTTGTTCAGAGAGGTGTGTCGTTATCTTGTGTGCCGGCGTGCAGTTGAGTAGATCGTGTAGTGTAGTTGTGTGGATGGCAAGGATTGAATTAAGTGAGCAGGTGTTTTTTCTTCGTTTGTGCAATGAGAGTGAGTTATAGTAGGAATGAGAAGAAATTTGGCACCCAACCGTGGTTCACCTAGGCACTAAGCAAACGCTAGCTACCGTAGCTAGCACCCTTTGCCGGTCCAATAAGCTGGATCAAGCTAAGCTACGAAGTATGATCTTATCCCTGCTTCCAACACCAGACTAGCCCTATGCACTAGATTTCTTCTAGGGGGTTCTACTGTTCATGGACCGCGTCTAAGATTTGATCTTCTAACTACAGCCCTTAACTTACACTCAGAACCAAGATACAGTATTACTGCTAGGCCTAGAAGTTTATGTCGTTCGCAAGTCGCTTTTACTGAATATCTATGCAGCAACTTAGGCAGGTTTTTATAAACATGCCGTCGTAAACGATCTTATAGACGCATCTTCTAAGATAACTTAAAACAATTACAGATTAGATGTTCCTACAAGCACTTAAATTAGGTTAGTGCAACGGTTTGAAAGCTCGTCCACGCTAGATTGGTATTATCTTTACTAAGATTAGGCTCCTCACACGCCTTATAGCACAATATGCGATGTTTATCTAAGCCTTAGGCACATTATAATGTTTTATACAGTATCGTGCTTCTAAATTACGTACACTACGCCAAACTAGAGGATAAAATGTTTCTCTGTCCGCTTTTCTAGGACAGAGTTGTACTGCACAAGCGATATAAAGCCCGGAGATTACACTTTACTCTTGCCGCAAGACAGTGTACTTCTTCAGCCCTTTTCGCCGTATTCTATCTCAGTCAACCTCCTTGGCGAGAGGCTCTACACTGCACATGCGAAAGACGTAGTAGCAATCATCGCGACCACCCACCAGCTGCGACTCACAGCAAGCAACTTCGTTGAGCTCTTCACTACACACGAAGATGTGTTACGCCATGAGATTGTTGCCAGTCTGATCTTTTGGTACGAGAACATTTGTCGACAACCACTCGAAGTCTTGAGAGGAAGATTGATCCTCAAATATCACCAAGTTCCAATCGAAGAGCCCGGGCATCACTTTCGACTTGGAAAAGCTTCTCCTACAAGCACAAACGGACGTGGCGGATCTAGGTCACTACCTCTCTGTCATGCACATGAACCTGAAATTGGTTCAGAAATGGGACCTGAAGTCTTGGCTTTCATACCTCATACAAGACGTTATCAGTACTCGAGGGCCACGAGAACTACTGCTGCAAATAGCGCTTGAGCACCGCTATCCGACCATCACTCAGAAAGTCCTTTTTCTCTTGCAAGGCCAGGACACTTCCGACAATACTGCGATGAAGAAATTTCTGGGCCTCGACTTTCGAATCGTTGGGACGCAGCTACTCCATGGAGTAGTCCTGACGATGAACACTGGAGTGCCCGCTATGCACGCTATCTGCGCACATGGAGCGCATCCGTGGCCAACGGCTGAGAATCTGCCATTGCGCAAAGAAAACGGAATGCTGGGCGATGAAGGCAGGTGGGTGGTTGGATCAACAGTCTCTAAATGGTCCGGACATGTCTGGGCAAAGGGTACTATGGAGAGCATACGAGAGATTGAACTAGGAGCTTGGTACATGCACCAGATGAAGACGAGCGTGCAGAGCTTCATCGATATCGACAGTCAGATTGTACGCGAGTTGGGAGCGACTATCGATCAAGAGAGTATGTTGGAGGCTCGGCCACGTTCAGCTGGACGGTACAACATTTCCAAAAGAAATCGCGAGCTGGTAGGAAGATCTTGCTGCTGGATGGTAGCTATCGACCAGGACCTGCAACCCACCGGTTCCCCACCATGCTATCGATGCCAAGGAGTGCACAACACCGAAGTCCTCCCAGCCTTCTGCGCTCGCGTTTGGAACAAGTGTTGGATGAGGTACAACCTCGTCAGGCGCTCAGTGATCCCACACGCATGCGCTGAGTGCGTGGCCATAGTTCGGTGTGCTAACCTTGGAAGAATGTCTGGTCGGCGTCCAAACATGTAGACATCGAACTCTTTCTGAGAATGGTACCTCGGGTGTGGGCGAGTGCCCGTCAAGGTTTAAGATGGCATGGGAAGAAGAATGACAGGTGATATCGGTGCATTCAATGGATTGCACGCCTTGGTGATGATAGGGAACATTTCCGGCGGGCTGGAGTTGCTGTTGATAGGCAATACTGCGGAGGGATGTTACGCTTGGGTTTGGTGCGAGGTGTGAGAGGTTTCGGTGAGCTATAGCGTCCCGATCGCATGTCACTTCCTACTTATATATCGAACGAAGCCGTGCTTGGAGCTTGGTCACCGGAGCCAATGCTGGGTATGGAGGCATGAGTACCTACGTCACCATTTCGGGCGGCGTCTGTGACGACATCCTCTTGGTTTTCAATCTCATTAGCTTCCGAGAAGTTGAGTGCTGGAGCCTCCTCGTGTTCCTGTTCACATAGCTTGGGCGCCGCGATCCTATCTCGGGCATATTCATTGAACGTCAAGTCATCTGCTTTAATGGCCTACACAGGATCCATCAGTGTATTGCTTTCCATATATCGCAGTGATTCAAGGCCTTCAGCTCTCTCAATGTATGCGCGCTTCGAACGGGAACGTACCTTATCGTTCCCCTCCCGTTACTTCTTGTGGGAATAGAGCAGAGATGAAGAAGAAGGTTGATTGTTCTATAGAGTAGACAAGCAAGATTATATACAAGAGTACGCGTAAGCATATGATGTGGAAAGAGTGGCTGTGGAAGCCATAGAAGGTACTGGAATGTACCGTGCTCATGTAAGCTCATGTATCGGACCGATAGGGGATCACAATGTACCGATGAGGTTGAGCTGCTAGGTCTGACATTTCTCTACCCATCGATGCTCTGCTGTGACAACGAGATTGACGTCAGCAATGGATCTGATCGACTTCTCCACCAGAACCTAAAACATTCGTAAGTGGCTGATGGAGTCTTTCTTTTGTCATGCCGCTCGTTGAGGCACGCTGCTAGACCTGCATCTATAGCAGGCCTCGAATCGTCAACAGCTTTGTTAAGATAGGCAGTGCTGAGGTTCTTTCGCGCAAGCCGTGAAACGCATTACGTCTCTTCCATCTCAGTAGCGCTGCGCCATAACCGGTTTGTACTGTTTCCATAAAAATTTAGACGACAAATGTGCGCGACACCTCAATTTTGGTCTCCTAGCACTCAGAATCTGGCTTGTTGAGTACCATGGAACGAGAACCCGGGGCGGTGGCGTTCCGCATCGGGATGGCCGCTATAGACAGGCCTGCTTCTTTGAGAGGACGGAAAACCAGAATGGCTAGTAGAATGAAATGGTGAACAACAGGGTTAAGCGGAGGGACGTAAATGCACCCTAAAACCCCGCAAATGTGAATACTAAAACGCAGCGGCCTCCCTCATGTGTACTGGGTAAGAGCCTAAATGTCGATCAGCGACCGCTGGTCAACACTCCAATCGTTGCGCGATAGCTCGAAAAGAGGGCACCTGTGAAAACGAGCTAAATTCGGAGGTCGAAAAGTGCGAGTGGTAAGCGATCTTCCACGACATTCGGTTCGCAGTCAAGCAAGCCATGTCGGTGAAGTTCTCGAGGTCCCGAGAGTGGTAATGAAATGTTCTCTGGTTCTAGTCTTCGTCTCATTCTTCCCGGCATGTATCGTGTGAGCGAAAGTATGGGCGTGGGTGTTGGGACTAGAGGTCTGTGAAGGAATTTGTTAGACTCCGTTCGACGGCAACGATATGTGATAGGTCAACCTCGGGACGTACCAGGTGGACAGCGCTGAAAGGGTCGACCAAGTAAGCGACCAGAGTTTGCTGAATGTCTTACGGCCGAAAACGAGGTCCATACGCGTCGTGCCTGGCCTTTCACATCCATCGAAGCCTTCGCGTTCCGGGTCACCGACAACTGAGATGCGATGTCTTGATGACATTGGTGTGTAGACGTTGCGCCGTTGAGTCACATGGCGGGGATAATCAAGCCGCCAGCGTCTTCACATGTCTTCGCAGCGCGTGGTGGAACAATCGAGAGTCTTTGCAGCTGATGAAGAATAACCTGGGGGGGAAGGGGGATGTTCGTAATTTTCAGAACAGGTTGTCTATTCGAAAAAAGTGAAAGCGCCCCCGTGGAAGGCCTAAAGAGGCTATCACGCAGTAGAGGATGAGTGAATACAAAGACCCGCATGAAACAATCATTCTCAAAGATGATCTCGCCCACTTCAAGACTAACTCTCGTCTAACGGACGAGCTCAAAAATGTGCATCACACACCCTCAAAGTGCTGTAGGGCCTCTGATCGGGTTGTCCAGCACGAAGACTGGACTTCGACGAATTGGGGGTGTAGAACCGATCTAAAAATTCGAACCTCCCGATGTCGCTTTTTATCGACACGTCTTTTCGTAGCCATTGCTAGCCTTGAAAGACTAAGCGCTTCCACGGCTGAGAGAGGGCCGAACAACGGCATATCCAAGTAGTGACGTGGGTGATAGTGACGGGCAATAGATTGGTAGCCACGAGCTCGGGGCCTGAATTGCAGACGGTGGGCGATGATCGGAGAAATACAGCGTGCCACCAGAGACAAGACCCTCTTTACGAACTTTTGATTAGGCCCTGCCTAGATCTCAGTGTCATCTCATTGTCAAGGACTCATCCTGTCCTGTCCCTTCAACCATGACCTAGTTTGTACTTCTTTTGATATTTCCTGTACTTCACTTTGTTTGTGAGGTCTCCATCCAACATGGATACCTCAAGGGGGTGTGTCAGCCTGGCACCTTCGTGCACTGAGTACACTGTGAATGCTCTACTCACGTGACCCTTCATTGCTTGCTTACTCAGCTCATTTGTGTGTATAATAACTCGCTGTAGCTCCCTCAATACAACAATCTTCTTCCTCCTTTTGCCCTGTCTCTCACCTCCGACATAAATCAACGCTTGGAACTCGCCATGTGCGCTGTGGCAAGAATCGGTGCGGCGCATCCCCTAATTCACCTCCTTTTCCTCTTCCTCGTACTCTTTACTTACGCCAACTGGAGTTGTCGACACCAAAAGAAAACCTGGTAGGCTTGAATGTGCCGAACGAGGTCGACAACTAGTTGTCCGGGCGGACAGAGTGGCGCTGCGTCATCTGTAGAGGACTGAAACACTCTCGTCAGAATGGGGGTCAATAGCGCATGTCGCTCGGCTTGGTGGACAGAGGAAGGAGCCATGTAATGAATTGCAGACTTTTTGATGGAAATAAAGGTCGACTATATATTTATGGAAAAGGATTCGAATGTGGAAACCGAAAGGAAAAGCCACAAACCAGGAATTCTGCTACCATCGAACCAACTCCAAGAATTAAATGACCGTCAAACCAACTTCAAGAATTATGTGCCCTGATACCAACTCCAACAACTATATCCCCTCAAATTAATTCAGTACAGTCATGCCAAACTCCAAGACATAAGCTCATGCCCGCAACTTTTTTGACCAGCCAGTCGAAATTGCAAGGGAATCTCACTCACCTCGTTCCACAGACTCCACAACCGTGCCCTCCAGCTCCACCTCCTCTTTCTCATGCACCACCTCGCCGCGCCTTTCGTCCGTGCCTGAGTCTTCGATGTCGGAAGAACTGCTTGCAAAAGGGCGGATGAGCTTCCTTTTCTTCCTCAGTGGCAGCGTTGGCCCGGATTTCTCCTCCTCCCCAATCTTGCCTTTGCGCTCTATGCCCAGTATGCCTAAGGTAGCCGCTAGATCGCCGCCTCTGGGCCGCGGTCGGGAGCGGTAGGACGCGGCTGGGACGTCGAAGTATGGTGAGCCCTGCATTGCTTTGTGGGCCATGCCCAGCGCCAGAAGGCTGCCGTCGGCGGGGCCAGCGATGTATCCTTTGGATTCGGCGTGTTTCCATGGAATGCGGCCGTTTCCGAGTTCGTATTCTTGGGAAGTGGAAGATGGGTGGGTTGAGGAGGCGTTTGCGGTGGGAGAGCCGATTGGAGAGAGAGGGAAAGAGAGAGACGGGACGAGTGGAGTGATGAGTTTGGGAATTGTGATGCCTGTTGTGGGCTCGTCCTCGGTTTCTTTGGTTTCGGCTTTCACCCCGGACGAGTGGATCTCGGGTGTGTATCCAATGAATTCGGGTGCACCGCAGAACTCGTAAACCTTCTTCTTGTCGCGCAGCGTTCCAGTTGCGTACGCTGTGTGGGAGTCGTCGAGGTAGGCAGGCCGGCCTCTGTTCTTCCGGCCGGTCCTGATCTTGCTGACGTGGTCGAAGTCAAACGGCCAAAAGCTCCTGAGTTCTTGTTTGGTATAAAGCTGGCTACACCAGACTGTGTAGCACGCTTTGTCGTCCAGGTAGACGTATCGAGGAGGCTCGCTCACGCCACGTACGATGGGATCTGGAATCTCGCCACAAAATACCTTCCAAGTGGGGTGTCCTTTCATCGTACTTTGTGTTCTTTCGACCAAAGAGGCGCTGGGATCGCCGTTACCATTGCCCTCTTCCCACATTACTCGCATCCTCTTCCCGTCTGAAATCATTGTCCGCACCTTTCCCGGTGCTGAGGCTGCGAGGTCTCCCGCTTTGATCGCCATATTTTCGGCGGGAAGAAGTTTATGGCCGACTAGAGTGCTTATCTACGTAAAGAGGGTTGTATTGCGGTGAAAAGAATCGACTGTATGCTGTCAATGTGTGTCAGTTCACGCTTCCATTTGGAACATTTCAGGTAGCTGAACATTTTCGGTCCTAATCTTAATCGGCGCTAACCACACGATATATGTGCGGCGTAAGGCGATGGAGCTCGCACTGGATGTCGCTTTGGGTGGTAGGCGCAAGTGCTGGATATGATGTCGTCGCAGGTGAACAAAGTCGTCCGACAAGGAACAGGTCGTGATGCATAAAGAGTATGCAGCTGATGCCGAACAAGGAAGGAGCCAGTGGCCCAGAAAATAACAACCAGCTTGGAATCACTGAGGTGAGATACTTAGCTTGTGGTGCACAGAGCAATGTAGATCGAGAAAGTTGAAGACCAGCACGGGTTGCTTTTGGGTTTTTTCGCTGTCGCTTTTGGGCGCTTTTGGTGGGGTGGTGGAGGAGAGGAGGAGAGGTCAAATCGGGCGCTGTTTTGAGTACAGGAAGGTGCTCTGGTTTGATGCTAGCTAGCACCCGCACCTTCACCCTTACCCAACACCCGACTTTGGCAGTTACCGCCGAGGTACTCATTTCGTTGGTGAGGCAGGTGGAGTTGCTCGGCGGCTTCAAGCACCTGGTATTGGCGATAGCTATTAGCTATCGCCATGTGCGCCACGTGTTCGAATTGGTTATCTTTTGCATGTGCAAGTGATGAGTATTTGTAGCCTATCTTGGGCACATTTCTGGAGAGAGAGTCGAGGTGGACGTGTTGGTGTGAGATTCGATCGTCACTCCCGCCGGTGACGAGTTGATGTCAACGACGTCGCGCTAGCCAATCACAAGGGCGGCGAAAAGCTAGGGTCATCATCCGAGCGGACTGCATCGCGAACATCACGACCGCCACACTCGCACATCGACCACGTCCGAGTGCCGGCAGCACCACTATCAATTGCGCCCGTCAACACCAAAATAGCACTCACGATGCTCGCACGACACGCCCCTGCCCCGTTGTCGCTCAGCGTGGCCGCCCACCGCGCTCTGCCCGCGGCTACTGCTGCCACCCGCCTCTCCACCGCCGCCGCCCCGTCGCGGACACAGAAGCGCACATTGGCGACAGTGAATGATGCGCCGCCAAAGAGGGTGTACGGAGGATTGAAGGACCAGGACAGGATCTTCCAGAACCTCTACGGACACCATGGCGCGGACCTGAAGAGCGCCATGAAGTACGGCGACTGGCACAAGACGAAGGAGATTCTGCTCAAGGGACATGATTGGGTATGAGTAGTTGTATAGGGTAGAGAAACTCGGCTGACCGGCGTAGATTATTTCCGAGATCAAGGCCTCTGGTCTGCGTGGCCGAGGCGGTGCTGGTTTCCCCTCTGGCTTGAAATGGGTATGCATCACAGCAAACAACGAACTTTAGGTTGGTGCTGACACGTGCAGTCATTTATGAACTTCAAAGACTGGGACAAGGACAGCAAGCCCCGCTATCTGGTCGTCAACGCCGACGAGGGCGAGCCCGGAACATGCAAGGACCGCGAGATCATGCGCAAGGACCCCCACAAGCTCATCGAGGGATGTCTCGTCGCTGGACGTGCCATGAACGCCACCGCCGCCTACATCTACATCCGAGGAGAGTTTTACCATGAGGCCACCGTCCTTGAGCGCGCCATCCAGGAAGCCTACAAGGCCGGCTTCATCGGCAAGAACGCCTGCGGATCCGGCTACGACTTCGACGTCTACGTCCACCGAGGCATGGGCGCATACGTCTGCGGCGAGGAGACATCGCTCATCGAGTCACTAGAGGGCAAGCCAGGAAAGCCCCGTCTAAAGCCCCCGTTTCCGGCCGCTGTCGGTCTCTTCGGATGTCCCTCGACCGTCGCCAACGTCGAGACCATTGCCGTCGCACCCACCATCTGCCGCCGCGGGGGCAGCTGGTTCGCCGGCTTCGGTCGCGAGCGCAACCAGGGTACCAAGCTCTTCGCCATCTCAGGCCACGTCAACCACCCATGTACCGTCGAGGAGGAAATGTCGATCCCACTGCGCGAGCTCATCGACAAGCACTGCGGCGGCGTCATCGGCGGATGGGACAACCTCAAGGCCGTCATCCCCGGCGGTTCATCCACACCCATCCTCCCACGGCACGTCTGCGACGACCAGCTCATGGATTTTGACGCCCTCAAGGACTCGCAGTCGGGTTTCGGTACCGCCGCCGTCATCGTAATGGACAAGTCCACCGATGTTGTCCGCGCCATTACGCGCCTCGCAAAGTTCTACCACCACGAATCCTGCGGACAGTGTACACCCTGCCGAGAGGGATCCAAGTGGACACACCAGATCATGGACCGCTTCTACAAGGGCCAAGCCCGCGAGCGCGAGATCGACATGTTGCAGGAACTGACTAAGCAGGTCGAGGGACACACCATCTGTGCGCTGGGCGAGGCGTTTGCGTGGCCGTTGCAGGGTTTGATTAGGCATTTCAGGCCGGAGCTGGAGGCGAGGATAAAAGGCTATGCGGAGAAGAATGGGGGCGAGGCGCTGGCGGGTGGGTGGGCGCATGATGCGCAGAAGAAGGGGTTGTTGATTAGCCCGGGGCAGTAGATGAAGATGTGTTTGTGTATCTGTTATTTTCGACTTGATTGAGCGTGGGAGTGTCAGGCTGAGCTGTATATAGTGCTTCAGTGCGAATAAGAAGTCTTTCAAACATGAGCATCGTACAATCTGATTTGGTATCTTTCAACGCCGAACAATTCCAGCAAGTCACCCCCAATCAAATGCTAGCTTGACTCCAGCCCAATACTCCCAAAATGCTGCGCATCCAGTCGTGAATACTACCATCAAACCAACCCAACTCTTCATCCTTTCCTTTCGTCCCTGACATCAATCTATCCCCCAATCACCCCAAACATATCCCCACAAATTCCTCCCGACTAATTGCATTATCCCCATCCATATCAAACTCCTCAATCATCGCCACAAGCTCGTCATGACTCAGCCCCTCGCCCAACTCCCGCGCTACGCGCGTAAGATCCTGCAGCGTAATCTTGCCCTTGCCGCCCTCGTCAAAAAGGTCGAACGCGCGCTGAATTTCTTCCTGCGGGTCGCGCGATACGATGCGTTGAGCCATGAGGGTCTGGAAGGTGGGGAAGGAGAGGAGGCGCCGGGATTGTTGGGCGCGTTGCTGCTTTGGATTCTGGTTTGCCTGGGATGATTGGGGTTGGGGTTGCGATGGCGATGCAGTGCCGTGCTGGTTCAACACAGCGAGGATTTCTTGTTTGGGTAAATCAAACCCCAACGCCTTCATCGCGACTTTGAGTTCATGATAATCGATATACCCGTCTTTATCCAGATCGAAAAGGTTGAACGCTTCGCCGATTTCTTCGCGCTGTTCTTCAGAGAGCTCGGCGAGCGCGGATTCCATGCGCAAGGCTTCGTCGCGCGCCCGGCGTGTGGAGTCGAGGCGGTCGGCGTCGAGGCGCTGCGCGGGCTTGGGGCCGGGGAAGCTGGGTTGTTGGGGCGCTTGGAAGTGTGATTGGGATTGTTGGGGGGGTGGCGGGGCGGTGCGGCCGAGGCCGTAGCGGGGGCCGAGGGGTTGGGTGGATTGTGTTGCCATATGTTTTGCTGTTAGGTGGAGGTGGTGGTGGTGGTGTTGGATGAGTTGCGCGGAATTGGTGGGGTTGAGATGCGGTGTCGTAGGCGTAGTGAAGGTGCGCAGTAGAGGCGGAGTGATATTGAGTGACGACGATTAATCTAAGAATGCCGTCGTGCGATTCTGGTTGCGACAATGCGACTTCGTTGTTGGGGTTCTTTGTTTGGTGGTGTGGTTCAGTTATGCATGTTTTGGCGACGCGATCTTAGCGTGATTCTGGGTGCGGCGGTTTGGCAGGGGTCAACATTGGATCGGGTCACCTGCGCATTTGCGCCCATGGGTCGAAGTTACCCCTCCATCTGATCTGAAAAGTGATTACTTGCGGATAACCAGGACCGGGTGTGAGGTGAATGCTGCTCAGACGTTTGGACTGCAGACACGCGAACCCACATC
This sequence comes from Ophiobolus disseminans, assembly GCA_010093685.1. Taxonomy (NCBI): domain Eukaryota; kingdom Fungi; phylum Ascomycota; class Dothideomycetes; order Pleosporales; family Phaeosphaeriaceae; genus Ophiobolus; species Ophiobolus disseminans. The sequence goes on from MU006219.1 coordinate 1,724,355, forward strand.
GTCATCGCCTCGCACAGGCACAAACTAAGAGTCCCGAGGTCTGGTGACTACGGCTTGGAAATATCTGAGGTACTTCCGCGTAAAGTTGACTTTGAAAGCTACGGAAAGCGAGCTTATCTCAGGCTAGATCGGTCTTTCGAGTGCAGAGTGTTTCATCTGCGGTGCGTCATGGGCCATTTCGAGGCGCAGCACACCTGAATGTGCAGGCAGCAGTAGGTAGCGATAGAAAATCGCTCAGGCAACTATGAGCATTTCTCGCGCCTGCGATACGTGTCATATCACTCGCCAATTGCTCTGCGGCTTGGTCATCGCACAACAGACTGCGCCCAGTCAAGCAGGAATTGCCGTGGTGTTGGTCACGTGCACGCCTGAATGTGTCTAAATCCCCCCGTAGCCCAGCTTCACGTCTCCTCATCGCGCATCCGAGCCAACTCATTCCCGTCGCTCTTTCCTTTCATGACGGCCATTCCACTACTTAATCTGCTCTCTACCTGAGCTTCTCTCGCTCTTTAGTTTTCACCTTCCTCGCTCAGCAAGCGCCCCGCGATTGCTCGACTTCTTGGCGCGTCCCGTGAGCTCTTCAGCAACGCCCGCCTCTTTCTACTCACCTTACCCGCACCGCAGCTGCATCACCCCCCGCCCCAACGCGACATTTCTCGGCGTATTGATAGTCAACCCACCATCTATACGCGCGCACCTGCCGCATCGACACCATAATGTCTTTCGGCGGCGCATTCGGGGGCTTCGGCTCCAACAACAACAACAACCAGAGCAGCGGCTTTGGCGGTTTCGGCGCGAATAACAACAACACCAACACAGGTGGTAAGTACGCTTTTGTTTTTGATTATGACACCTTTTTCGCGTGCGACACCCGACGATGCGCCTGCTGCAACGTGCGCCGCCGGTTTCGACAAACCGTGTCTAATTCGCCGCGACGACAGGCTTTGGCTCCAACGCGAACACAGGCACCAGCATATTTGGCTCCAACACCGGCAACACTACGGGCAGCACCATGTTCGGCAGTAACACAGGCAACACGAGTTCGCCCTTTGGAGGCGGAGGTACGTCTGGTGCGTCGAACCACATGCGCGTCCTTCTGCTTGGTTTTTCGCGGCTGTCGCAATGCTCTGCCTGACCAACTCGCTCGCCTCGCCGCGTCACTTGGATACAGTCGCCGCAAACACTCTTGTTGCACTAACTTCCATAACATGTCACGACCAGGATACTAACATTTATTCCCAGGCGGCTTCGGCTCGAACACTGGCAACACTGCCTTCGGTTCAAAACCATTCGGTAGCTCCACCACCGGCGGCGGCCTTTTTGGCGGCAGCTCCACAGGCACAGGCTTCGGCGGCTTCGGCTCCAACAACAACAACAACAACAACGCTTCCACCACCCCAGCTTTCGGCGCCAGCAACAACACTGCAGGTAGTCTCTTCGGTGGAGCCAAGACTGGCTTTGGTGCATCAACCGGTACGGGCGGAGGAGGCTTGTTTGGCGGGAACACCGGCGGCGGATTTGGTACCACTGCTGCGAATACTAATACCAACACCGGCGGCTTTGGCGCGACTGGAGGAGGTTTCGCAAGCAACCAGAACCAGCCCAACAACGGCACCGCAAGCACGCCTTTCTCGGCTTTCAGCGAGAAGGATGGCGCCACTGGCAATGCGACCTCACAGTACCAGACCATCACCTTCATCAGCCCATACCAGAACTACTCTCTGGAAGAGCTGAGGGTTGCCGACTACAACCAAGGCCGACGATACGGTAACCAGAACGGACAGGCAGGCGCATTTGGTCAGAGCACTGGTTTTGGCGGGTTTGGAAGCAACAACAACGCAACCGCCTCGACGTCAGCTTTCGGCTCAAACACCAATACCGGCGGAGGTCTCTTCGGTGGCGGTGCGAACACTACCAGCACATCCGCATTCGGACAGAACACCGGCTCCGCTTTTGGTAGCACCAACAACACTGCTAGCGGAGGCCTATTCGGCCAGCCCAAGCCTGCGACAAGCGGCCTGTTCGGAGCCTCGACATCCACACCCGCTGCCGGTACCACTGGAGGCCTCTTCGGTGGCGGCGCTGCGAACACTGGAACTACAGGTGGATTCGGGGCTGGGGCTGGATTCGGCTCGTCTACAACCACAGGCGGTGGTCTGTTTGGCAACAACCAGAACCAGCAGAAGCCCGCTGGTGGTCTGTTCGGAAGCACACCAGCTGCCTCAACTGGCTTCGGTGGCGCATCCAACACTGGCAACGCCTTTGGCCAGTCGAACACTGGTGGAGGTCTGTTCGGCCAGAACAACAACGCTGCATCCACCACTCCTGCATTTGGTGCGAGCAACACTGGCGCGTCCAACACAGGCGGTGGTCTCTTTGGCAACACGGGTGGATTTGGCCAAAACAACCAAAATGCACAGGCCCAGCCGGCTACTGGAGGTCTGTTCGGAGGTGGAGGCTTTGGCCAGCAAAACCAGCAAAACCAGCAGAAGCCAGGTTTGTTTGGTGCATCGAGCACAGCGAACACCACGGGTGGAGGTCTCTTTGGCCAGCAAAACAACACCACCCAACAATCTGGTGGGCTCTTTGGAGGATCTACGAACAACAACACTGCCAGCGGAGGTCTTTTCGGCCAAAAACCCGCTACCACCGGCGGCCTATTTGGAGGTAGCACCAACAATGCTGGGGCTGCTTCGGGTGGTCTTTTTGGCAACCCTGGTGCTCAGAATAACCAACAGAACTCTGGAGGCGGCCTGTTCGGCAATCAGAACAACCAGCAGAAGCCCAGTGGTGGTCTCTTCGGTAGCTCACAGCAAAACACCCAGGGCGGCAACCTCTTCGGCAGCATGGGCCAAAACAACAACCAACAATCCAACTTGGGCGGCTCAATGTTTTCCAGCCAGAACAACCAGCAGCAGAACCAGCAAGCCAACAACAGCTTGTTTGGTGCATCGGGTAGTTCTTTGCTCAACACGTCCATGTCCACCAACCCTTACGGCAATGATGCCCTGTTCGCAGGCCTTGCAACCCCAACCCAAAGCCCTGGCCCGCTCGCCACCCCGCTGTCTAGCAGCCAGAAGACCAAGAAAAACGCCGTCCTGTCCCAGTCCAAGCTGAACCCTTCTCAGTCTCTGCGCCTTACCACTCCGCAGAACAAGAGGGGCGGCTATGGTTTCAGCTACTCCACATATGGCACACCGAGCAGTGTCTCTAGCCAGGGTACCCCAGGCTTCAGTGGCAGTCTGTTTGCTGGTGGCAGTAGCCTCTCTCGTTCGCTCGGAAAGAGCCTATCCACCAGCAACCTCCGCGGCAGCTTCGCGCCAGAGACTAGCATCTTGGCTCCTGGTGCGTTCTCTGTGACTAGCCGTGGCTATGGCAGCGGCAGTCTGAAGAAGCTCAACGTCAACAAGTCTCTCAACACCCGCATTCCCCTGTTTGATGACCAGCCACAGAAGCGTGTTAGCTTCGCGAGCGGAGATGGTCAGACCCAGAATGGTGCTACAAACGGTGCTACAAACGGAGAGACTGCCTTGGTCGTGCGACCAGACGAGGAAGATACACCCCGGCGTGCTGCCAACGGCGATGCTGGGAATGAGACTCCTCGCCCGCAAATGGAGCAAATCAACGGCGGCAGCCAATTGGCTCGTGTGTCCGAAGACTCTGTCCTCACGCCTAGATCGTCATCGTCTGTCAACATCCAGCCTGGACAGGAACCGAAGCCTGGTAATTACTGGTCCGAGCCTTCTTTGGATCAGTTGAAGAAGATGAGCAAGCAGGAGCTCCGCAACGTTGCCAACTTCATCGTCGGTCGCCACAACGTTGGCCAGATCAACTTCCACATGAGCCAGCCCGTCGACTTGTCCAATGTCAATCTCGACAAGCTCTATGGTGACATCGTTGTGCTTAACCCTCGCAACGCCACTGTCTACGGCCCCGATTGCACGTGTCTGCCAAAGCCTGCGCGCGGCACCGCTCTGAACCATCCTTCCCAAATCACACTGGGCAACTCATGGCCTCGCAACCGCGCTGGTAAGAAGGATGTCAAGCATCTTGAGCGTCTCAAGCGTGTGGCAGGCACCACTTTCCTCAAGTACAACCAGACAAGTGGCGAGTGGACCTTCACTGTCCCTCACTTCTCATCCTATGGTTTGGACTATGACGACTACAGCGACGACGAGGATGAAGGATCGAGCGAATTGAGCCCTGTTCCAGATACGCCAGCACAGTCTCAACTTCGCTCCAGCCAGATGAGCAGCACTCCCCAGGAGGGCTCCTTCGCCAGCCCTACTCAGTCCAGCCCAGACGATACCTTCGACTTCAAGAACAAGAAGAGCATGCAGGGACGCGCTGTGGTGCCTGGCGGGTTTGGCGACGAGGTTGCTTATCAGGAAGATCAAGAGATGGATGACACCCACAGCGAGTCTTTTTTAGGACAGCGCTCCGTGGGTTCGCTTGATGGTCATCATGACGATGACTACTCTGACGAAGGCGAATCAGGACTAGGTCGGGATCAGGACATGGCAGATTCTGTATCCTCCCCAGTTCACACCACGGAGCACGCAACTGCCAAGGATCTTGACTTGTTGAGGGGATCGTTGAAGCCAAAGTCTATACTGAAGGCTAGCCAACTCCTCAGGCCGGGTCTCGGGACACCATCCAAGAGCCACCAGGCTATCTTTGACGACGATTGGGCGAATCAACTCCAGCGCACCATCAGCCCGAAGAAGCAGGACCGACAGGCTTTACGCGAGAGCCAAGGCCATGCACTACGAGAGCAGGACGGTGCAGGTACCGTTAAGAACCTGTCGCATTCGACCAACGGCCGCAACCTTACGACGGCCATGGATTTAATGGCATCTCTTTTTGGCGAGACGGAGAAGCAGAAGCTTCCGAAGCGTATGGGACATGGCATTGAGGTTTGACTTCCCCTTCCTTCTTAGCGATTTTTTGGGCATTGGCGCAGTCTTGGGTGGGCTTCCTTTACGGTTCTCATACATAGATTGACGCTTTGGACTTTGTGTCCACCCATGTATGTAGTCACAAATTGATCTGGGACAAGATTGCTGAAACTCTTGTCTCTAGTTACCTTACTCGAAGCGACCCAAAACTGCAGAAGATCTCAACCAACTAAGCGACTCCGACAAAGACTTCCACAGCTGTAGCAAACCCCACTTCAGTGAAACCGGCGTCCTCATTTACGGCAATAAAGGCTCGGCGACCCTCGAAGGCGGCGTCTATCCCAGCGTTCAAGAACCACTCATTGGTGCTACGAAAGACATTCGGTTTACCAAGTTGCCTTCTTTTGAAGATGTAAGGAATCGAATACTCTTGTCGTGTTGTCCATTCTAACCCATGCAGTCCACATCTGAGACCTTATCTGCCCAAAAATACCATACCAAAGTCTTCATGACGAACGGTGTGCCGTTTGCGAGACTTGAAGTCGAACCTGCCACTCTCGAGTTTTCTGATCTGGCAAAGGCTGTCACGATCAATACCCCCGCTGGTGCACATGAGCAACACGCCTGGCAGTTGCTCTCCTTACTCTTCGACGATGTAATTCGGCCTCAGGATGGCATAGATCCAGAAAACATCAAGCGTCACCAGAAGGAGCAACTCTCCGAATTCTGGAAGCTCCTCGTGTGGGACGACGCGCAGAAGCATGTTCAGGAGGCTACCTCGGCGGAAGAAAAGGCTCTTGCGCATCTCAGCTGCAACAACGTTCCCGAGGCCTGTCAAGCTCTGCTTGAGGGTATGGATCTTAGGTTGGCGACCATGGTTGCGCAGATTGGTGGCGACGCTACCATGCGCCGGAATCTCGAAAACCAGATCGAGGAATGGCGACGCCTGGATATGCTCTCTGAGATGGAAGATGGGTACCGTGCCATATACGAGGTGCTGTCTGGGAACTGTGCGCGGTCCGAAGGCAAGAACGTCTCTAGCCGTGAGAACAAGGCCTCCACCTTTGGCATTTGCAGTCGTTTTGGCTTCGACTGGCGCCGCGCATTCGGCCTGCGTCTTTGGTACGGCATTACGAATGACGAGCCGATAGAAATGGCTGTCGCACAGTTTGCGGATGCTATCAAGTTCGGCGTGGAGGAGGTTAAGCCGGTGCCCTGGTTCGTCGAAGTTGGTCAAGACATGGGCTGGAACGACCCCGACGCGGAGAACCGTGAAGACTTGCTTTGGGGAATCCTGAAGCTCTATTCGTCGTCCAAGCTCGATTTGCCTGCCAACATCGAGGACGTCTTGGCACCCGAGAATGTGTCCGGCAATCCTATGAACGCTCGTCTGTCGTTCCAACTGTTCCAGATCTTCAAATCGCGTCAGGAAGATGAGCAGGAGTCGGATGAGCGCATGGTACACATGCCGACGAACCGCGGAGCTGTTGACGAAACACACAGGTCGTCATTTATGTCATCGACTGCATCGCGCTTTGATAAGGATGCGCAAGCAGAGGATCCGCTTGTCGAGCTTGGTGATAAGATCACACTCACATACGCGGCCTCGCTGCATACTCCGGAACTTTGGACGACTGCTATCTGGGCATACACTCACCTGTCTTCGCCCTCAATGCGCGAGCACTACATCAAGGCCCTTCTCAACCAGTTCTCCAGCACTTACGCGCTCGAGGAAGAAGACACGACCTACTGTTATCTGGTACAAAAGATACATGTGCCTCAGACATGGCTCCATGCTGCTGCTGCCCTCCAAGCAAAGACTGACGGCGACTCGCTACGCCAGGCTGTGCACCTCATTAAGGCCGAGGAGCTCGAAGAAGCGCACGAAGTCCTCTGCCGAAAAGTCGGTCCCGAAGCCATCATCTCACGCGACTACGACCCCCTTCGCGAGCTCATGGGCGATTTCCTCCCCGATTCGAACCAAAGCCCTACTCTCCGTGCATCTGCCTCTTCAGCAGCACGCAACTCCCACAACCATCGCAAGGAACCCGTGCGCGGCTGGGCCCAAGGCGGTCGCATCTACTTCGACTACATCGAGCTGCTCGACCTGACCGGCCAGCGCTCCACATTTCGCATCGACGAAGACCTCAACGCGCGCATCCACGAACTTCTCGTGCGCCTACAACGCACACTCGAGACTGCTGCGCGGGATAGACTCGAGTCGTGTGGCTTGGAAGAACGTGTCGCGCTCATGGAAATTGCGGGTACGGTTGCGGCGCAGGGCGCGAAAATGCAGGTACGTTTTCCCAAACCCTACCTTCGATGTGGACCTTTTTCTAACATACCAAACAGACCAAAGACCACTCCTCCCTTCTCCGCCTCCCCCTCACAGAAGACTTACGCCTCAAACACGCGTGCGCGCTTAGCACGGAGTATTACCGCACTATCATGGCGAACGGCCGCTAGGACGGCCTGTTTGAGGTCGCTGCGCGGCTTTTTGGGGTGCGTAGGAAGGATTTGGGTGAGTTTGTGGGGGCTTGAGATTGCATGCAGTGTGGTATTGCGGGAGTTTTGAAAAAGTGTTACTTGGTTTTTGCTTGGGGAAGGGAAGGGAAGGGAGGATGTGTATAATATAGGGCATAAGACGTTTTTGTTTGAGTAGGAAAGTTGTTATGGAGGTTTAATTTGGGGTCATCCGAGGGATGTGAATCGAAGTGAGCCGTCGTTGATTTCCTTGATAAGTAGGTTTGCATTTGCTTGCTGACTACGGTCGTACATTTGTCTTCCGTTGGCTTGAAGGATGTGGGTGTGTAATTTGAGGATGCCTAGCGCTTGAAGCTGATCGTGAGTCATTATGCAAGGTACTATCCCTCCACGTGTGGCGGAAAACCCTGCGTGGCGGCATGCCGCTCACACTCCCCACCGCAACAAAGTCAATCACAGCTGAGAGGCCTACAAAATCTCGGGATAGAGACTTTGACTGTGGCGTTTTCTCTGTGTCTTGTAGTATTAGCAACAGATTACTACGTGGCTAGCAATACCACAATTCGCCGCCAGCATGCTCAAAAGCCCTGCCTCGGTCAGCCTCGGAAGCACTGGACGGTTTGCGCATATATCTCAGAGTCCGTGAGGCTATGAAAACATATACAAGGAGTCTATCCAGAGCAAAGTACTATAGTCTCTAATGTTGTGGCGCTATTGTGCATGTTCTACTGCAGGATCAACAACTTTAGGCGCTAGCTGCATGTTAGATGGAAGCTCCGCAAGCATATTAGCGGTAATCTATTAGCGTTGATGTAAGATCTTTGTCCTGTCAGCGTAGCTTAAGCAGGGCCACCAAGCTAGCGGCTTAGCACAAGCATAACTCGTTCGAGCTTGGATGCACACAATACCGCACCACTCTACGCATACTCGTCATGAGAGTCAAATAAAACAGAGCTATAGCAGAGATATATCTATAAGTTGCAGCGATATAAGAGTCTACAGGGGGTAGTAGAGATATATATAGTTAATGTACTTGTTCTCATCTCGCAAGCTGCTTCGAGCTCCTAATGCCTATCATCGCTAGCCCGCGCGGCAGTTTTGACTCTTTGCCTTTGCGCATACTCGTGCTGCTATCCACGGTGGTAGGGAGCAAGGTAGATTGGCTTGGATGTTCTGCTGCAAGCGCATTTGCATAGTGCTGGTGACACGAACGAGTAGTTGGATGATCCTTTCCAAGCACAACTTCGTACACACTGCATGCTCTTTGGTACAGAGCAAGGGCATATTCGCAACGACGCTGAGATGTTAGAAGATGGGCAAGACAGTATACGCTCGTCAGCATGTGTGGATGCTCAGGCCCAAGTACTTTCTCGCTCCACGCCAGCGTCTGTCTGTCCATCACCTCCGCCTCTTTGTACTTGCCCTGGCTGCTCAGCACTTGCGCCAAGTTGCCCATGCTTGTCAGGGTGTCTGGATGCTCAGGCCCAAGTACTTTCTCCCTCCACGCCATCGTCTGTCTGTTCATTGCCTCCGCCTCTTTGTACTTGCCCTGGCTGTCCAGCACTCCCGCCAAGTTGCTCATGCTTGTCAGCGTGTCCGGATGCTCAGGCCCAAGTACCTTTTGAGTGCACTCTAGCTCCTGTCTGTCCATCGCCTCCGCCTCTTTGTACTTGCCCTGCCTGTCCAGCACTTGCGCCAAGTTGCTCATACTTGACAGCGTGGATGAATGCTCATGTCCCAGCACCTTCTCCCTTACTTCTAAACTGCTTTGAACCATTTCGTGCGCTACTTGATAGTGCCCTATTTCATTAACATACCATGCTGCTTTGGACAGTACTGATGCCCATGCCTCTAGCGCTTTTGTTGCTCCCTCCTCTGGCCGGCAGTCTAGTGCTGCTTGCGCGTGCGGAAATAGCGCTTCTAACTCCTTCCAGTTCTTGTACTGCGGTACAGGATAGCTGGTGTTCATCGCCAGTGCGAACCTTGCTTTCCACTCCTCCAGCTCGCTACACATTTCCAGCCATTAGTACTGCACCAGACAGTGCATTGCAAACTCGCTACCGTCAGCGCTGCTTATCTCCACAAGCGAGTAGCTAGTTAGTGTGTAGATGTTGTCGTCAAAGTCAGCGCCGTCTGCATCCTCATTGGCTGCATATCAATTGCGAAGAAGCGACTCGGGGATGCCCTGACGGTCAAAGAGGCTCATCAGCGACAACAGCCGCGCAGCCGCCGGCGCAGCTCTGCAAATATGCTCAAACGAGATCTGCCAGGTTGCTATAATTGAGTTGGACGCTTGGCCGTCTCTGCGACTATCCCCTACATCCTGCTTGAGCAACTTAGCTCGCCCACGGTCGCTTTTGTGCAGCTCGTCTAGGTATCGTGCGATAGTCATGCGCGCCGCTCTCTGCACAATATAGGCCGCTGCTTGGGTGATGGCGAGAGGCATGCAGTCAAGAGCCTGCACCAGCTCCGTTGCTTTCTCTATTGAAGTCGAATCACGCTTCCTGGCTGGCTGTATCATGTGATCCCAGCCACCTCATGTATATAGACGCTTCCTCACCTTCGATAGATTGCTCACTCAATCAACTCCTTCAACCCTTAACCTCATGTGTACAATATTCTCTGCATCGATATCTGCATCTGCACACAGCCTAAGCTTCTTCTGCAGCAGCGCGTCGCAGAATCCTTCCGCTCGAAGAGCTTTCCTCAGCCGATTCAGTGATGGGTTTGTACCATCTGCTTTGGCAAAACCTTGGCTTTGCCATTGTTCGGTAGCCTACAGGTCCTGCCCGTGAGAGCAGTCACGTGCTGCCAAGGAGCCTGCCTGTTCGGGCTTAGCCCGTCTCCATCTCCATCAACTCACCCGAGTTTCCCACAGTAGTCCATCACCAATATCATCCACTTTCATGTGTCTACTCTTGTGCCTCTCATCAGCCATAATCGTGATGAGGTCTTGAGAAGAAAGGAAATACCTTTTCTGGTATTCTTGCCGTTCTGTAATGTGCCAACCTTGACCAGAATTTTGTCAATTACTTTGCCCCTAGTATGGAGAAAGTGGTTGTTGAAGGAGCCTGTCAGCCTGGCACCTTAGTTCACACGGTACACTGTGGACTGCATCTCCACGTGACTCTTAGTCACTGGCTTACTCATCATGTTGTGTATATAATCGCTCTATGTAGCTCTCTCAATACAACAACCTTCTTCTCACTTTTGCTTGTCTCCCACATCTAACAGAGCCTACCCAAGGCAACATTATGTCCACCTTACTACGTGTGGGCACACTAATCGAACGGCGGAAGACTGAGACAAGTTCTGGTCGATTGAAGTCTGGCACCTATGAAGGAAATCAAAGACTTAGAACCTGTGATCCAGAGCCTCTGGGTACTACCTCGAAAATATCCAGTCTTGAAGAGCTCTCAACTATTGCTTTTACGGTCGAGACTGATGCGTGCTCAAAGCTGAATTGATATGATGGAGATAGGAGATAGGAGATAATATTAATCATCTATATGTAGCCCAAAGAAAGCATATAGACGACCCAAATCATTCGAGGTTCTTGCATGAGGAGAAAGGCGAGACAGTGTCTGTTCGATAGGGTCTGCTGCGTTTGGTGTATTGTGTTGACATTGCCATTGGTACAACATCTAGCTAACAGTTCCAAGATGTAAACCTCCCCGATCAGTCTTCCTAACTATCGAGCTAGTCATCAGCAGCTCATGTAAACGCTGGAGTGAGAGCGGCTCCTCCTTCTTGATTGATAGGTCCTTAGTCGATAGATTCACAACAGATCTGGATCATGGGGGAAGAACAATTTCTTGGAAAACCCATGCTCTGCCGAACCAATCTGAATTCATCATGTATGTCAATGATGTCAACCGCCTCCTGCTTACTCCAAGCCAGATGAGAGCACAGGAACAGGAAGAGTAGATCTGACCCATCAAAGCGACTTGTCGACTGCGTTCCTGGATGTCATTTTGATTGATGCAGATCTGATCAATCCAGATGTAGCCTGTCTCGCTTTCAAGCTAGTATTTAAGATCCAGATTATGTGTGCGACGGAATAAGGCGCTAGATAAGAGTCTGGAAGCGCGTGAGGACAGTGAGAGGATGTGTCGCGTGCTAAGGGATTGGAGGCGGATTGTTTTGACGATAAAAAAGCACAAGACTGGACGCTGATGCAGATTCTAATAGGACGAAGAAAACGATGCCTGCAGATGATGCGCGGTCGTGGATTCGAGGTTTATTGTGAGTTGCGAAATAACCGCTCCACCCCCCTTATTTGAAAACGTTGTAATCTTCTATTACAGCTCTCTTATTGGCTCTAAATGTCTGGTAAACGTGACCCGCCCGTAAAATAGCGTAACCACTCAATTTTAGCCAATAGGAGCCCTAGAATAGTAGATTACAACGTTTTTTACTAGTTAGGGGGTGGAGCGGTTATTTTGCAACTCACCGATAGATGGTAAGAGGACGAAGGAGGGAAACATCCTGTTGAGCCGTCTTGGGCGAGGCTGTGGTGGGGCAGTGCATGCGGGAAGGTTCCCCACCCTCGCTACCGAGGTGGACGGTACGACGCTCTGGACGGTGCGACGCGCACCCCACCAATGCAGCACCTCTACTTCAACACCTAATGACTCTATCAATATGACCCCAATTGAGGCTGCACTAGCAGAAATAGAATCGCTAGAGCTAGGAGAATCTTTTAGCTATACTCAAGTAGCAAAAAGA